>JAPDOI010000316.1:600000-821578 GCA_029168955.1 Aplectana chamaeleonis
ACCACCGTCGTGTTGTGTGCTGCAGCAGGTGTTGTCCGCAACTGCGGATCGGAATTCCGTAGTTCTTCGGAATCCCACAAGGAAAGGCTGTTCAGAAAAACTAGCCGTTCCAACGAAAATGTACTTTCCTAAAACCATTTCTGTATACAGAATCCGAATAAACCCTCGGTCGAAACGAGATTTTTACCACTCATTAAGCATGCGACGCTGCTCCCCCTCTTCTTCTTCTTCTGCAGCCTCAAAGTGGTTTCTTGTCATAGGTTGAGGAACTGGGCAGCCTTCACAGGATTCGTCCAGATGTCCATTGTGGTTAGGGAGGTAGGTCTCTCCGGGCACATGAATAAGTGCGCCGTGTCGTGTCCGGGAGCACCACAGCCCGGGCATGCGTCTGGTCGGCTGCTGTCGATCTTGTTGACGTAAAACATGAGCAGAATAGAGTGACCACAGCGCAGCGAGGCAAAAGCACATCTGGCTCGTCTGCCGAGTTGAGACTCGGACTCGCAAACCCAAGGCGGCACTGCTCCTAAGATAGGGTTCACAGCCGCCTTCGTTAGATATCCTCGAATAAACTGGGTGTGCTCCTCACGCAGAAGACGAAGCCTTTCCATGTTGGAGTCGGCCTATCTCTGTGCATCAACTTTACGAGGAGCATCGGCGAACGGCGTCCTAATCGACCTCTCTCTAACGGGCTTCATGATTCTCTTTGTCGGATCATTCGGCTGTCTCAGAACATTAATATACATCTGCTGTCCCTGGAGTTCGCAATGCTCCTCGACCGGCAATATGCAGGCCTCCGCGTGAAGATGTTCTATTGGGGAGCTCCTTGCACAACCGGTAGCAATTCTAAGCGCAGCATTCTGTACACGCTGCAGCTTATTCCAGGAGCTGTCAGACACCACGTGCTGCCATACTGGTGCCGCATATTCCAGAGCCGGCTGAAGTATTGCTCTGTAGGTTATCAATATAGTCTCTCGGCTGCTTCCCCATGATGTTCCTCCGAGAGCTCTCAAGATAGTACGCCTAGCCTTGACGACTGTTTGTTTCTGTTCCGCGTTTTTGTGGAACTTCAGTGACGGATCAAGAATAAGGCCAAGCAGCTTGGGGAATTCTGCTGCTGGCAACAGGTCACCATCCCATTTGACATCTGGGTGGGCACTGTGTTCCTTGGTGTTTGTTGTGAACACTGAAACAGAAGATTTTGCAGCAGAGACTGTGAGCATCATATTATCGAGGAAGAGCTTCAACTCGACGAGATAGACGCTGATCTTGTTAGTGACTACCTGCAGGTCACGGTCCTGGCACATGATGGTGATTCTCCCCCTCCGCTGCCCTCTCACTGTGACTTTCGCTCCCCACCAGAGATGTGCGTGAAAGAAATTTTGTAATCTGTTAGTCGTTCAACGGGCCAAAACCCTTGTTAGCGTTAATCGTTCCAAATTTAGGCCTTGAAAATAAGCACGGTTGAGGCAGAAAAAAGCCCGTATGATTAGAAAAAGAAGGAAGGCATGAAGAGATGTATCTTTTCCAAAACATTCATGACAACTAAACACACAAAACATTCATTGTTGTAAAACCTAGTTTGAACTGTGAACCTTGACTTACTTGACTTACTTTGACTTAATCGGTTGGCTTTCGCCTGACGCGGTCATTCCGCATCTTCACCGAGGTGTGCCGTCCTAGTAGTCAGCCGTGTCCATTTTTCACGGTCTTCAGCCACAATTTGAACACATTCCATCCAGCTGTCACTATTCCATTTCCTGCGAAACGAAAAATCGCGCCTGAACTGTCTTTCGATGCCGAGTGACTTTAAATCCTCTTTAACCACATCCGTCCAGAACTTTCGCCTACGCCCAGGTGGCCGTTTCCAGACAGGATTTGGAAGCATTTTTAAAGCGTGTTGTACGAGACGATCCGGCGTTCTTCTTAGTATATGCCCGAGCAGTCGAAGTCGACTTTCCATTGCTGCTTGAGATGGCGTTAGGAGATGCTGGCACCTCCCTCGTGTCACGCGTTGATGTACTGCGTCGATTTCCTTGTAAAGGTCTTCGTTATGGCATACACGCGGCCAGAAATATCCAAGCAAACGCCTAAAAAGGCTTCCTCTCCGTGCAATCCAACCTTTCCATCTGCGTTTTCGGTGCTGCCCACGTCTACGATCCGTACATCATGATAGGGCGAATAGCGGATAGGTAGACGCGCAACTTGACTTCCTTCGCGATGGTGGTAGACCACAAACACTTGGTTAGAGAATTGAATGCAGACGTAGCTTTCGCACATCGTTGTCGAATATCCGCTGCATAACTACCATCGTTCTTCAGCAAACAGCCCAAATAACAGAAATCGTCCACCAGTTCGATACGTTGTCCGTCCACACAAACTCCAGTTGAAGGCCTCTGAGAGATCCACATCTGCTTTGCATTTGTCGGGACGAAGACGAAGTCCATAGGCTGCGGCATACTTCGAAACGAGGTTCACAATCCTTTGCAGTTTTGCGTTGTTTTCAGCGAATAACACAATGTCGTCGGCGTACTCCAGGTCGACAAGGGAGCGTCCTGATGGTGTTAGGATCACATCCGCAGGAAACTGTTCTGCAACTCTACGCATGATGACATCAACGGCGAAGTTGAAAAGAAAAGGTCCTGCAACGGCTCCTTGCCTTACTCCTGTTTTCACCTCGAAAGCTGACGTAAATCCGACAGGTGTGCGAACTGCTGCTGTTGTTCCTTTGTTCATGTCCTCGATTAACCGAACATACTTTTCCGGGACTCCATCTGCTCGCAGAGCATTGAGCAATCGATCACGATGAGGAGAGTCGAACGCGGCTTCAAAGTCCAAAAAGCAAGCTGTAATGGCTTCGGAACACCGCTGCCCCGATTCAATTACTCTTCTCACGACGAACACTTGGTCGATGGTCGATCTTCCAGGTCGAAAACCGGCTTGCTCATCTCTGGTCGTTCCTTCACGATGTTTGATAAGTCGCTCGAGAATGATACGTTCTAAAACCTTGTACATGACACGAAGTAGAGAGATTCCTCTGTAGTTCTTAGGATCCGTGACGGATAGCTTCTTGTGAAGAGGTACGATGATCGCATGTCTCCACGAATCGGGTAACCTTTCGCTCATCCATATGGCACGGATGGTGTTGGTCATTTCACGAATCCCAGACGGAGGAAGAGCTTTCAGCATTTCAGCAGTGATGTTGTCATCTACACCTGCCTTTCCATTCTTCATTTTCCGGACACAATCCAAAACTTCCAGACTCAGTCGGCGGTTCCTCACTGACATCGTAATGTGCTCTCTGAACATGCGGGGAGCTCAGGTACTGATGGCGCTGGACGATTCAGTAGTGAACTGAAGTAATCCTTCCATATTGGCAGCGTCGCATCACCAACTGCAACTCCATTGGTAGTGTTCAAGACAGGAGAACATCTCTTCATCTTCCCGCTATACTGTCGCAGCAACGTGTAGGCTTTCCTCGGATTCTTCTCCTCCCAAGCCTTCTCGAACTCCTTAGCTCTACACCTCCACTCTCGTTCGCGGTCACTTTGAAGCTGCCGACGCAACTTCCTCCTCAGACGCTTCTCCTCCACGAAGTTTCCTGCAGTTCGGAGAGCACATACTCTGTTGCAGGTAGATTTTGTTTCTTCTGAGACGTAGGCGAACTTCTTCTTAGGCTGTACAACCGGGAGTGCCTCTTTCGAAGCGTCCTGGATGCATTTGACAAAAGAATCCGCGTCGCAAAGTTTCTTCTTAGTCCGTACTCCGATGTGAATAGAAACGCGTTGTCGGAAATTCCTTCTGCACTCTTCATCTCTGAGACTTGTCATGTCAATCCTCTGGAGAGGCTGAGCCCCTCGCTTCCTCTTATGAATCCTCGCAGTGAAGTTCAACAGAACAGGACGGTGATCCGAATCGAATGCGACATCCACACAGCTCTAGATCTTCGAATGTCCGATACTGGAATATTCCTCGTCAGGACATAGTCAAGCTGTAGTTTCAAAGTTGTCATCTTCCGCTTCCGCTGCTCTTCTGGAGATAGCCGGGTTGGTCCCTGCCACGTAAGCTGATGGCGGCGATGATTCCTCTTGAATGTCGATGCAATAATCAGACCACTGCGTTCACAAAGTCGACAAGGCGGTAGCCATTGTCCGATGTTTGCTCCACTGGGTAGAACCATTTACCGAGTACTTCGGATTCCTGATCAAGTCCCATCTTCGCATTTGCGTCAATCCCCACGACAACAGCATGTTGACAAGGTATCCTGGCCAGCAACGTATTGAGTTCCTCATAAAACGCATCCTTCGAATTGTCTTCGTCGGTTTCAGTGGGCGCATGAGCACTCACTATCCACAGATTGAATCCTCTGTGATCCCGCAGTCGTACGAATGCATTCCGACACGACGTTGAGCCGAACTCCTTGACCATACCATTGAAATCCTTCCTTACAGCTATTGCACAGCCTCCCACTCTCCTATCGTCAGCGTTACCGCAGTAGATGGTGTACTCTCCGACGCTGATGACGGGTCTATCCTTGAGGCGGGTTTCCTGCAAAGCAGCAAACGGTGCATGGAAATAGCTCAGAAGTCTGGATAGCGCAGTTTTTGGATATCACTCGACAGCGATCGACAGTTCAGGGTGGCGAAATTGTGGCTTGTGGCCAAAGACTCCATGACTCCCTAGGTACGGATCCTAAGGTGTTATGGACCAGAGGCCTTAGTGTGCCGGACGGCGACACCTTTATGCAATGTGCGGGATACTTTCGCGATATAGTTGTGCACGCTATATCGCTCAAACGTTCCCTGTGTACACTCAAACGTCTGCTGGGTTCAGTAGAAGCAGGGGCACCAACGAGCAGGTACCAACAGACTTGTATACACACCCCCTGTGTATACTGTGAACCTACGTAAACATACTCAAAAATATGAACGAAAACCTTATACTCGAGAGTGTGTTTGTCGATTTTTGTCGTTTTTTTTCGGTGGGAAATGAAACAATATGAGAAACCGAGGAGATGTTATATGAGCGGGGGGTCACTGTTGTATCGCACTTAGCCACATCTATTTTTACGTGCCGCAATGACTCTCTAGGTTTTGGCAGAAAAGGGAAACCCCGGGTAGGTGCTCAAATTTAAGGCGACACTGAAATGGACGTGGTCAAGTGCATCGCGCTGTAGTGCCTCCCCCCCCCCGCTCACATTGCTCCCCGAGGAATGGAGGCCTGCATATTGCCGGTCAAGGAGCATTGTGAACTCCAGGCACAGCAGATGTATATTAATGTTCTGAGACAGCCGAATCATCCGACAAAGAGAATCATGAAGCCCATTAGAGAGAGAGGTCGATTAGGACGCCGTTCGCCGATGCTCCTCGTAAAGTTGATGCACAGAGATGGGCCGACTCCAACATGGAAAGGCTCCGTCTTCTGCGTGAGGAGCACACCCAGTTTGTTCGAGGATATCTAACGAAGGCGGCTGTGAACAATATTTTAGGAGCGGTGCCGCCTCGGGTTTGCGAGTCCGAGTCTCAACTCGGCAGACGAGCCAGATGTGCTCTTGCCTCGCTGCGCTGTGGTCACTCTATTCTGCTCATGTCTTACGTCAACAAGATCGACAGCAGCCGACCAGACGCATGCCCGGACTGTGGTGCCCCCGGACACGACACGGCGCACTTACTCATGTGCCCGAAGAGACCTACTTCCTTAACCACAATAGACCTGTGGACGAATCGTGTGAAGGCCGCCCAGTTCCTCATCCTATGACAAAAAACCACTTCGAGGCTGCAGAAGAAGAAGAAGAAGGAATACCTTGAGCTCTTCGCTTTTTTCAGTGCAGAAATTGCCGTTCTGCTCTGTATGACGTTATATTAGATCTACCCCATGGTGACGACACCGACATCTGAACCAAACTTGCTCTATTTGTTCTCTTCCCAGCGTCTCGAGCCGAGCGCGCGCGTCGCTTCGAGCTTGTTCCCCCTAATGGGGGAAAGGCCGCAAGAAATTATCACCCAAGTAAAAAAACCACAGAGGGGTCCTTCTTCTTCTTGTCAGCCATGAACAGAGCATAGCATCAAAGGCGTAGGAAGCTAGCCACCTCATACGGCTTGTACCATAGATCTCGAGCAGACAATGTTGTAGGTCTGGCCGGACATGAAAATAGATGCAATGAATCATGTCCAGCACATTCACAATCGGGGCATCAATCAGGGACTGACTGATCAATCCGATGAGCGTAGGCCTTTAGATATGTGGAGTGACCACATCCCAGACCCCAGGATTGTTCGGGTACGTCTCGGTAGATCGGCTTCGCTGTCGTCGACCCGTGGGGGCACGCCGCCATAAATTGAATTGGGCTGACTCTGCCACAAAGCGCGTAAGCTCAGCCATCTGGAGTCTTCTGCGGGAGAGCTCGGATGTAGCCCAGCGTTGTTGATCGACAGCAGACAGGGAAGCATTGAGCGGCGTGCATATGTTTCTTAGTTGGGGGCCGGACGACAGAATATGGTAGTTTGGATGGGTCGGGCTCTTGAGAATACTTATGAGAAACTGCTGAGACTGGAGTAAGCAGTGCTCTTTTACGGGGAGTAGGTCGGTTTCCTGATAAAACGCGGAATAGGCGTCGACTTGTGACATCCAATAAGAAGCCTGAAGGCCAGGGTTGAGCAGGGTTGTGACTAAGCAACAGGGGGTCGTAAAAATTTGGAAACTTCGAAAAAAAAAGAAAATTTGGGAGGGGGTGGTCGTAAAATTTTTAGAAAAAAAAACGGGAATTTTCTCCGAATGGGAAATTTCTTCAAACCATGTGTAAGGGAAAATAACGTAGGAGTAGAGACATTATCTTTTATAACCACAAATGTGAAATTTTTATAAACTTGTCACAAAAAAAACTAGAGCGATTTTTCATTCCGGGGGGTCGTAAAACTTTGTCCAAAAGTTCGGTCAACAGGGGGGTCGTAGCTCTGCCGAAATTTGGCACAACGGCCTGCTCGACCCTGCGGAGGGCAGTATTCTGTGCTCTCTACAACTAGCACCAAGAGGACTCAGAGAGATGTCTGGTCCAAATAGGGGCGAAATATTCCAAGACCTGCTGGACCATGGCTCTATACGTCGTACGTAGTACTTCCTTCGTGCTGCCCCACGAGGTTCCAGCCGAAGCGCGAAGAATGTTGTTGCGCGAGTTGGCAGAGGCAGCTCGTATACGCGTATTCTCATGAAATGGTAAAGAGGGGTCCAGGAGAACTCCCAATAGTCCAGGATGCTTGGACAGTGGCAGCTCGTGACCATCCCAAACGACTTTGAGATGAAGCCGATGCGCGATAGTAGCCGTTGTACATAGTGTAAGACTTGATTTGGAGGCAGAGACAGTCAGCGACTTTGATTTAAGATAAACTGTCAGGGTCCGTAAGAGGTCGTTCATGGTACCAGTGGCTCGATCGATAACTGACTCCGTGCATACCAGGGCTGTGCGTTATAACGTTAACGTGTTAACGCGGTTTATTTTGGAAAATTAACGATTAACGCTTAACGAAAAAGTGCTAAAATCACGTTAATTTGAGTTCGTTAATTGCAGCGAAATCTTGGCACTGATTGATCTGCTTCAATGGCAGATTTAAAACCTGGGGCCGTGCACGTGGCGTCGGCTTGCTGCACGGTCAATTTTCGGTTGCTGTGAATCATCTCGCGGACCTCGATGTGTTCCATTACATTGTCTATCTATTTTAGTTATTTCTTCCATCTCTCTACGGTCGAGTAAGCTATCAAATGAGGGTTGGGAGCGGGGAATGAAGGCCACAAACTTTCTAACAAGCGGCACACGCTCTGTGTGGAGTGCACCACGCGGCGCATACTCCACAAGAAGCGCTACTCAGTTTCTACCACGCGTCGCACGTTCTATATAAAATTAGAATTTTTTTTTCAAAAAACCTATTTATACATAAAAAAGCTACTGGCTTTCTAGGGCGCGACGCACGCCCTGAGGCCTCTTTCAGAGTTTGATCGCCCAGCGACGCTATGGCATGATAATCATGAGCATCGATCGAGATCGCGTCGCCCGTCGATCTGCATTCAAATATGATGTTGCGGCGATAGGCGATCGCACTCTAAAAGAGGCCTAATCACTTTCTAGAACGCGACGCACTCCTATTTTTCACAACGTCCTGCTGACGCCATCTGAGCGCTCATCCACTTTCCACGACGTCCTGACGTCGACATCTGAAGCCCTGCCTTCTTTCCATGACGTGCTGCTGACGCCATCTGAAGCCCTACCTACTTTTCATGACATCATTTGAAGGGCTACCCATTTCCCACGAAGTCCTGACCGCGTAATCTGAAGCCCCACCCATTTTTCGCGACGTCCTGACGTCGCCATCTGAAGCCCTGCCTTCTTTCCATGACGTGCTGCTGACCTCATCTGAAGCCCTACCTACTTTTCATGACATCATCTGAAGGCCTACCCATTTTCCATCAAGTCCTGACCGCGTCATCTGAAGCCCCACCCATTTTTCGCGACGTCCTGACGTCGCCATCTGAAGCCCTGCCTTCTTTCCATGACGTGCTGCTGACCTCATCTGAAGCCCTACCTACTTTTCATGACATCATCTGAAGGCCTACCCATTTTCCATCAAGTCCTGACCGCGTCATCTGAAGCCCCACCCATTTTTCGCGACGTCCTGACGTCGCCATCTGAAGCCCTGCCTTCTTTCCATGACGTGCTGCTGACCTCATCTGAAGCCCTACCTACTTTTCATGACATCATCTGAAGGCCTACCCATTTTCCATCAAGTCCTGACCGCGTCATCTGAAGCCCCACCCATTTTTCGCGACGTCCTGACGTCGCCATCTAAAGCCCTGCCTACTTTCCATGACGTGCTGCTGACGTCATCAGAAGCCCTACCTACTTTCCATGACATTATCTGAAGGCCTACCCATTTTCCACCAGGTCCTGACCGCGTCATCTGAATCCCCACCCATTTTCCACGACGTCATGATGACGTCATATGAAGCCCCGCCCAGCCTTCACGACGTGGTCTTGACGACGCCATCTGGAGCGCTAGCTATTTCCCACGAGGCCGTGCCTAAGGCTTCTGGAGCCCTACTGCTTTCCACGACGTCCTGCTGACGTCATTAGAAGGCTTATGTTATTTTTCCGGGAGCTCTGGTGATTTATAGATTTTCGTTGTGGTCATGTAATGTATTGATAATTTCTAACGAAGTGCAAAATTAACGTGTTAACGCATTAACGGGTTAACGCCGTTTTTTCCTCGAGAATTAACGATTAACGCTTAACGAAAAAAATATTTCTCATTAACGCACACCCCTGGTGCATACGATAGTGATGTCGTCACAGTACAGGCACAGATGAATACCAGTTGGTGGCACAGGAATATCAGATAGAAATAGCGAAATTAGGCTAGGTGATAACACTCCGCCTTGAGCGAAACCGGCTTTCAGGGGGACCGAAGACGACAGATGTCCGTCGAACTTGACACGAATAGACCGGTTCTTGATAAAGCTATTAATCCATCTTTTAGACCAACTGGGCATGTCCGATTCCAGAATGGATTTTGAGAAGAGCGGAAGACTGACGCTATCAAAAGCAGCCGATCTATGGCTACGACGAGGCTTCTACCAGCCGGGGTCTTGCGGTTAAATCCAGCGATGATATGCTTGGTGATTGACGTCAGGGCTGTAGCTGTGGAATGCTCCTTCTTGAAACCATGCTGGTGGGTGTTGTGCTGTAGACTGCTTTGAAGGAGCGGATTGAGGACTCTTTCCGCAAGCTTGGCAAGGGGAGAGAGGAGGGAAATGGTGCGATGGGGAGGCAGCCTTATCCGGCGGCTTGTCTGGCTTGACGATGGGGATGACGACAGCTTGTTTCCAGCATGCCGGAATAACACCAGAACTGAATGACGAATAAATGAGATCAGAGAGCAGTTCGTAATAGTGATCAGGAATATGTTTGAGATGAACAGCCGAAATCCCGTCGGGTCCCTCAGCCCGCGAATTTTTCATCGATTTGATGACCTTGTCGATGGCGGAAGGAGAAATAGCAGGGACATCTAGCCGATCGAGCTTCCTGATTGCTCGCATTGTTCGTCTGTTTTGCATATCTCGAGGCGATGATGCAGATGCAACTAGTTTGCCGAGCAGACAAGCAGCTTTGTATCCGTGCTCGAATCTTCCAGACGGGAATTCGAGCATGTTGCGGTCAGCACTCACCTTTTTGCCTGAAAGCTGTTTCAAGGTGGTCCAAGCTTTTCTGGCATCCAGCGCAAAATCGATCGACTCGGTGAGCTCTTTCCAGCGTTGCTCCTAGTGTTGGTTTAGCAATGCGGTGTTTTCCGACAGCTGTTGTGTCGTTGGATCATTGGGGTCCGATCTTCGCTTGTCATCTCTCATAGTGGTCAGTTCAAGCTCTTCAGTGGGCACGCTTGGGTGAAAAGTCCTCACACGAGTAGGAATAGCAGCTTCGGGAGCACGTCCCATGGCATCGACAATGAACTTCTCCTTGTCGTAGACTGAGCCGTTCCTCGGGTAGCAGGCCACCTGGCTGAGCAATACCCCTTTGAATAGGTTCTAGGAACACGAATCTAGGGTTCACTTTACAGTAGGTATCATGCCATTAGGTGAGCTTTACTTACCACCCCCAGTGGTTGCCTAACGGAACTCACAATAATTTATTAATTTTTTCATGTGTTTGAGGCTATCTACTCAGAACTTCGTTCCGGTCTTTCCGGTGCAAAAAAACTGCATTTTGGGCCACCCGGACACTCAAAATCGGGGCCATATCCCGTTCCCGGCGACCCGCTAACCCCTCGATGGTTACCAGCCACCCGGATGACGAAAATTGCCCTCCCGGTGCAGCGAATTTGCGTGTGAATGCACGTTACGGACGATTAATCTACAATGTACAAATTTTCTCGCGACCCGACTCACCATTTCGGGGATTACGGGCCACTTACCACCCGACCGAGCGGCGGCTGCTGCGAAACGGTATCGAGCGCGGCTGGCACCCTCGTCGTCTCGTGTCTCTTCGCAGACAGAGTGGAAGGCTGCCAGCTGCGGGCGACGGCGGCTCTATTTCGTCATACCGTACAGGGGGAGGCTCTCACGAAAGCTGGAATTGTAAAGTGGTCAAATGACACGTGATGAGTTATGGAGGGATTTAGAAGGGAAACACATATTAGAAGAGAATCACAAAACGGATAGTAAATAAAGCAGTAAGTATAAAGAAGAACTTCGAACTTACACGCTCTTTGTTGTTTTTGAATTTCATCGTAGTCAATGTCTTGTTTTCTCTACTTGGTTGTGAGAAAAGTGTTTTGTCGCGATAAACAGAGGAAACTGAAAGTTTTATTGGGAAAAAGAAGAATCATTTTTGAAAAAAGCTGTTCAAGAGACAGGTCTCCCAAATACGGTAACTATCAAAACCCCCCGAAAAGATATTCCTCTTTTCAACACTAGTTTTTTGGGCTTTTAATTGAGACCCGTGGTAGCAATCGTGCGATACCCATTTTGTAATAATATTGTTGAGCATTTGAAAATCTCACTTTATCCGGGATTGTCCGAGGTGAAATTAGAGAAATTATTTCAGATTTCCCATCAAACTTCAACTGGTTCAAAAATAAATGCTCTTCTGCCATGGTTATCCAGACACTATGGCTTAAAAATGCTTTTCATTAATTGAAATCCGGCGGTTTAAGGTACGGTTTCAAAGATACTGCC
Source organism: Aplectana chamaeleonis (assembly GCA_029168955.1). Lineage (NCBI taxonomy): Eukaryota > Metazoa > Nematoda > Chromadorea > Rhabditida > Cosmocercidae > Aplectana > Aplectana chamaeleonis. Next base: position 611,716 of record JAPDOI010000316.1, read on the forward strand.
GGAAGGATTGTACCGTGGCCATTTACAGAGGAGGCCGACAGCCACCTAGCTATTTTCCTCCTATTAAAACACAAGATTAGGGCATCCAGTTGTGTGCTCTTTATTCTACAAACTGTTTATTCGAGTCAGGAATGCAGTTTTTCAAAATTTCATCGTTGCACAGCAAATCAAGTAGGCATTGCCGCTCCATTTCCTTCTTTAACGGGGGACAAAACCACACAAGAAGTTGATTTGTACTTTTCATAATGCTATTTTCGGAAATTATGGAACACGACGAGATGTTGAAGGTAATGGTATAACAAACAGAATGCCTTTACTTTGAAAAATGCTTGGAAATAACAAAGATAATAATAATTTGAAGAGGAAAGACGTGTATCCATCAAAATGCTAAAATGTGCATTCGAAAATATTTTCAAACCATATCGAAGCTTTGTTAAAAACTGCATCACCAGCAATCTTTGACAAGCTTGAGCAAATTTAATAAGCTCATTTTTTTTATTAAACATGCACAAAGAATAGTGGACAGTATTGAATTCGACTATTGAAACAAGATAAGTACGAACCTAATGAACATTTGAGTTCAATAAAACTTCCATGACACCTTGTCATTCACTTCTTTTCTCTTCAACATGACTTGGTAACTTCTGTTTGCTTTGCTTTTTGTTTTCCTTGTCACTTCCTCTTTCTTGTCGCGATCACCATTTACTATGTTTACTGGTTTGTATTTACACCTAAATACTAGACTTTTTTTTATTTTTACCCAACTTTTTGTTGTAACACCGTCATCGGTTTCTTCAACCACTTCTCCTTCATCTTTCCTTTTCTCTTCCTTCTTTTCTCTATATTTTCCCTTGGCTTTCTTGTTCTTATTCATTTTCTTCAACATCTTCTTTTCCGCTACTTCTCCTTTTCTTCAACCTATTCATATTTTCCTTTTCTTTCTGATTTGGTTTGTTGTTCTCCATACTCATCTTTTTCGCTTTTTCTTCTCTTCCTTCAACTTTCTTCTTCATCCTCTTCTTCCTCTCTTTCCTGCTCGTTCTTTTTCTTTTCGTTCCCATTATTTTTATTTTATTCCCCTTTTCTTGATTTTCCCTCTAATTATATATTTCATTAAATAAATAAGCATAAAAACTGTATATTCAAAGAAGATTCAAACAATTAAATCTCTAAGTATCTTTCAGTAAAGAGCCACAGAGTTGCTAGTTGTTTGAGATAATAGGCAAACAATTCGTACCTAGTATTATATAATTTTTACTATAAACCTGAGTACTAATTTACTTACAATCGGAGTGCTTAATTTTCTACTGCGGAGGCCTAGCTTCCATTAACGATATAAGTTTTAGGTTCATGGAATGAATGAGTGCTCAAATAAGATATGGTCACCTTACTCAATCAAAACGACCGTATCACTGATTAAATGCATGGATCAAGTCGAATATTTTAATCTTCGAGTTACGAAAAAAGAATTTTTCTCAAGTCGTACTATAAAAAGAGAACTTATCTAAAATACTTGCCAGGAAACGCGGTAAACTCGTAACTAGCAAAGAGTATCACGAGCATCCCTTGGGATCAAAACTACGAAATGCAGATGAGCAAGAGCTATTCAACCTATCTACATAAAGTTGTAGCAAAGTCGTCGTCCCAAGACGTCAAGGTCGCACTCGCTTGGAACTTTTGGAGTTTTATTTTCGCTCTTTTGCAAAACAAACGGTGTTCAAAAAGCGACACCCTTTTGCAGAACTTTGTGGAGCTCAGCCTCAAAATTGTTCGAGATTTTTTTTGAGAAATGATGTGAGTTGCCGGTAACTACGTTGACCAATCGATGAGAGCAACTGATGTCAGCCAATACACGCGGCTAAATCTACGCCTGACATCCGACGTCAATTATGGTGTTTCGCCTGTGCCACTGCAGACGACACACCATAAACGACGGCGACCTTTAAAAATGCGTTTCGCCGCAATGCTGTGGTGAAAACCTATCGGAAAACAATGTTTTGCGTTGACGTAGGTTCCTTAGAGGGTGTAAAAACGATGGAAGCAGAAATTTTAGGGTGGAATATGACAAGGTACAAATGTTGTGGAGATATGACATTCTCAATGGGAATGCACAGCTACGAATTTCTTTCTTTTCATTTCATTTCATTTCTTTATTACACGGTAGAACCGTGTAAAAGACAAACAACAAAACGAAATACCGAACAGCAAGCCAAAGAGGCTAATAGTAGCACAACAATCAAGCAAATGGATAAATTGACCATGAAGCATACACAGGCACCATGAAGCTTATTCACAGGATCTTTGTATTTTTTGTAAGGCAGCTGTTGGTGCTCTTTTGGAATAGACGACCCACTGAAGAATGCAATCAAATTAGCAATTGTTTGGGCATGACCGACAGCTCGGTTGCTCACATCAAACAGCTCAGTTTGTCTGATGAGGTCCAATTTATTCGACGGCACTAGTGGGGACAAACATTTCTGATGAAATTTCTCTAGTAGGTCGTCTATTCCGAAAGAGTACGCAGCCGTTGGAACACTATTCGTAGACCGAGAACTAGGCTTCAGCCCACGAGCCGAACTCTCTACAATCAGGAGTTCCTTCACTACCATGAGTGAACACATCTCATCGCATCCGCCCCTTGTTGATGTTTCATCGTTGAAAAATCATTTTAAGAAACTTGGTACCGACATCAACATTAAACACACAACGTCGTAACCTTCATTGAACCGTTGCCTACTTTTCCATCTATGTCATTAATAAAGACAGTTCAACCTCGGGGATTATTTTTGATACTACAGTTTCACATAAAGCCTAATTGGCTGAGATGAGTCCGGGCGGAGCAAGCAGCGCAGCGGTTGGTCTTGGCAAAGTATAACAGGGATAAGGAGGTTTTGACATATCGTCCATCACTGGATGAGGGATCGCCGCGACGCTGCTTGGCGGCGGAAATTGCGCGCGGGAAAACGACGGGAGAGTGACTATTGATCGCGCAATTTTTCATGCCAAGCAGCGTCGCGGCGATCCCTCATCCAGTGATGGACGATAATAAGCCTGATATCCCGTACTTCGGCCGCCTCAAAATGAGGGAGCTAGGCTATGTATAGCAACCTTTCACATATCGCTTGTCAGTTCCTATCGCATACCATGCTAGAGGTTAATTTTTGGATGAGTGTATAAACACGTCCCTCACAAGGGAACTACTTTTAGTCATCCTGGCCATTCCAAACGGAATGCTAATGCGCGTTTTTCAAACCTGGCAGCAAGTTAATGGTACCCAACAAATTTTTTAGGGTGTTTTAAACAAGAAATCCCGGATTGGACTCAAAACTCTTGTGTGCAGAGGAAATCTAGGGTGCTCAACACGAACATGGAGTCTGTTTGTCGAAATTGTGAGGTTTGCTGTACGTTATGGTAGTCACCACACCACTTAGGGGGGGGAACCATTTTCCAAAACCGCATTTCGAAAATCGACAAATGTACGATAAATTCGTTTTACCACTCCATATTATCCACGAATACAAATTTTGAGTCAAATCTGAAGCTTTGACCAAATTACCATATACCGCCCCCCGTAATCTACCGTAATCTGTCAAAATCGATAAGCGGACCTCAGATTCGTGTTCGGCACTCCAAGCAACCCCAGGAAAACAATTTGAGCCATATCTGACGTAGCAATTCGGGAATTTTCAAAAGTCGCGACTTGCAATCAAGCGAATCTAGTCGAAAACTTTGCAAAATTGACAGATAAACCCCAGATTCGTGATCAGCGCTTCGAATAACCCACCTGAGAGGTTTTAGAGTCAAATCTGGGGCAATTAAAGACTATTGCGCATTTTGGAAGGCACAATTGGTAGTTACGGAAATCTGGCGAAAAAACCTTTTTTTTCAGATTAGCTTTCGGCAACTGCGAAGACCATAATTGAAATTTATGCCAAAAACGGCTCTAGAAAACTACATTTCATTCGGATTGGCCCAGCTGACTGAAAGTAATTCCCAGGTTAGTGAATTTATAAAAATTGAATTGATCCCCACGCCAAGTAAAACGAAATCACTCAGAAATTCGTAGCTGTGCACTCCCATAGATAACCTCATCTCTCGACAACATTTGTATACCTTCCAGTATTTCACCCTAAAATTTCTGCTTTCATCGTGTTTACACCTTCTAAGGAACATACGTCAACGTAAAGCATTGTTTTCCGATAGGTTTTCACAACAACATTGCGGCGAAACGCATTTTTAAAGGTCGCCGTCGTTTCTGGTATGTCGTCTGCAGTGGTGCTGGCGAAACACCATAAATGACGTCGGATGTCAGGCGTAGATTTAGCCGCGTGTGTCAGCCAATCACGTGAAAGTCACAACATTTACGAAATCATCCACCAAACTCTCTGAAGAATCGTTTGCACCCATAAGGGGCTGAGCAGAGTGCCACCGCGGCGCGGCCTGATGATTGAGAGCCGTATTGATAGATCGCGGCGACCTATCAATACGGCTCTCCATCACCAGACCGCGCCGCGGTGGCACTCTGCTCAGCCCCTAACGTCGACCAGCTGCTGGCGGCGGGCTCGTTCTGCGCGCTGACTCTCTTTCTCTGACGCAGCACCCATCGCGCGAGACGGAGGCTGCCGCGCCGTCGTGGGGTGGTAAGTGACCGAAGACGCATTTCGGGCGACCCAGACGAGCAGCGAGTGGTCGCCCGGTACAGGTTCTGAGTACATGTATGTCCTAAACGACCCCCACAGAAAATTTTCTAGCCAAATTTGAAACTGAAAAGCCTTAACGCGGTTATTTTCCAAATTTATGCTTATATAGAGCTGAGTTTTTCGAAAACAATAAATTTTCAATTATACTTAACTTCTAAATTTTGAAAGAGTTGAAAAAATAGAGTTGACGAAATATTGAGTTTGACAACTCACCACCTCCTTCGTAGCATCCTTGGTGTCCTGAAGGGGCTCGGTTTCTGGGCTCGACATCTACGACTAACTGGAAATGAGGCTAATTATTCATGGCTTATGGAGCAGAGAAATTCAGCGAGGGTGAGGTGAGTCAGAGATCAGAGAGATTAACGGAGGAGCACGAATGATGTTTCAAAACGAAGCTTATCGTCGAATTTTGCCAGGTGCACGACGCAAGAGCAGCGGAGAGAGAAGCCGAATATTTTTGTTGCAGCTGCGCAGCGGTCGTCGCGATTAGAGCGCGCTAACTCACTGACTGTGTTCCAACGACGTTGATTCAATGGAGGCATGCGAAAGCATCTCCATTTGGGCGAATGCTCGGTCTGGACGCGTTGTAGTACGCTGTCACAAATTAATTTCTCGAATAATCGTTGAGTTTCTTTATCTGAACTTACATGCTAAACTAGATATTTGGATATTGCTCAGAATACGATGGTAAAAAACGTAATTGTATGCAATGATTGTTTAAACTCTCCAAACTCTTTCCTGTACTTAGTCATTTAACACATCATTCGTCATTATGTGTGGGACAAAGGCAAGACCTGAAGGCTGCAACTTTCGGCATATATAGCCAATTATTGGATACTGATGCAATCTCAGTTGTCGACAGCAGGCTGATTTTAGGAGGTCTCCCCAAGAGCCCCTCTATTTTGACGGCCGAAGCCAGGCCAAGAACAGGTGACAGCGGCCCTGCACTATATGTAAAGTTCACTTCCGCACTGCCGTTCAGTTCGCAAAGTGCGCGCTGTAAGCGAAAGCGAGCTGCGGCGCGGTTGGAGTATCCTCAGAAAGGGATCTGGGATCACCCGGGCGGTTTTTGCCTTTGGTGCCCGAGTGATCTCACCGCCCGGGTGGTCCCAGATCCCTGTCTAAGGATACTCGCAACCGCGCCGCAGCACGATTTCGCAATCAGCGTGCACTTTGCGGACTGAACGGCAGTGCGGAGGTGAACTGTAGAAGTAACCGCGCTACCAGCCTATTCTGTTGAAATCGAAAATACGGTAAAACCAGCCGAACATGCTCTGCCAAGACGCTAGGAGATGCTTCCCTCAAGGATGGAGAGATACGAGCGACACAGATCGCACTAATCGTTTTGGTTCCCTCTCGACCGTGACGTTTGAGTTGGCGCAAACTGCACTATCAAGAAGAAACCAAATTGATCAGTTCGATAAGTGCCGAGTGCACAAGGACGGACATAAAGGCAGCAGACACGCTCGAAAAAGTTGGTTGAGATACCTACGTTACTGAGGCCATATAGCCCCTAGTACTATAAGGCTCACGCCGTTGAAAACGCGTCAAGAACGAGTCGAAACTACTAAATTTGAGCAATGTCAAGTCGAAAATTTTCGATAACTCCACCCCCAATACAAACTCGTCCAGATTGATCGTAGGAACACGGTTACTTTGGCTGGTTTTTCATGCCTCCAACGAGGTGAGCGTTCTAGTGAAGACTGTAAGAGCCTCGGCTCCGCTATCTCAAAGGCAGTATTCACGATAATCTTCGATTTTGAGATTAATAGCTAAATCGATTGATAGGCCCCCCGGTAGAACAAAAATGACGAAATAATCGAGAAAAATGCATCAGAAGGTCACGAAATCCTTCATTCTCACCCCACCTCTTTACTCTCACAGGAACTGTTCGTTGTGACAATGAAATCATTTGTGGGCCGCACTGGGTCACACGGTATTTCCCTCCCCACACTCATTTACAATTATTTGCTTTCTGTTGCTCCGTTCTTTTCTTCGGACCCTAACTAGTACTATTTTGCCTGGAACATTCTTCCATTTTCGACTGACCCATATTTTCACCGGTGACAACCACCGTGAACATGTTCATACAACTGGACAACTAGTCCAGTTGTACCCTCTAAGAACAAAGTTATGACTTTTTAAAGATGCCTATATTTGTAGGGTGAAAAATTTGTGGGCGAGTTGTCTCAGGCCTATTTTTCTCTTCATTCGCAATTGCTGCACGAGAGCGAGGCAGGATAAGGCGACAGTCCGGCAATGAATATAATAACGATGACTTGTTGAGAATTCATCCATCCTTCTAGCCGCTATCGAGTTCGAAAATCTGGTAGGGGGTGTGGCTCGAGGTGTAGAGCGAAGGAGGTCGGGCCTGTAGTGGTCGCTTATATCTCGCTTCTGTGGAGGAGTTGAGATCTCGCACTTTGCACGTGTTATATAGGAGAGGTCTACTACACAAGCAAATAAAGATCACAGAATTCATTTTCGTTTTCGAGTTTCAGCTTGAAACACTAGGCTGGAAGATGCTGGAGAGAAAAAGCTCGAAGAAGGCAGCGAAAACGGGCCAGAAATCGATAAAAACGGATGGGCGCCGCGGACTTTTCTGATGATAAATTGCCAGCCAAGTCTGCCACGTCCAGCCTGATCGATTAGCGCACATTTCGACATTAGCGCGAGGTTGCGGAAACTAGCAGAGCGCGGAAACTCGTCCCGGAACCTGTACGTGCGTAAGAAACCGCTATTTTACCTTAATCTGAGCGCTTTTCTTCACTTCTTCTTCACTATTCGATTGCTCACGAACAAAAAACCCCATTTTCGAGTCGAACTCCAATCTGATATTCGTCGTGAACACTGCCTTTAACACAGTAGAGTCAAGCAGTACGCTGCCCATGGTTTGCTGTAAACCTTGAAGCCCTTGAGATCACATTTTGCTTTTATGATGTGAGACCATTATTGTCTTTATAGCAATAAACATAATGATAAGATAAATGACAGAACCGTAAACAGAAGCAAGAACGAAAATGGCGTTTATGTAGAAGGTAAAGGGGAGGATTGCGAGAAGTTGAGTAAGCTCAGAAATTCAGCAGCTATATGGTGATCCTCGCGGAAGTCATGCGCACTATAGACGTTGTAAGGGATGAGGTCTGGACAGTTGTCCATCAACAATCTTGACTAGCCAGCAAACGCCTAAAGAACATCCATTATTGATCAACACGTGAACAGGAAACAGTGACTGATGATGCCAGAAGTAAGCTGGAGCTTCCCCAAAATGCTGGCTTCTCCGAACTTAGTTTAATATTTAACTCGACGAGAACACAAATATTTGAGCAGGACAGTGCGATGGTCATTGTTAATTCATTAAATGTCAACTTCATGCCAACTGATGTTCTTGATACCAGAGATCATCGATGCCGATGATGTGCGGTGGGCTCGTTCACCATCAAAAGGCCGGAAAGTTGAGGCCGAGAAGTCCATCCAAAACAGGTTTTTTTTGCGATTTTTTAATTTGGACCCCTACTCTGGATCCGGAAAAGGCTTCAGAGAAGAGAAGGAGACAATCATACATTCTCGCAACTACTGCCTTTAGGAGACATTTTTAAACGACATTTCTGAGAGTTGGGCTCCACAGAAAAGGTTGAGGATTTGACATCGTTCTTAAAGGCAGTGTCCACGATAAAAATCGTTGTTCTGTGTTTTAACCTATCTTGAAAACGGTCCCATGCTGATTCCAACGATGTCTCTTAAATCGTACACGACCTTCTGAAAACGGAGTTATGGTCCTTCAAAAATTGAGCTAGAGAAGCATGGTGGACGAGTTTTCCAAGACTTGTAACTTCCGTCTTTCGCCGCCGATGTATGCGAGCTGACCTGAGTAAAGAGAGAAGTCGAGAAGGAACGGAAGAACGGGGCCAATCATCCAAAACCATCGCTCATCTCACGATTTCAAGCTTTCATTCGTTCACGTCGGTGGGCGGGCCATGCGCTTTTGGGGTTTGCCTTGCGCTCAAAGTGGCAACTTCTGGCTCTTTTGGGGCTCTTCCTGGCTCGTTTTCATGCGTTCTTTCGACGTTAACGTTACAAAGTGTCCCTCCACTACCCATTCGTACATGAATTTCAAACACTTTTTTCATCGTGAACACTGCCTTTAAATGTCGTGAAATTGTTTTATTGGATTTGGCTCTCAACATGTCTTTTTAAATCTAGTGAAATTGTTGCAAATAGATTTGGCAGGCGCTCTAAAAAATACCAGCGTCAAATCACGCTTCAGAAGTATTTCTCATGATAGTCTTTGTGCTCTCAACGCTTTCACTGTTCACATTGTATGGAAACGTTTTTGTTGCTAGACTTATTCTTGTTCTGATTTGATCCAAATTACGCTCGACTTAAAACTCCTTCTGACGCGTGATTTGACTCTGATAATTTATAGAGCGCCTGCCAAATCTATTCGCAACAATTTCACTACATTTGTTGATTATGTTGTCTGCATATATGTACCATCTCAGGCAATCGCGGGGGTCGGTGGCCGGTTAAAACGCCCCTTTCTCAATCAAATTGATCGGATCGGGCATCATCGGCGGAGGTTTCGGCATGACTCATAACTGCCGAAGTTTTCGTGGTAATGTCTCATACGTGGCGGAGTTTTCGGGGCGAAGTGTGGCAGTGTCTGCACTGTTTCTCTCTGATACTCTCTCGTGTAGAGCGCGGAAATGGCAGCCCACAATGTATACGCTGCGCTTTAATGTGAGGTGTTTGTGCTTTTCATGGTTCACCTTATTCGGAATATCGACGCTCTGGCTGGCGTCGGTGGCCAGCCAAATGTAGCCAACAATTTCAGTACATTCAAAAAGTCAAGTTGAGAGCCAAATCCAATCCTTTTCTGCGGAGCCCAACTTTCAGAAATTTCACAACTTTTTCTAAGGGTTTTCCTTCAACAATATCGTCAACCTCTGAAGGGGGGAGCCGCGATGCTGTAATGATAGCTTTATTATAAGAGTCAACTTGATGTTTTTGAGAAAACATAGTGGTAGAAATGAGAGACAACCTCTCGGCTGCTAAGATAGCAAGGTAATAGCTGCATCGCGGCTTTCTAGAGATAGGATACAGGGCATATACTTTTCGAATATAAAAGTCGAGAAAATGAAGAAATGAGTTTTAAAATGACATAATTGTACGGGATCAGTCGCTCTAGCTGAACGTCACCGGTTCTTGCTGATGTGGCTCGTCTGCGCCGGCCCAGACGTCTGATTAGGAGGCATAACTCGCATACGGTGTCCTGGACACTATACGGAGGTCTTGCACACCCCTACTGCGGTCCTGCACATATTTAACGACGTCCTGCACATCCCTACTGAGGTCCTGCACACATTCCATGACGTCCTGTACACCCCTACTAGGTTCCTGCACATATTTGACGACGTCCTGCACACCCCAACTAAGGTCCTGCAAACAATCCATGACGTCCTGCACACCCCTACTGTGGTTCTGCATACTCCTATTGCGGTCGCGCATAGTAACTGACAACCTGCGACGCCTTCTTATATTCAGCACACCCAGCGACGCCTTATTATCGATGGTGCGCATGGTACGAACGCGCCTCGCTCAAAAGCATCCCTCCCGCACAGCCGTCCTCTTCCGATTGGGACGTTTAGAGTACACCACTCTAGAGATCAAGGTATTTATATGGAGTCTCTAAGAAAACAATGACTGATAACGAGAAAACCCGTCATTTTTTGAAGTAATCTTGAGAGGCCGGTTTCTAAGTTTGGACCGCCTGTTAATGGCCCAGGAGTGAAAATGGTGAGTAGTGCGGATTGATTTTGGCATCCTCGTGCCCGATTACCTCTGGTCACCGAGTTTCAAGCGATTTGGTCCACGCCTTTCAAAAAAAAAAAGAATTATGACGGGCGGAGGCGGTGTCCGAGAAAATTTTTGCTCCCTTTGTGGCGTCATATCTTTCGAGAGCGGTGACCGATTGCAATTAAACTTGGCTCAGATATTTATATTGATTATACCCTTCGAATGATGTACAGCTTATTTTTCTGGTCACAATATGAATAGGTGATCTCGGTATAGGGCATGCGCGCGATAAGAGATCAAAGTTAAACCTGGTGCTCACCACAGTTTGATCCGTGGATGTGAGTTTTAAGGCCTTACCACAATTACACCTGTCGTTCAAAAGGTATGTATCTGAGTTGAAAACAAATTTTAATGGTCAGGCAGAACCCGAACCTGCATCATCGACCTGTTTTTTTCCAGATCATACCGTTATCGGGTAAATGCTGGCGTGCTTACACAGTTCTGGTGTGAACTCTACTTCTTAGGAGCACGGAGAAAGGGCCGGTGGTGTAACGGAAACAGACTCGTCCGGATAGTGTGCGGTGCAGGTTCGAGTCCTGCCTGATCCACAAGTTTTGCGTTCTACTCAGCTACCTTTAGATGTTTTTGGATGTTGTCATATACTATGTTGGAAGATAACGCATAAAACATCTAAAAACAAAAAAGATTCCGTGCAAGAGAAACTTCAGTATACAAAATCGTCAAATATTTGCATAGAGTGATTGAATCGGTTCTCAGGTGAAACTCGTTGTCCTAAATACGGCGAGTTTTTGTCCTGAATTCGTACAAATTCAGAACATTTTCTCGGCCGATTCTGGACAATTCTCGATGCATTCTAGACAACTTTTCACCGTTTTCTCCAGAATTCGCAGTCAATTCTGGATAACTGTTGCTGATTTCTCACAACTTTTTACCGTTTTCGATATCATTAAAGGCACAGTACACCCTCAGATATGAATTTTGAGATTTTCATGTAATTGTGTAGAAGACCCCTCCTGTATAACACGTGCCAAATGGGAGATCTCAATTCCTTCAAGTAAGCGAGATATAAGCGACCACCACAGGCCCGACCCCCTTCGCTCACCACCACAGGCCCGACCCCCTAACAGATTTCCAAACTCGATACCGGCTAGATGGATGGATGAATTATAATAAGTCGTCGTTCTTCAGTCCATTACAGGACTGTCTCCTTGTCCTGGCTTTCTCTCACGCAACGTTTGCGAATGAAGAGAATTACAGGATTGAGACAACTCGTCCACCAATTTTTCACCTTCAAAATCTAGGCATCTTTGAAGGGCCATATCTCCGTTCATATTAGGTCCTAGACGATTTCAGAGATACCACTGTGATCAGCGTGTGACTCTCTCCAAGATAAGCATGAAATCTGAAAATTAATTTTCTGGGTGTCCTGTGCCTTTAATGGGGTTCCGTCCATACCCGGAACCGCTATAGGGAGGTCATCTCTGCGGCCGTCGGCATCTGGGACATGATCCTCCACACGTTCTCCGGGTGCGGGACCCCCCCCCCCCCTCGAGCTGAAAGGCCCATCCCCTCAGCAGCCGAAAATCTTCTGAGTGATCCTTCAGAGGTGATTTGAAGTTACCACTCAGGACCGGCCTCGAAATGCCGAGCGAGCAATCGATGAGAAGAAGCGCCTGTTATACCCTTCGGTTTGTTTACTCTTGACATGATACTGATACTAGAAAAAAAACTGGAATCTCGACAAGGTTTCGACATGTGCTTTTCAATAAGTTCTGCCTAAGCTCACATATATAGTGTAAAACGACAACGTCAAAGTCTTGGTCACAGGTGGTAGATGCGCTGAAGACCACTCATCAATGATGACGAGGAAACAGATTTTGCCTTTTCACTGGAAACTGCAGAATGCAATTCAGTGAAGAACGTGTTTACAATTCGAACCGATAACCACTATCGACGACATCTTCCACACTCCTTGTATAGCTTTGCCCACTCTGCACGATGTCCTACACAGCAGTTCTAAAGCCTTGCTTGCTCCGCACGACGTCATGCTCACTCCTGCTCAAGACCTTTCCAACTTCACAATGTACTGAGTCCTCTGAGAAAACATGTTGCGATAGTAAAGCGCACTTTGTGCAGAGCCGAGTCGACTCGGCTCGTTGTCCCACACGTTGAACGCAACGTCTCATCCAGTTCCGATACGGATCTGCACACTCCTGTTCGAGTCCTTTCCAGTCCTTCTCCCGAATCCCAGCTCCGCGTTTGACGACTTGCACAGCCCTGCTTGAGCGCTGCACATATGCTCTCCGTTTTCGATTTAGTCTGACGCATGGACCAGGCGGCTGGCCTTGCGGGGTCGGCTGCCTCACCGGAGAATGGGGTTTTGATTCGCGCGGGATGATCTACCGTTCATTAATCAGACTAAAACTATTGCGCGAACTCTACATACTCAGACATTCAAGCGCATCTCACCTTGGAGGGCGGGGCCTATTTTGCACGTTTTTTCGTCGGCGCGACATTGTTCCTACAAACGCGCCGACCGGGGCTGGACGGACATGTAGAGCGACTGTAGTGTCTTCACGTGTATTTGTCGCGTACGGGATGAGCCTCGGCGCGTTTGACGCCCTACATCGCACTCACAGGTTTTCACAAGGCCGAATCGATTTTCCATGGATCGGCGTCGTGTCATTCATTCAATTTTTCATTGTGTCAGTTCTCTGGCATTCGCTCGCGTGTAGCCCTACACAAACTCACTTGTTGCCCAGTGACACCTGGGCAACAAGCCATTTTTCTGGGGCGCGACATGGAAAGTGTGGGGCGATTGTGAGCATTTGTGCCCACAAAACCACTTGTACCCCCACTAAATCACTAGTCGCCCCGCGAAATCACTTGTTGCCCCGAAAAAGCAACTGCTGACCCTAAAATCACTTGTTGCCCCCGCAAAATCACTTGTTGCCCCGCAGGTTCACTTGTTGCCCCCCCCCAAAACCAATTGTTGCTCGGAATCATCATTTGATCGTTCGGACCCCACTGCGTTGTTTATTTACGGATTCCGTCTACCCTCTAGACACCTTGTACTTCTCAAACCCTTCTTCTTCTTCTTCTTCCTCTTCCCCCTCTTCCTCCTCTTATTCCTCTTCCTCCTCTTCTTCTTCTTTTTTCTTCTTCTTCTTCTTCTTCCTCTTCCTCGTCTTCCTCGTCTTCTTCCCATTCTTCCTCTTCTACCTCGCCGCTTGTGAGTGTGGCTTAAAGGCAGTGGTTGCAATGAAAAGCGTTATCTACAAAACTGTAGAAATCAGCCTAGATTGAAAACAGCTGAAAAACTATGAAGGTAGCGCGGTGAAAAACGGGCTAGAATCAGAGTTTCTCGGGCCCAAAGATGGTGCGCAGTATTTCACTGGGAGTGTGCAGGGTGTCATGTGCATGTGTGCAGTACATAAAGTAGAGGTGCAGGACCCAGTAGGGTCCTGCACATCCTGCGCACTCCCAATGGGATCCTGCACACTCTCAGTGAAGTCCTGCACACCTTCAGTGAGGTCCTGCACACATCCTGCACACTCACACTGTGGTACTGCACCAAATCATAAACGTCCTGCACCCCATTCACGACGACTTGCATACTCTTCAGCAAGCGTAAGCGTAAGGAAAACGCGTTATCGTATGTGATCTCGCGTTAAGTCCGCGCAAAACTGCAACCAAATGGGAGCTGACAGAGAAAATGGAAATAGTGTGAATGAAGAAAAAGATGGATAGCTTCCGAAAAAGTCCTAAGGGAGGACTTTTTCGGAAGCTATCCATCTTTTCCTTCATTCACACACTATTTCCATTTTTTCTGTCAGCTCACGTTAAGTTGCTGTTTTGCGCGGACTCACCGCGAGCTGAAAAAAGCTAAAAAAAACTTGAAAAAAATTCTAAATCGCTAATTTTTCTTCAAAAAAAAGGCAGAGCGGACCATTTTTTTGAATTTTTTTCAATGCGTATCTAGTGGCTCATACAGTGAGTGTGCTTAGTTTAAGAAATGCCTAGCGCATCTCCTGAAAATCGTCAACTGAAAAGCTCACGGTCAGCTGCAGTTAACTGCGAGTTATCTCGCGGTTATCTACCCTTTTTTTCTCGCGGTTATCTACCCGGTTTACTACCAGCCCAGATTTATTTCTAATTGCTCCAAAGAAGAAAATTACGAATAAATTAGAGGATATCAAGCGAATAAAAGTTTTCGAATATTCGAATAAACGAATTATTCAGAAAATTGACTTTTCCGAATATTCGAATAAACGAATAACTCGGATAATTGGCTCTTTCGAATATTCGAATAAGCAAATTATTCAGAAAATTGACTTTTCCGAATATTCGAATAAACGAATAATTCGGATAATTGACTCTTTCGAATACTCGAATTATTCGAATATTCGATTATTCGTTTATTCGACCGATTATTCGTTTTCCAAACATTCGTTGACATACTCTAGAAGGAATCGGTAATCGTTTTTTTCTTCAAATGTTCAGTGTTGCGAATAATTCGGAAATGTTCACTTTTCGAATATTCGATTTTCCAAATAATTCGGTAATGGTCTTTTTAATTTTCGACTTTTCGAATGATTCGAAGTCGCCTTCTTTAATCGAATATTTAATTTACGAATCATTCGATTTGGTCGAAGTATAGTTCCCACCCCCATGAAATTTTAGGGTGTTTTTGAGAAAAAAATCGGATACTGCTCAAAAGTGGCAATCGGGGGCAATATCAATATGTCACGGTATCAGGCAGTAAACATGGAGAGCTCTTGAAAGAAAAACCATTACACTTCCGTGAGAATTTTGCGCCGGTGGCAAATTCTGAACTTGTATCTAGCGTACCACTTCGGAAATCGTCAAAAGTCGCGATTTGCCATCAAATTTTTCCTAAAAAAAAAGCTTCGAAAGAACCAAGTCGAAAATTTCAGAAAATTGACACATAAACGCCCAAATTCGTGATCAGCGCCCCAAATAACACAACTGGGAGGGTATTAAGTTAAATCTGGAACATTTTTAAAAACGCTTTCGGGGCCCACTAATTGATATGAATAAACCCCAACCGAAAATCCGTACAAATCCATAACGCTATCAGTCTGTACAAAGTTTGGGTAATGTGCCTTCACCCAAACTTGAGCCAGAGGGGTTGTTTTGGGCGCTGAACACAATTAAGAGGTCAGTTTCCAAATTCTCTAAAGACTAGTGCATGTTTTGGAAGGTACAACAGGTACAGAAATCTGACGAAAAACGTCTATAACTCCTTTCGGTGTGGTTTTAGGCAGATGCGAAGACCATAATCGGTTTTACACCAAAAACGGTTCTAGAGAGTTACATTTCTTCCAGAATAGTTAGGCTACCTAAAATTAGCTCCCTTAAGAGCCTCACTAGACATGAGCTTATAGAAGAAAGTGGAAAATGGAGGAAGATTGAGGTGATGATCAGGAGAGAAAGAAAACACGCGGTCGCACGCGACGCGACCGCACACGCCACCGCCCAGGCCTCCTCCGTGCCGGCGCTAGCTGGGGCGAGACAATCCACACAATGCTCACTAAGATTTTGTGGGCATTGCCCACAATCTTTTTTGTGGGCACTCGACTCTCGCCGGCGCGATTATGTGGAACGTCTAGCGCCGACGAAAAAGGACGCGAAATTGGCCACGCCCTCCGGGGCAACACGCGAGCGAATGCCAGAGTTGTTCATGTTAATCCTTTCTCGTTGTTTGTTCATTTGTTTTTTGACGCGTTTGAGTGCTATCGCAGCAGGGGGGGGGGGGGGAGCGGGGGGGGGGGGGCGCCCATTTTACTGTGCCGCAACGTCTCCCCTTATTTCGAAAGGGAAGGAAAATCTCGGGTTAATGTTCAAATAGCGCAGCGGCGCAGAAAAATGGGCGTGACCAGGTGCGATGACCAAGCCCCCCTCTCGCTGCGATAGCGCTCGTGTTTGTTGACGTATTACTATACATACATTCCATCCGATTATTTTCGGATAACAACAAAAACGCTTCCTCTCTTCTAATCTAGTTTCATTTACCAAGAAAAAAACTTGTTCCAATCAAGAATCATTGTACAATACGTAGCATACCAATTTCGCTGCCAAAACACTGTTCAGTGCTCGGCGATGTCAATTTATCCGATTGTCCGGTCCGAAATTTAAATTTGCGCTGTTATTCAAAATTTACTCACAGGCAAAGCTTCAGTTAAATTTGTGACGCAGGATCTGCTGATGTTTTTATTCTGAGGCATTAGAAAATATCCTCGTTAGTTGTTAATTACATATAAGATTAAAATCAGCAAAATAAGTGAGTAAAAATTGCTATTTCGATTTTATCCGAAAATTTTCGGATGGAATCTATAGTCTACAGCAATGGAAGTAGGGCCTGGTGAGGCTGCGGACTCGTCCTAACCCACGGTAAGGTGGCATCTAGAGTTCTGCGAGCTGCGAGTTGCTCGCAGTGCGAGAGGTTGGGGGCGTGGCCCTGAAACTCTCGCATGAAGCTTTCAGAGTCTGCGAGTTGCGGGAACCTGAATCAGGGTTGCGCATGAGTCATTGCGTCATATTGAATCAGGGAACGAGTGGCATTGGAGCGCGGTATTGTATTCATAGGGGCGCTGGTTCACAGGGATAATTTCCACCAAACATTCCAGCAATTCAATAATCAAGTCTTCATCATCCATTACGGCATACTTTTCTGAATCAAAAAAATGTGTAGTCTAGTCAATAATGTTACTAAAGAGCGTAGTTGTGCACGATACCAGTCAGTGTCAAAAAAAAGATAGGCAACATTCTGACAGGAAACTCTCGCAGGAATGATCGTAGCTTAAGACCACGAGGAAATTCTTGTGTTTCCAGTGTTTTTGTTTGGAAACTTTTGCAGGGTCAAGCCGTTGCTGTCCTGCTGGGCGATGAAGTGAGCGTAAAAAAATTCAAACAGAGGGAAATTTGGATGGAGATGGGGCCAAAAGATACTGGTGCGAGAAATAAAAATCTGGGAAATTTGCGTTCAGTAGCAATGCATAGAGGCTTAATCCTCACAGACGCCTCGGTCATCGGGACTCACGCGTAAAATAAAATGCGTGTGGTGCAGGCGCACACAACACACGCGCCTTTACGCGCAACTCGCTAAAATTCTCCGACACTGGCAGCGGACTCCTACAGGAGAAAACGACGATCGCGGTCTCCTACAGGAGCTGTTTTGTCCTGTGGGAGACCGAACTTGAGCGAACCGGTCTCCTACAGGACACGCTGCCGCATCGCTTCCATCTCAGACAAACTCACGGCTCGTCCGCGGCGGCAGATGAGCTTTCCGGACGGTCCGCGGCGCTTGGCGGCTGATCCGCGGCACGATTGATAGTGGGACGGTCAAACGGCCGATCCGCGGCGCTGTTTGTTCTCGAGGGGGTGGCTCCGGGGCGCACCGCCAATCCACCATCTCAATACTGATCGATGAAAAGCAGCCACATATATTTTTGAGTTGTTTTTGGATTGAACGACTCCACCACCTCATTCCCCGGGGAGCGCCCGAAGAGGCACTCTCGGGTGGGCGTGTCCCAGTAGGCCGGGTGGACTCCGCCCCTCGGCGCGGACGAGATTGCCTCCAGAGTGCCTGTTTCACGAGTGCATCGATTTGATTGCGTCCTCACTGTATTTCTACACTATTCACCTGTATTCCACTGAACTCCAAGGTAATAGATGCTGATAGACAGTTGTATTGTACCCCAATAGCAGCCCTCCCGTTAAACGTTGATCCCAAATGCATTGATTTGCTAACTCATGAGAGTTTTCATGTTTCTTTGTTAACATGAAACTTTTCTTGACCAGCAATATGATGCTATATGTTTCCTTTTTTCTCCGCAAAGGTAATTTTATGATAAAGGTGAGTCCTTTTCTCGGATTTCCTTCTCTCTTTTTATTTAAAAGATATAAATGTTTAATAAATCATGATAAGATCTCTATTCGCGTATTGCAGTAACTCTAAATGTTGCTTACGTTTAAATCACTTCACTTTCCAATACGCGGCCCCGGAAATTTTTTTTTCAAAACAGTCAAGTGTTATTTGTTTCTTCCATTCCTTGATTCACATTTGACTTTATCTATTGCAATTATCCTGCCCCTATGAAAAGATTTTTGAAGCCTCTTGACGAATTTTCATTCCCAAGTAAATAAATTGTTACTGAAAAACCATAGATATGCCTTATGCTGTTGAAATACTTTCAACGAATTTCCTAAATTATTTGGGTGTTTACTGATTCCTCGTTAGCATTTTTAGTCACCAATAGAAAAAAAGTCGGACGAGTTAATTCTGTGTTAGTTTTATTAGGCAGTAACTTTTCTGAAGACCTTTACATATAATTTGGATGAAGGAATTTAGTGAATGGTAGTGATCAAAATAAGAACTCGGACCTACTTTTGAAACTTCTGCTTGATCAGATCAATTCCTAGCCTGTCTGATAAAGTTGCTATTGTAATATGAAATCTGTCTGTGATTTATGAATTCGTATTTTTTCAAGAAAAGGCGTAGGTGAACAGTCACATGAAATCAGAAGGAGGAGTTCGTTCTAAATTTGACGTCTACTCCCTTTTTCATGAATTTTCGCGATCATGAAAAGCGCATCTGATTTTCAGGCAAAATAAAATGATTTTTTTAATTTCTTGAAATTTGTTTCTACCTTATTTCAGAAGAACGCTTGAAAAGGGAGGAGAAGGAGAAAGTTTTGATATATTTCTTTTTCAGCGAATGACAGAAATCAGTCATAGAAGGTAACGAGATTTTTTGTTGCTGAAGGAAAATTCATTTGTTTGAAAACTCAAATTAAAATGGACATCAATGATTAAAAAACATGAAAAAGACCAGCGACGGCACAAAGATTCGAGATTCACATTGCTGAAGTGGTGTTTGTTTTTTAATGCATTTTTGGCATTGAAAAGTGTAGAAAACATGCTATTTAATGTTTAAAAAATTCTATCTGATAATGTGGCAATTTTATTGAACAGTAAAGTCGAAATCTCATCACCGTTTTCTAATTTCGTTCAAAACCTTGATAAAGTTTTCACATAAATCTCTGGTTCTTCAGAAAAATTAGTCAGGAATTTGCTTTTTCCCTAAAAGAATTTGGGGAGTAATCCTATGGCGAGAAAATGTTGATTCCGCTTCAGCAAGTACTCGCTAATACTGCTAAAAAAACTGTGCAATAAATTACTTGACATACGAGGGGTGCGAGTTAGTGCAAAAAAATTGAAAAAATTGTGCCCAGTGGAAGTGGAAAAAATTGCGAATTTGTGTCCAGCTTCGGCTTTCCACTTTATAAGCTACAAAAGCGAGCTTGAAAACTGAATTTATCGAACCTTTCCGACAATTATGAGTCAAAAAAATTGTGTCAGTGGCTTTGGAAAATTCTCAAATTTTTTCACTCCTTGAAATTAAGGTTGTACCCAACTTTGAAATTTTGCTAATCAAATTGCTCCACAATGAATAATAGGTTGCATTTACATTTTACAAAATTTGAGCTCGACCACCTTGCATGAGTTACCCAAGGCTTCAACACATTTTTTTAAGAAATGAACGATTCAAAAAAAAATTGAAAGCTAGACCCATATTCAAATCCAGTAGTTCGTAGTGAAAATGGGGTCAACGCATTAATAGCATCGTATTGCTGGTCAAGAAAGGTTTCATGTTGACATAGAAACAAGAAAACTCTCATGAGTTAGCAAACCAATGCTTTTGGGATCAGCGTTTATCGAAAGGGATGTCATTGGGGTTGAATAGAAATGTTTATCAGCAGCATAGTAGCTCACGATTCAGTGGAGTACAGACGAATAGCGCAGCAATACAGTGAGGAAGTAATCAAATCGAAGCACTCGTGAAAGAGGCACTCTGGAGGCAATCTCGTCCGCGCCGAGGGGCGGAGTCGGGCCCGCCTCTCTGGCTCCGCCCGCGGCAGAGTGCCTGTTGTCTACCCCCCCATTCCCCGCAGTCTTAGACAATTTTCCAGCCGCTGACTTCGACTTTATCGTATTTGTAACTTCTTCAAACCGTTATATCTACATGCACGCTAATTATTCTTTCTAGATGCCATCGCAACAACTTCTAGGGCAGAAAAAACTCCCGATGGTAAGTAAATTTTCATATTCTCGTTCATTTTGAGATTCTCCTCTGATTTTTTTTTTCTCATTCAAATAATTTTCATGATTGTTTGGTTTGGTAATTCTCCTCATGTTTTTTTTTCAAGAATAGTTCCGGTTTGATACCGACTTTGATCGATTTCGGCATGAAACCAGATCTACCCTAGAAAACCAAACAATCATATAAATCACTGGAATGTAAGGAAGGAAAACAAAAATAAACGTGAAAATGAAAAATTACCTACCACCGTGAATTTTTTCTCCCCTAGAAGTTGTTGCGGAGCTATCTGGAAGGATACAATTGGTGTGCATGTAGATATAATACTTTAATATATGAAGAAACACAGAAGGACGGGTTTGGTCACAGAAGCCAAGAAAATTGAAGAAAATAAAAAAAAACACCTACAATCAGCTTATCGGCTACGGCGCCGGAATATCGTCCGGCTCGAGCGCGTGCGGCCGCGAAGCGTCTCAATACGCAATTGCGGAGGGGAATTTGACGCAGAGGAGTGGAATTTGACGCAGAGAAGCACAGTACATGAACTCTGTTTCCATCGAGTGGGATATTCTAGTAGAGCACCACTCCCAATTAGATGAAAACAGTCAGTTCGCCCACCCCCAATCGACTCATTGGCCGTGAGACAGATTTCGGCATTGTTGCACGCTCTTCGCGCTAGCGTTCTTATCTCCTCAGAAAGCATCAGTATCACAATTTCGCAGGGTTGCTCTACCGTACGACTTATTTTCAGAGGTAGAACAGCTCAATTTGCATGTAGAACTGGTTTCGATGTGCATTCGTAGACTTGTTCAGTTTATGGCATATTGCAATGCATGCCCATGGTAACACAAACAACTGATTGTGCAATAACTATGTGTTACAGGTCTTCAGTCTAAACTAATATTACAAAGTTGTTGCTTAAGAGTCATAAAATATGAGCTCTCGATTTCGAGAATTTAAAGCTCATGATCATACATTAATCATTTGTTCATAATCATAATTATACATCACCGATGTCTAAAAGATTGCAATAAAATATAATATTTTCACAATACTTCAGCGATACATGTCACAGTTGTACAGCTAAGCTATCGAAACCAGTTATGCATGTTAGTCGAGCTGTTCTACTCTTGAAATTAGCTCTTACGATGGAGAAATCCTGCAAAATTGTGATATTGAGGCTTTCTGAGGAGTATGGAATGCTAGCGCGAAAAGCGTACTCCAATGCCAAAATCTGTCCCACGGCCAATGAGTCGGTTGGGGTGGGCTGGATAACAATATTCAAAAGGACTGTCCGCGGCGGCTCTCAGGACGGTCCACGGCGGCTGTCAGGACGATCCGCGGCGCCTGCAGGACGATCCGCGGCGCCTACAGGACGATCCGCGGCGCTGGCAAGATGGTCCGCGGAGCGTTGCCGGCGCATCCGCGGCTTCGGTGAAGGATCGTCCGGTCGTCGGCCGCGGACGATCCTGCAAAAGCGCCGAGGATCGTCCTTGGGCTTGTCTGAGATTGCATCTCCTCCAGGACAAAACAGCTCCGGTAGTTGTCCTGGAACGCGCACGTTGAACCATTGATCGAACCCGCGCGGTGTACGATACGCGTGTGCATGGGGTGGAGAGCTGATTCGCCCATGCAGGCTCGCAGAGGCGCCCCTCTCATTGATTGAATGGGGTGATGAAGAGCCAAATGTCCTCCTTG
Source organism: Aplectana chamaeleonis (assembly GCA_029168955.1). NCBI lineage: Eukaryota > Metazoa > Nematoda > Chromadorea > Rhabditida > Cosmocercidae > Aplectana > Aplectana chamaeleonis. The sequence continues at coordinate 634,054 of JAPDOI010000316.1, forward strand.
ATGATGATGGAGGGAGGAATGTAATGGCGCTTAATGCCCTACCCTAATTTTTGCCGTTGGCAAAATTGTCAACGAAGAAGTGTGGAAATCATGCTTCGATTAAAAAACATCGAAAACAAGGCGTTTTTGGCTTGATTCCAGCAAACGTTATTTGAAATTCCCTCCAAGCTACCGTACAAGTTCCGGTCTCCTACAGGAGAATAAAAGGACTCCTACAGGAGAAAACCAGGACTCCTGTTGCAGGGGAGACTAGGACTCCCAGCGGACTCCTGTAGGAGTCCGCTGCCAGTGTCGGAGTTCACCGACTCACCGTTTCTCCGAATTTACGTTCGTTAGAGTCCGAATTCAGATCAGAAAGAGCTTTGCGGTCAGTTTTTCTTACAGAAGATCGTTTTAAATACGAAAACCAGTTGTCTTGTAAATACACTCAAGTAATACAACTGGAATAGTTCATTTTTTCATGTGGTACGGAATCCACTTATCATATATTCACTTGTGATATATTCTTTACACTTTTCAAAGTCATTTTTTAATATTTTTTAATATTGATGATGACCAAAGTGGGATATATAGCCTTTAGAGGCACAAAGCTGAGAAACTCATGTGATCTGGTGGACAATAACACTGTGATAAGGAATTTGTGATACGAAACCGATATACTGTCATTCGCGTTAGAGGGTTAAGAATATATGCTGAATCATTTACTTCCTTCCTCATCTGTGTGAGCTTCCCCACAGCGCCTGGCGAGGTCAGAGTAATGATGGAACGTTTCCTGACATTCAGGGCAGACAACATTCAAGACTGCATCATTGACTTGATGATCATGCTGAACCCGTTGATGATAAAAAGTGGAATACGTTTCTTAGACGCTTTTTGTACCCCGTATTGATATAGTTGAACGCTGAACCGAAAATCCGTACAAGTTCAAAACGCTATCAGTCTGCAGAAGGTTCGGAAAATGTGCTTTCACCCAAACTTTGTTTAGGGGGGGTGTGTTTCGGGCGCTAAACACTATTATAAGATCCTTTTCCGGATTTTCGTAAAAGTAATGCGCTTTTGGAGTATAGAATATGTACTAAAATCAGAAAAAACGCCTTGTGTAAGTGGAAAACGCTTTCACTCTGTGCAAAGTTCGGAAAACACGCTCTCACCTGAACTTTGATCAGGCGGTTCATCTGGGCGCTGGACACGATTATGAGGTCAGATTCCGAATTTTTCAAAGACTAAAGCGCGTTTCGTAACGTCCAGCAGGTGCGGAACTGGCGAAAAAGGGCTACACGAATTCTTAACTGGTTCATACGTCTAAAGAAGGATGCTTTCACGCTCCACTTTTGATACCTGTTGGCTTTGTAACCGTGGAACTTGCAGTAATCAGAATGTTTCAGGGAGAGGGTTTTTGCAATTTCGTCATTTTTAAGGGGTTAAGAATCTGATGATTTGAAGAACACACTTCAAGACTCCCAAACAGCTTTGAACTTGACCGAATTCCTCTGATTACCTAGTAAAATTAAAATCGAATTCTTACCGAAAGTTTGCCTTTTCAAGCGAAATTTTCGGCAAACGGCAACGGCAAATGCCAAAAGTGGCCGGCGAACGGCAAACGGCAATTGCCGCACTCCCCTGGTGAATAACCAAAACAGAGGGCCAGATTCAGACGATGGCATCCTGCTCCCCTGCCATCAACAATGGAGGCTGGACAATTAAGTGTTGAATACATAGGATGCCAAACGCGGCTACATTAGATAAGCAAAATGGTTGCAAAAAAAAGGATTTCACGGATGGCAACGCGGATCGAGGTTCTGAGGAAAACTGGAAAAGACTCGTGGTGAGCTTGTTTAGGAACTTCCTGGAAAACTTGTCTGGTGCCTTAGAGTACCAGGTTATTTTTGCGGGGGCCTACCGCACTCTTGTAATCTCCAAGTACCGAGCGGTACACATTGCAAAGGTTAAATAAAGTGGTGATACTAATTGCATTGCCACATCGCCGACCGCTTATGTTAAGTAGGTAAACTCTCGAGGGAATACTGAAAATCATTGTTCTTGTTATGAATTACATATATACACCGCTCGGTATTTCTCATTGAGTCCACATTCATACGAAAATCTGAAAGAAAACTCTGGGTAATCGTGATTGAAAAAGAATTATAGTCGATGTTTCAATTTTTTACCCCTTTTTACGATTAACGTTCCAGAAGTAGAACAGCTGTGAAGAGTGGAATGGTATGTGACGTCTGTTATCAGTGAAAAAGGCCCAGTACGAAGAACTGAAAACTCAGAAAACTGGCGCATTATGCCCGGAAACCCAAAGAAAACTTTTGTGCTGGAAAGAAGTGATGGGAACGGTAGCTAAGCAAACAGGGAATAGCTTCGTAATGTAAAGAGAAGAGTTACGGTGAAAATCTCAATCCTATAAATACAGTACTTTTATTCAAAGGAGTTGTTTTTGTCGTAGTCATATACGTATGTTAATGCACTGTCGCGTATTCATCGCATATTCAAGGCTTTATCCATGCTTTGAAAAAAATCAGTTTTTCTGTTTTTTTTTATTTGCGCGTAAAGGCGCGTGTGTTGTGTTCGCCTGCACCACCCGCATTTTACTTTACGCGTGAGTCCCGATGACCGAGGCGTCTGCGAGGACTAAGCCATGCATAGAAGTTAAAATGAAAGTCTTCGAGCCTATTGAGTAATGGGCGTCATTTAAAATTACAACAAAATACAAGAAAATTTAAGCTCTGAAAATTTCAACTTCCATTTTATCGTAATAGGGTCACCCAGGATATGACGTAAATTTTTCTCCATGTTTTTTCTTGAGAATTTTGACCACCAGAAAGATGGGCGGGACAAAAAGGCTTGACCCTGCTGTTTTGACGACAAAAGAAAAAAAGCTTTACTTTGCTTTTACTTTCTTTGATACGCATCAGTTTCTGCACAAATTTTATGTGTTGAAACTCCAAAAAAACCATCATTGAAAAGCAAAACTGGAAATAATCACCAATAGAAACTAAAGGAAAACCTTCACAGGAAAGCAAAGAGGAAACAATCATGAGTAAAGACCAAGAAAAACCATCACAGAATGTTTGTTGGCAAAACTCATGACGATTCAGGAAGTACTCGCAGTGCGAGCTACCACGAAAATAGTCAGGAGTATTCTTCTCACAGCTCGCAATGCGTGCGTGAAAGTGGTCGCAGTGTCCTCGCAGTGCGAGAGGACTATGAAAGCCCTCTGCGAGAATTTTGTCGTCGGGCGTTCGCACTGCGAGTTGCGTCCTCGCAATGCGGCGAGAACTATGAAAGCCCCCCCCCCCCCAACCATTTCGTCGCAAGACAGCTCGCATGCGAGGACGATGCGAGGACGATGCGAGCACGTAGCTATATGCTATACGTGTCGCAACTCGCAGCTCGCAGAACTCTAGATGCCACCTAAATTGTTAGTGGTATCACTCATTTTTCCGAAACAGCTATGATAGATCGGTGAGCTTGTGTTTTCACCGATATGACTGCATCTGTGGAAGCAATGAAAACAGGTGAAAATGTGAGAATGGAATCACAAACTCACCGGCCAATCTCAGTTATTTCGAAGAAATGAGTGATAACACAATCAGACTACAGTATGTTAGGAAGAGTCCGCAACCTCACCAGGTCCTACTTCCATTGCTTTAGACTATATATCTTCTACAATGCCTCTTCACGCAGGTTGATCGTGTAATAAGAAATTGCGATTCTAGCTTCAAAGGATTCAAATCCATCGGCTGTTGGCGATCCGCGGGGTCACGAACGGGGTGATCCCGTGGGAAACTATAGCGTCGGCGTCGTCCATTCCCCGCCGCGGCTTCAGACAAAAAGTGATTTGCGACCCCGTAGAAGTTTGGGTGCATTTGGTGCAACGATGGGTCGAAGGGCCGCTGGTTCCCCGAATCGGTGGGCGTGGCCTTGTTTCGGCGACGGCGGTAGTCACAAATCCGACGCCAAAGGAGGTGTGTGTTGCGCAGTTGCACGGGACAGAAAATTACACGCGAACTTTCCGCGTCACTTCTCCTCCGCGAGTATCCCTTCTTTCCTCCTTTTTTTTCTCTATATTTCTCCTTCACTATTATTTTCGTTACTTTGTAGTCTAGTAGTATTCCTAGTAGGGTTAATTGTTAGCTGTTTTCCTTCGCGTTTTCCCTAATTGACGACTGAATATCATGCATAAATTATTTTTCTAAGGGTGTGTCCTCTATTTTTCTATCTATCTGCGATAGTTGTGGTGTTTCCTGTGTCAGGCGTCCAGCTCAGAAGAATACTGTAAGTATTTGTAGTGTTTATATATCCTATTCTTGATTTAATTCTTAGCAGGCTCTTTTTTTCAGACTCAGCATCAGCGCCGTTTATTACGTCTTGTACAATATAAGAGCTCCCGCTAATTCCAACAAGTTGAGTTCGTCTTCGAAATTCATTACTCGCGCGTTACTGAATTCTTTTCAGAATTTACGATCATTTCAGCATCTTCGCTGTGCTTATTTGGATCGCCGACGAAGCCGTCTCAAATTTTGGAGGTAGACCTTGTGATCTGCACATTTTCTATGGATTCGCCCATTCGCTCGCTTGCATTCGATGTTTAGTGCTTGACACTCACACATTGTATTTTTTCATTAGATGACTGACTTGAAAATTGTGTTTTTCCATCTTTGGTGTTCACTCCGCAACGAAACTTCAGTCTTCCTCTATGTCTTGCAGTCTATTTTTCAACTTTTTGCCTCTGAGTGATGTGGTTTCTTATATTCAACAATTCCATGTGTTACTATTTTTTTTACGTTTTCCCTTGTAGGTCTCCTGGAGGTTTACCCCTGGTGAAATTATTTAGCCTGTTGGAAATGAATGAAGTAAGCTCAGATGCAACGCTCACGACGAGAAAAATTACGGGATTTTTGAAGAAAACTGAAGAGTACTTTGTGACTGAAGCCTAATAGAAAAGAAATTCATCGTGAATGTTGCTCTAGAGTTAGCTTCAGATGTAAATATTATTAGTGTTCTCTGTCGTGTGTGCAAATGGATTCTTCTATGCTGCATCGGGGTATGCCTTTCTTTCTTACACTTGATGTTGTTTGCATGTTTTTACTCTTCTTGAAGTAGTGTACAGCTCGAATTACATTGTATGGGATAGATGTCATTTATAACAGAAATATTGTCCTAATAAATTTATATTTCCCGGTATTTGTGCAGTTATATTAATTCAGCACTTCCGCAGAATACCTGTTAGGTAGCAATTTTCGGTTGGGATTTTTGCTCCCCCCCTCTCTTGAGGTGTCAACACTGTGGGGAAAATCGGAGACGATTTCAGTGTAAATGCAGGACAATTTCCGATTTCCACTGGGGTTTAAAACTCGTAGTGTAAGCTAAATTTTAATCTAAAATAGCTAACCGGCAGATGTTCTGCGAAAGTGCTTCAAGTTTCATCGCAAAGCAGCAGTAATCAAGAAAGGGATTGCTGGTATATTCAGGGGTCGCGTTTGATTGGGAGGGCCGCCCCTTGTGAACGATGACGTCCTTTGCGCGTCTCTTCACGGGTCATGGCGGTTGCCGCGTAGGTGACGACGCCGTTGTGACTGCGGGTGTTCCCCACAGGGGTGCTTAACGCCATGACTACCGAAAATTGACTGAGGCGTTGTTCTCGTCGTTTGGAATAAGGTATTCTCCTTTACTGATATTTCTAACTAACGAGACCAAGCGAAGTTTTCGCTCAAGAACACTTCTTGAGGCAGAATAGCTTGTCGAAAAGATTTAAAGGCAGCATACACGCTCACAAACATGGTTGAGATAACAGCACAAATAGGACCGCCTGGTCCCTACCATCTCGTCAACGGCGTTTGAAGCGCTGAAAACCATCCAGGTTGACAGAATTCAAGCATTCCCGTCTCGAAAGCCTGTGGAACCCCACCCCTACGAATAACAGAATGAAGAGTGAGACATGTGAAAACATTTGATAGCTTAGAGTGATAGCCCTAGCAAATGAGAGTCTACGAGAGAAACGGCTTGGTTTACCTGAATATAACATGTCTGTTTACTGATGAAATGCTCCATTTTATAAGCCAGCCGGAGTAGATGGGCTTTCTTGAAAGTGGATGGGAATTAATCGGTATGTAAACAAGTTATATACAGGAAATCAAGCTGTTTCTCTCGTAGACTCTCATTATATAGTGCTATCGCTCTAAATTATCAAATGCTTCCACATGCCTCACTCTTCAGTCTATTATTTGTAGGGGTGGGGTTCCACAGGCATTCGAGACGGGAATGCTCAAATTCTGTCAACCTGGATGGTTTTTAGCGCTTCAAACGCCGTTGACGGCATGGTAGGGGCCAGGCGGTTTTATTTATGCTGTTATCTCAACCATTTTTGTGAGCGTGTATGCTGCCTTTAAACTGACTTTCGTCTATCCGAAAGTTGCTGACCAAATTGACCTTTTTAAGCAGAAAAAATTGCCGCTGGCTGCCGGAATTTCGGGAAGGGATATGAAATTTGGAATCAAACAGCGAAAAATAAGAAGCCAGCGGTGGATTGTCGGTTGCTACCATCAGGTTTACGACTCCTTTCATCCCTTCTGGACAAAACATTAGGTTAGAGACTTGAAATGCAAGGATTGCATAAGTACTGTGCTTCTCTGGGCCAAATTCCGGTTCGCAATTGCGTCCCGACACGCTTTGCGGCCGCACGCGCTCGAGTCAGTAGAGTTTCCAGCGCCAAAGCCGCCTCGATATGGCTTTTTATGCAGTTTTCTCCAAATCTGTCTAGTTCCCAGTTTCTAAAACCCACCTAGTATTAACAGATCGGCGGCTGCGGCGTTGGAAACTCTTCTGACTCGAAAGCGCGGCCGCAGAGCGTGTCGAGGCGCAATTTCGGACCGGAATTTGGCTCAAGGAAGTACAGTATATATCATAGAAGAGCTAATAGTACTCATTCTAGCAGCAAGAAGCCTTGTAGGCCTTGTGGTCCCAAGCTGTTGGGGGCAGCAAACCGCAAGTTAGAGCTCAGCTACTGTAGCGGGAACTCTCACAAGGTACTACCCCGGTTCTGATTGGTGCTTCTAAAAATGGTTTATTGAGGGTTGTAGGGGAGATAAAAAGCGACAATTTCAGGTTCCAAAATTTCACTTAGTGCTATTGTGTAGATCAAAACAGGCGAAAAAGTCACTTTTCGAACCTCAGAAGATGAAACGTTCTAGCTCAAACCTGGCACAGGGGTTTTTGAGGTGCTGAACTCAAACATGAGCTCTGTATTTGGATTTTAAGACGACTAAGAGTAGGTTACGATAGATAATCGAGGTTTAATCTTTGTAGCCTACTCTTAGTCGTCTTAAAAACCAAATACAGGGCTCATGTTCGAGTTTAGGACCTCAAAAAACCCCTGTACAAGCTTTGAGCTAGAACGTTTCATTTTCTGAGGTTCGAAAAAGTGACTTTTTCGCCGGTTTTGATCTACACAATAGCACTAAGTGAAATTTTGGAACCTGAAATTGTTGCTTTTTATCTCCCCTACAACCCTCAATAAACCATTTTTAGAAGCACCAGTTTGAAATCAGGGTGGTACCCAGTTAGTACCGATGGTTATATGCCTTATTGAGCAACGGCTTCGAACAATAGGTAACCGGTAACCCTAAACTCACACTTGACGTACCCTAGTTACGTTCATCTAAGGAGCCAGTAAGGTTCGAATACTGGTGACACTACAAAGACACTACATTGACCCTATTTCGCACTACAAAGACACTACGTAGGGTCTTTGTCGCGCCAAATTTACGAGTGGAGTGGGATCAATGTCGCCCGACAAAGACACTACAGTTGACCGCAATGTTAAAAGGACGGTGCGGTTGCGGACTCGCACTAAAACTACGGTAGAATCTGGCACTTTGCCAGACTTCGTCATCGATCGGCGCCAACCGTAGTCTCTCTGCTCACGAGAATGTCAGCAGTGGCGCCGATCGATGACGAAATCTGTCAAATTGCCAGATTCTACCGTAGTTTTAGTACGAGTCCGCAACCGCACCATGTCCTTTTAACATTGCGGTCAACTGTATCTCGCACTACAAAGACCCTACGTAGTGTGTTTGGCGCGCCGAAATTACACTACAAATACACGTGTACGTGCGCGTCTCGCGTCTTTGTGCAAGGCGAGACGCGCTTGAATGTCTGAGTATATCACTTTTGAACAGCAGCTGCTAATTGATCTGGTCGAGAAATTGTCAAAGATTGAAAAGTTGTCGAGAAATAGTCGAGAATTCGGCTGAATACAAGCATTGCTATATTCTAGAGCAGCCGTCCAGAATTTTCCGAGAATTCTCGACGAAACTAGAACGAATTCTCTAGCTGGTGAGAAAATGTTCTGACTCTGCAGCAATTCTAAAAAATTTCTCGACAAAATTACGATTTTCCCGAATTCTCCACAACTTCTCTTAGAATTCAGAACAACTTTTGGGTTCTCGACATATTCAGGGCAAGTTTTCGACGTATTTGGGGCGACCATTTTTACTTGAGTTTTATTATCACATTGAAGACAGTCGTACGAAAGAAGGAGCGTGGAACATGATGCCAAGAAAAACACGTGTAGTGCAAGTGTAGAAAAGTAAGCTTCTTAGGAAGTAGGCCCGCACAACTTCAGGGCACAGACAGCACTGCTGACTAGCTCGTACTCAGCAGAGCGCTCAGAAGTCAAAAATTCGTTTTCGTTGTATTCTTCATTAATGCGTTGTATGCCGAGCCTGCTCTAATGGTGAATGAGAGTGCGGCTTTGTTAGTTTTCGGTCTACTGATTCCTCGTTTTTAGCAAACTCCTCTTGTCGTTGACCACGCAAGCTTGAAGAATTGTGAGAACCTACAACCGTTCAATCTGGATTTCAAAACGTTTCAAACAACCTGGAGAAGCTAATTATGAAAGAACACTTTTGCACCAATTCGACGTTACTCATGTGCGCACTGGATGACATCTTTGGGAATCATTTGAGGATTAAAGGCAGTGTTCACGATGAAAAAAGTTTTCGGAATTTCACTAGGATTGGGTAGTGGAGGGACACTCTGTAACGTTAACGTCGAAAGAACGCATGAAAACGAGCCAGGAAGAGCCCCGAAAGAGTCCGAAGTTGCAACTTCGAGCGCATTGAAAACCCCAAAAGCGCCTCACACGCCCACCGACGTGAACAAATGAATGCTCGAGATCGTGAGATGAGCGATGATTTTCAATCATTAGCCCCGTTCTTCCCTTCATTCTCAGCTTCTCTCTTTACTCAGGTCAGCTCGCATAGATCGGCTGCAAAAGACGGAAGTTACAAGCTTCGGACAACTCGTCCACCATGTTTCCATAGCTCAATCTTTGAGGGACCATACCTGCGTTCACAGAAGGTCTTGTATGATTTCAGAGACACCACTGGAATCAGCATGGGGCCGTTTTCAAGATAGGCGGAAAAACAGAAAAACGATTTTCATCGTGAACACTGCCTTTAAGTAAGATTTAGCCCGAGCCGCGCCTCTTCTCGGCAGTAGAAATTGACGTGAGAAGGGAAAATGTTAACAAGGGGGGGCGGGTGGGAGAGAAAAATATGAAACTGCGGAAACTGCTAAATATGGCAAAATTTTCAACTTCATTATAATCAGCTATGTCTTTCTCCGCTAAGAGCTCTGAAGCGGCATACATCAGTATGCCAATAAGATACTTATTTAGGCATTTGACTTTTAGAGGCGCACTTCATATGAGATGAGAAAAGTACAAGGAGAAGACTGTTTAAATAATAACTAAATTCTTTAAAGGCAGCATACACGCTCGCAAGCATAGTCGAGATAACAGCATAGATAGGTCCGCACGGCCCGTACTATGTCGTCAACGACGTTTGAAGCGCTGAAAACTGTCCAGGATGACAATATTTGACAATGTTTGAGCAATCTTGCCTTCCACGCCCGTATTTTCACACCCCTTCGAGTAACAGAATGAAAAGTCAAACTCGAGAAAACATGTGATAATTGAGAGTGATAGCACTATCGAAAGGGAGTGCACGAGAGAAACAGCTCGATTTGCTTGAGTAAAACATGTTTACATACCGACTAACTCTCGTCCAGTTTTGAGAATGCCGCTCTAGTCCGGCTGGCTTTTGAAAATGGAGGATTTCATCGGCGTACAAACATGTAACATCCAGGTAAATCAAGCTGTGTCTCTCGAGGACTCCCTTTTGATAGGGCTATCACTCTCAATTATCACACGTTTTCACAAGTATCGATTCTCATTCTGTTACTCGAAGGGGTGTGAAAATACGGGCGTGGAAGGCAAGATTGCTCAAACATTGTCAAATATTGTCATCCTGGACAGCTTTCAGCGCTTCAAACGTCGTTGACGACATAGTACGGGCCGTGCGGACCTATCTATGCTGCTATCTCGACTATGCTTGCGAGCGTGTATGCTGCCTTTAAATAGACCAAATTAGGAGAAAAAATCGAAACGAGGTTCATCACGAAGCTCCAAAGTTCGTAGGAATGCTATAACTAAAAGGCTCAGGAAAGGAGTTGTTTATTGAGTCGCACGACAACTGCACTTCCTATACGAGTAATTGCTCTCCTCGCGGAAGCGTTTTATCCCCGTTTTGTCGGCATTTTCTCTCCCATAGCGATTATTCACTGTGAACAGTCCGCCATACACGGCACAACAAATTTTCACCAAGAGGTGCCGTTTAAGCTTCATACCCGGAGCGAACTGGCAACATGGTTTGCGCCAGGAAGAGCCCCAAAAGAACCCGCTTTGAGCGCAAGGCAAAGCCCGAAAGCGCAATGCCCGCCCTCCCACGTGAACAAATGAAAACTCGAGATCGTGAGATGAGCAACGATTTCCGATCATTAGTCCCGTTCTTGCCTTCATTCTCAACTTCTCTCTTTAATCAGGTCAGCTCGCATACATCGGCTGCAAAAGACGGAAGTTACAAGCCTTGGACAACTCGTCCACCATGCTTCCCTAGCTCAGTTTTTGAGGGCTCATAACTCCGTTCAGAGTCATGCTCTGCCCCCTAAGGCTCCTTCCACTCCTTGCGAGAGCGTGCGATAACGCAAGTTCGATGTTCATCGTGGGCACACGATTCGCTAGCCGCTCATACGCGCTCCCTCTAGTGGGCCCTCTCCCGCTCGCTCTCGCGTGCTTACGCCAGCACCACAAAGGAAGCAGCAAGTTTCAAGCTCACTGCTCCAATCATTAAAGCAGGCGGCATTAAACCTGTAGCAGATTTATTGCTCTTGTTTTCCATATTCCCATCACGGAAGTTGAAAACCGTGGGAAATTATCAGCCGTTGCGCCGACTCGAGCGATTGATCACCCTTGTCAAACGAATCAACACGAGGCAGGGGCTGTTTGCCTGTGTTAATTTGCCGGCACGTGCTGCTCCAGCGTTGAGGAGCGTTGAGAGAAGCACAACAGCGGGAACGCCCGCTCTCGCCACGTATGGACGCTGCCTAAGGCCCCTTTCAGAGTTCTATCGCCGAGCGACGCGATGGGACGATAAACATGTTCATCGATCGAGATCGCGTCTCACGCCTATCTGTATTCAAAACATGTCATAGCGGGTGACGTGGGAAATCAGTAGGGCTTCAGAAGACGTGATCAAGCTGGCGTGGAAATTCAGTGGGGCCTCAGAAAACGTGATCAGGGTGACGTGGGAAATCAGTAGTCCTTCATAAGACGTGATCAGGGTGTGACCGACCGAGCCGGCCCTTTTGTTAGACGAATTCATCAAACGAATATTGCTCATCAGAGACATCGTTTGGCAAAACCAAACGAGTACTGCACATGATTGATGGAAGGAGGGCCGCGGCCAGTGAAGCAGCGTCAGGCGGGTATCGTCCAGCTGGACAACGGGGGGGGGCACGTAAGAATTTCAGGTTTTTAGGGTTTTAGGATGTAGAAATTTTTTAGGGGACGTAAATATTTTGGGTAAAAAATATTCAAAAATAGTGGGGTATTTCAAATGAAAAAAAAGCTCCTGACAAAGCTAAAAAACTAAAATTCTCACAAAAAGAGTTCATATATATTGTAGCAAGAAGAAAAAGGTGAAAGGGAACAATTCTAGCTCTATAACAGCACGAATGAAGAGCTATTTAAACGTAACGGTGCAGTAGCGGCATTTTGGACTGTAGCGAAAGTTTGAGCTCATAAGGCATACTTTCAGATGAATAGAATGCATCAGTAGGGCCTATTAAGGTTTTAACCCTTTACTTCATAGATTGGGCAACTTACGCCCCCCCCCCATCGAATCTCCGACAATTCTCTTCAAACTGATACCTAATAACCCTCCATCATCTTAGATTCCTGAGGAGAAAAACACCCGCTTTTACGTTGTCCAATACCCTTATTCAGAACCGCGCCTTTGGGCAAAATTGGACAACGCAGGTTTTTTGTTTTGAAAGGACACTCTGAGGTCGCGAGATTACGTGAGATTTTGCCCGAGCCGCACGCGTACATTTCAGAAGGAGATTTTGCCCGCCAGAGAGGAGAAAATGCCCGCTTGGAATGGAGAATTTACCCGCGAGCAGAGGAGAAAATACCCGCAAGGAGGGCAGAAAATTTCCGTCGCCAGGGCGTGATTTCGCTTGCGCTAGAAAACATCAAAGCAGCAATAAGTGGTGCTCCGTTCACTTCTCTGCTGCTGTTTCTCTATTTTTTGCTCCTTTTTGCTGTCTGTTTCTCCATTTTCTGCTGCCTAAGCCTAAACCTACGCCTAAAGCCATCAATTTCGGGTGGATCTGCGCCAGGCCGCTACATAAGACCGGCAGAGCTGGAACGACAGCGCAAGATTTAAGAATAAATCCAACAATTCTTTGCGATCCCTGACCCTGAGATCACGTCGAGAACGTGCAAAAGATATGTGGTTTCTCTAGCCAGGCTTATTGCTCTGCCTTCATATCACCCAGTTACTTTTGAACAAGTTTCTTACCTCAGGGATTACCTCAGGGTAACACCATTTTTCTAACTTCCGAGAAGTTGAATAGACGGTTATGCTTGGGGTAAGAATGCATTTTACTATTTACAACAATTTCATTCTCCGAATGAAGTATAAGCACCTACACTATTTCATAGTTTGTTCTTTGTTCAGTTCTTAGCACATTAAAATTATCTACGAAACTGTGCAGTTTGGGTGAAGTTTCGATATACTTATACCGTGGATACGCGTGTGCAAGCGTCGAATGTTTTATTCTAACAGGCGGTAGGCAGTTAATCATAAGCCAGTGTCATAAAAGAACTATTTTTAATGCGGGCATTTCCTCCCCTCGCGGCGGGCATTTCCTCCCCCCCTCGCGGGCATATTCTCCACGCGCTACGCATCGGGCAAACTCTCCAGGCATTCGCGCAAATTCTCCGGTTTTTTAGTTTTCATCCTTATCTTGGAGAGGGTCACTCAGGAAATCCCGATTGTCACCTGGAGCCCACAACTCCTTCCTGTTGTAACACGGAGAGCAAGTTAGCCTCCCGTTGTCACCTCGAAGCCAAATTTCATCACATTTTCTTGTTTTGTGGTGACTTCTAGGTGGCGGAGAATATTTCGCAACGTTTTGCATTTTCTATTGTCTCTGACATTCGCTTGGGAGTCGCCTCGGAGGGCGGGGTCAGTTTCGCTCACTTTTTTCGGCTGCTCTACATTATTCTCACGTCGCGCCGAAGCCATGGTCGAAAAAAGTGGGAAAAAAGTGGTGAAAATATGAGGCGACTTCCAGAAAAAAGTCCCCCCAGCTCGCGCCTTTTTTCCAAAGCCATTCCCGATGAAAAACGATCGATATGACTCATAGCTAATTTTTCCATCACGATCCGCCCACTAGTTACTCTTTCAATGCTCTCATTTCTACTTTTCTCATTTCCATTATCTTTTCTTGTACTCGTCTGACAATTCTCCTAATCACTGTGTATTATAGTTTTAAAAGAATGAAATGTTCGAAGAAAAAAAAATTCGAAAGCTTTTTTGAAAATTTTTCGTTCGTTGGAAAGTTTGTCAAACGAATTTTTTCCGTTTTGGTTCGTTCGAAACTTCATTTGAGCTTCTCAAAGCCAAGGCTACATTGTTTCGTTATTCCTCAGGCCGCGTTGTCGTGGGCTTGAGCGAGCAACTCGCCTGCTCGAATAGATGTGCTTGGGACCGGGGAATAGAAAGCCATTCTCGCTAACACAAATGGCCCGAAAAGCATCACTTCGAACTGGTTGAAATAAGGGAGAAAGGATATATACGCTCGCGACTTGAGTAGAAATCGAACACGTGTGGAAAATTCATTCTCTGACTGTGCGTTGTAAATAGAGCGTTGAGTCTCCTTTTGAAAAAAAGATCTAAAATTCTGAAGGGGTTCCGGAAAAATCTAAACTTTGAACAAAGTTCCAAAATATCCGAAATTTCAAACGACTTTCGAAAAAAAAATGAAATTCAATTAGATCGAAACTAATTTTTTCGACCTCCGAATTTGCGAAAGATTTTCGAAATTTGTTTATTCGAACTTTTTTTTCGGGCGAACTAAGAATAAAAAGAAAACCGAAATTTCGAACGAATTTCGAAAAAAAAAGCGAAATTCAAAACGAATTCCAAAAAAATCGAAATTTCGATTAGTTTCGAAACTCGTTCGTACGACCTCTAAAATTTTTTTCGAAATTCGTTCGTATGATATTTTTTTCGAACGATATTTTTTCAGTTTTAATTCGTTCGACATTTTTTTCTATCTTTTTATTTAGGGTTGAGATCCGCCAATGGAGGGTACTGGACGGGCCCTTGACTGTGCGCAAGGTATCGGTTGTACATTATTATATAACTAATATTTTGAAAATCTTCAATTCTTTGACACTTCAGAAGCGGAAGATAACCTACACGGTCATCGAAATGCCGGAGCCGAAAGCGCAGGGGACGAGCGATGACGACTTTTATGTGAGAGCAGCCCCATTCGTTTCATTACAGTTTCGTGCGCGCAGGTTGTTTTTTTTGTTTTTGATTGCAGCCCCGTTTTTTGTCTTTTGTCTGTTATAGCACAGCATCATAAAATTCAAACCGCACACAATCGATACCTCGCGCACAGTAGGACACACTTTCCACGTTCCCATTGGAGAATCTCAGATCTGAACGAAATTTCAAGATAATGGAAATTTTGATAGCGTAGGAAATCCAAAATACATACGCTGCCTGAACTCCGCCTTCGGTGCCTGTCTGCATTCTTTTGCCTTGGAGTGGGAGCATGGAGGGGTAGCATGCCTTCGGAATGATTCTGCGGTTTGAACATTATGACTCTCTGCTTAATTTCTGGTATAACTTCATCGTTGCTAGATCACGAATTTTCTCCGTGCTAGGTTCCATTTAGGTTCTAGTTGATATAGTTGCTAAATCTCATACGGTTTTTTCGACAGCGGTTTTTTGGCTTTAGGTCCCTCATGCTGATTGATAGCATTATAGATCGGTGGTTCATTTCATTTCTGACTTTTACTTGAGTGCCCCCCCCCCGTTTAGAATAGTTCCAACTTTTTTCACTATTTGATCTTGAATGTGGTCCTTTGTGCTCCAAATGCAATGTAAGGATGTATTATTCTCTTCTCACTTTGTTGGAGATAAACATTTATTATAGTTTTTGATGCTGTTTTGATATCACTTGTTGCTACAATATAACCTCTGCTGTACCAAATGAATTATGGTTTTGATCAATAAACATTGATCTGCTACCAGGTTGTCCAATAATTCCTGTCCGAAAATTTTCGAAATTCTATAATTTTCCTTAGAAGTGTTATAATATCAGGCAAGTGTAAGAAACTTCTAGAAGGTTCTCCAAAGTTCTACGCTAGGGGTATGTAAGGCGCAGTCGCCGCGTCTAGCTACCAGTACAAGCTAAAATGGACCAAGGTCGAATTCGTACGTTCGTGTACTACGAGTGGCTGCTGGGCAACGATACGGGCACCGCGGTCGCCAACATCTGCAGAGCGTGCGAGGAGAATGCAGTGTCCCAACGCACAGTCAGCCGCTGGTTCAATCGTTTCGAGAGCGGCGACACGAGCCTCGAGCACAGGGAGCACAGCGGGAGGCCTTCTACGGTGGATGATGACGAAGTCCGTCGCTGTATCAAGGAGAAGTCGGAAGCCACCACCCGTGAACTGGCGACGACGCTCGGCTGCAGCAAGTCCACCATCCGCAATCGACTCAACTTACTCGGCTACCACAAAGTTCTGGCCCGTTGGATCCCCCACCGTCTGACGGACGCCAACAAGCAGAGCCGCGTGGCCGTCTGCCAGTCCCTCCTCCTTCGTCCGCATCGCAAGGAATTTCTCGAGGACCTGGTCACTGAGGATGAGAGCTGGGTCCTCTACGACAACGTCGCCCGCCGTGCCGTCTGGATCCCGCGCGGAGAAGAGCCGCCGACGACGCCGAAAGCCGACCTGCACCCGCTGAAGATCACGCTCTGCTGCTGGTGGGACACCAAGGGCATGCTGTACTTCGAGCTGCTCCCGCAAGGCAGGACGGTCACCGCCTCCATCTACACCGATCAGCTCGAGAAACTAGCCGCCGCCATCGGAGAAAAGCGTCCCCGACGGGCCTCGGTCCACCTGCTGCACGACCACGCCGCCCCCACGTGGCGAAGGAGACCCAGCAGAAGTTGACGACGCTCGTCTGGGAGACGGTTGCCCATCCGCCGTATTCCCCGGACCTCGCCCCCTCCGACTACCACTTGTTCCGCCCACTGAAGCACCATTTGGCCGGAAGAAAATTCACCAACTACGACAACCTCAAATCCGACATCGCGGACTTCTTCGAGTCGCAGCCACCGGAGTTCTGGGCGAAGGGCATCGGCGACCTGCCCAATCGATGGGCCACTGTTGTGGATAACTGTGGTGATTATATTGTTGATTAGATTTGTTTTTCAATAAAGTTGAAAAAAAAATTAAAAATGGTGAAATTTTCGGACAAGAATTATTGGACAACCTGGTATTTTTTCCTACTGTGAGAGGAATGCGAAGCGATATGTGCATATGTTATAGGAAAAAAACATAATTTCACGAAGAAATTCTCAGTGTGAGAAGAGAGTGAGTGAGGCGACAATTTCACTACGAAACTCGTGGTGTGAGAAGAATGTGAGGCGACAATTTCACGACCGAGTTCGTAGTGTGAGAAGAATGTGAGGCGAAAGTGAGGCTAGAGTGAGGCGAGACGGCATCTCATCGGGCAGTCACTAGAGTCGCCTCACTTTCTTCCCAGCTGGGGCTACAATTTCACCGTAATGAGGCTACGCCGAAGCCGATTTGGCGGGAGTTGCCTCGATGTCACGAGGCGACTCTTACTTTTCATCGAGGCGACTCCCGAGCGAATGTTAGAGGTGGTGTGACAGGACAAGACAATCGTAGACGTCTTGCTGCATCACAGACGACACGAGTGACGCAGACAGTCAGACTCCGGCGCTCGACCTGCAGGTCGCCTCCATGTGACAACCACGATTTCCTGAGCACACTCTGGTTACTATGGTATTTCTGAAATCGTCCAAGACTACCTACGAACGGAGACATGGCTCCTTGAAAATGCTTGTATTTTGAGGGCGAAAATTTGGTGGACGACTTTTCTCAGGCCTGTATTTCTCTTCATTCGCAGTCGCGGCACGAGAGAAAAACAGGATGAGGAGATAAATCGGAAAGGGAGTGAAGAACGACGACTCAGTTGAAAATCATAAGTCCATCTACCCGCTATTGAGATCGAAAATCAGGAAGGGGTCGGGCCTGTGGTGGTGGCTGGAGGGGGTCGGGCCCGTGGTGGTCGCTTATATCTCGCTTATTGGGAGGAATTGAGATCTCGCATTTGGAACGTGTTACACAGGAGGGCTCTTCTACACAATTGCACGAAAATCTCGAATTTCATATCTGAGGGTGTACTGTGCCTTTAAGGTATTGTCTCAGACGAAAATTTCAGACCTCGCGAGGGGGGAAACGGGGATATTCCGGCGGCACACCACCCCGCGAGCTCCGACCAAACCAGCGGAAGAGTCCCGATTCAAAAGGAATGCAGCCGCGTTACTTACTCGGGAGTCCCCCCTTTACACATTCTGCGCATGGGATCGGTTCACCCCCGACACTAACGGGGGTGACCCCCTTTCTTCATCGTCGACATAAAAGCGGTCCTACCGCGTTACATTCTCGGGAGATCCTCTTTTTCTCATTATCGGGGTAGTTGCAGCCGCGCGCTCCAGATTCCTTGGAAGGAAAAAGGGATTCATACCCTTTTTCCTGCCTCGGAACTGATCTGGAACGTTCTTCAAACCTACTTACGACCCTGTTTTCTCGACTGATCTTACTCACGTTCTGTGGCTCAACCATGTTCTCACTAATCTAAATTTACGAACGTCGACAACTCTAAACGTCGACACTCGCTTAATCACTCATACTGTTGTTGGTCATTCGCTACGTTGCACGTAATTTCAACTATTATGTTTCTCACTGCTAAAGTCCAGGAAGTCAGCCCGCCAAGTTTACCAAGTTCCTAACCGTTACACAGATTCATGTATTATATGAGGTTTCGTAAATGTAATTGTATACTTCATGACAGCTCGGGTGACTGCATCTACTGGCTCATTGTAAATACCATCCACATAATTTGTTCTAGATCACGGAATTCATCTATTTAAGTCGCTATCCACAATACTGTATAAGATAGAATCAAATGACTACATTCGGATGTACATATGCAATATTATGCAAATGATCTAACAGAACTGTTAATAGAAGACGTAAATAATGGACGAGAATAAAGCCGGAAAATTTTCCCGAATGACGTCGCGTCACATGTTTAGTACGTGCACGCAAAACACTGAAAAATACGCCACTACCCCTCGGGAGCTCCGATTCTACTCGCCCGGTTGCTCCGATGTGAACCCCGCCCCAAAAATCTCGCGGGGGACCTCGCGCGGAAGGAATTTCGGACCTCCCCCGCCCAAAAACAGCGGGGGAGATCCGAAATTTTCGTCTGAGGTGGTGCGCGCGCAGCGCGCACCAGATTTAGTTTTGAATTGGCCATGCGCGCGATCGATTTTTCGAAATCTCAATTCAGAGTGAGCGAAGAAATTAGCTCTACATTGCATTGAAAAGAGCGCAAAAAGTTGGTGTAGTAACCAAAAAATGGTTTGGAATGATTTACTGGTTTTCGAGTAAAAAGTGAAAGACCGCGCGTTCTTGTTGTTAATCTCCTTTTTTTTCAGACGGCGTTCACGATCTTGCGGATACACTTAAAATTGAGCTAGGGAGCTCATTTTCGGACAGGAGGATGGAAATGGATGCAGGTCGCTCCCATTCAATTTTGAACTTGACACCTCAACTCTGAAGGGTACCTCAAAATCGTGGGTTTACATACCAAATTAGCCGTGGAGCACGAAAACTGCTTCTTTCTGCTACGACTGTGGAGACCGGGGTGGGTGGGTGAATCTGCAGCCAATCAACACAGGTCGTCGGAGGTAAGTACTGAACTTGTCAGAATTCGTACTCATGACGCGTCATCGATCGATAATCAATATTATCGATATTGGCGCTTTCTGCACTAAATGCGGCCAGTAGTAGTGATTGCTAAAGGGATTGGTTTTCTTGGTTGGGATATTTTGCTAATCAGTCATTATCGATAAATACCAATCAATATAAATGATTTTTTCACCCGTTGCACAAAATGCCGCAATGATTTTTTATTGTTCACTTTTTTGGAAAATTTTCTCATCATGCAAGATCAAATATTAATGAAGTCACTTGTTTGGAAACTCTTCAAGTCAGAAATGGAACCTTCGGGAAAAATATGTGAAATTTCTGAAAATTTAGCTTCCTGGCAAAAGTAATGATTTGGTAATGGTGAAAAAAAAGTTTCAAAAATACCTTGAAATATCTCAAAAAATGATTTGGCGTAAAGTAGCCTGGAGTAATACAAAAGCTAGGAAATGAAGTGAAATAACCAAAATTGCGATTTGGTGGTTGATCATTTCACAAGCTTCTCCGTTAAACTTATCAAAACGAAATCAAGCGCGCAACGGAAACATCAAGCCATTTTTCAAAGCTGTAATAAGGAAATCAGCATAGGTCAAGCTAGGTGAACTCCATTCCATATCGTGCTTGATTTCGTTTTGATAAGTTTAACGGAGAAGCTTGTGAAATGATCAACCACCAAATCGCAATTTCGGTTATTTCACTTCATTTCCTAGCTTTTGTATTACTCCAGGCTATTTTACGCCAAATCATTTTTTAAGATTTTTCAAGATATTTTTGAAACTTTTTTTTCACCATTACCAAATCATTACTTTTGCCAGGAAGCTAAATTTTCAGAAATTTAACAACGAATAATGTTATACAGCCCACCCCCCCCCCACATTCGGCTCTAGTAAACAATGTTGATGATACCCAGTTGAGAAAGGGTAGGGTATAAAAGAAGAGGTGAGCGGTGTGGATTCATTCACGCACTGTCCTTTTCCAGCGGTCAGCAGCTGAGGCTCTGCGCGGACTAGAAAGTAGGGAAACAGCACCACCGGTGCTCGAGGTATAACAAAATAGGAAAACTCGTATACTCTGCAAGCGGTCATAAGCCCAGTAAAGTTGAAACCCGTTCACATCTATGAATCGACAAATACAGATATTTTCTTCTTACATGATCAAATTATTACGGTGTTTCGAAATTGATCGATCGTGTCGTGGAGGATTCCTTGCTGCCTGTTCATCTCAAACACCTGCTGGTATATGTGTAAAGAACAATTAGACAGTATCTTGGAGAGAAATCGAGTGCTTGAGGAGAAGGTTAACAGTCTAGAGATCGAAAGTGCTATCTTAGAAGGTCAGTGTACTCGGTCTGGTTCTTTTGGGGAGTCCTCGGAACCCAGCGGAGATCAGCCGAGCGGCGATCGCCCACATTGTGGGTCGTTGGTCGCAAAGTCGTCCTCTGACGTTTCGGAGGGCTTTTATGAAGCTGAACGCAGGCGATCTATTGTTCTTCGTGGTCTTCCTGACAAGAAACGTTGATTTGTTTCCGATCGTGTCCGTTATGATTTATTAAGTGTTTGTAACATTCCGCATTTTCTGAACATTGAGTGCAATCCAGTAGCCGTGTATAGAATAGGGAAG
This sequence comes from Aplectana chamaeleonis, assembly GCA_029168955.1. Taxonomy (NCBI): domain Eukaryota; kingdom Metazoa; phylum Nematoda; class Chromadorea; order Rhabditida; family Cosmocercidae; genus Aplectana; species Aplectana chamaeleonis. Next base: position 655,133 of record JAPDOI010000316.1, read on the forward strand.
CTTGAGCCGTGGAAAACACGCCTTCTCAAAATCGTTCTTCCTGCCTGAGTTTTCCGAAAAATGGCGATTCAGCGGGCTCCTAAACTCCGCTTCTTTTACGGGGGGAAGCTTTCTCTAAGAGAGTCTCTCCCGCTTGAGGAATTGAAGCGAGGTCGTGGGACTAAAATACACTCTGGTGTAGACAATCTACAACCTGGTAAAGAAGCTTGTGACAATCGTTTCTCTGCGGGGAGACATGTGTCGCCAGCCAGCCTTTCTCAGAGTGTGCATCTCACCGAAGGTTTCAATCAGTCTCAGAATTCTTTAAACTGAATGCGGCTCGTCTTCCTTTGAAAGTTTTTTTTACAGTAATGTCAGACCCATTTCAAAGAATGGGAGCCATATTGAATTAGTTTTGGGAAACTTGAATGATTTATACGTATTTTCTGTGACCTGGTTGAGTGTTTTGTCTACTTTGCTTTGTTGCTTGTGCAGTGACTTCCACGCGATACGTTGTGATCGAGTTCCAAAACAGGGTGGGGGTGTAATTATTCTAATCAGAAACAATTTTGGACATAGGGAAGTTTTTTTCTGAGTCAGTTCCCGATGCATATGAATTACTGGGGTGGATATCATGTTCAACTGTTCTACGGTGCTGCTAATTGCAGTTTACAGAGCTCCTAATCGCCTAGCAGATCCTACTGAGAGGCTTTTCAAGGCCATTAGTGATTTATTCATTTGTGAACACGCATCCGTGATTGTTGGTGATTTTAATTACCCCGAAATCTCTTGGGATTACGCTCTTGATAGTACATCTTCCTCATCTGTAGACACTTCATCTTCTCTCGCACGAATATTCATAACTATTATGGAAAGTCATGGTTTGGGGCAGTTTGTTAATGCACCCACAAGGGTAACAGAATTCATGATCTGATTTTGTCAAATGATCCCTCACTTTTGAACACTGTTTCTTCTAAGCCACCTGTTGGGTCTATTGATCATCCGAGCCTCAGTTTCTCCATGTCGGTTTCCTACTCTGAGCCTGGGTCAACGCTCTGTAGGCATTTTGGGGGGTGTGCTTTTGCTGCTATCTGTGAATAGTTGATCATAGGAGTCGTCGTTTCCTCGTATCTACAGAACATAGTTGATCATAGGAGTTGTTTGTTTAGGCTAGCTAGTAGTTCGAGAAGTGAGGAGGACTGGATAAAGTTCCGGGAGTTTTCACGACAATTTTATCTCCGTTTACAAAAGTACAATGGAAATTTGGAAACCAAAATATTTAACAGGAATAACACAAAAGGGTTTCTTTAAGTTTGTAAAGAAGAAGCTATCGACTTCATGTAGGATCCCAGGGTTGAAAAAGGGTGACACTGTGGCAGTTTAGGACAAAGATAAGGCTGATTTGTTGGCGAATAAATTTGCTAAGGTCTACACTGAAAAGGACGATTATTTTCCCATTTATGATCCGTTCGTGAACCATGAAATGGGCATTTTCCCTCGGTTTGATGAGGTCTCCTGTATGAGTTTTTGACCAACATTCCATCCTCTTTTCCTGTCACGCCAGGTTTTGTGCCCGGTGTTTTCCTAAAGAATATTGCTCACGTTATAGCTATAGTGGAGTCCACCAAGAGTGTCCCATTTACTTATCAATGAGAAGCGGTCGATGGGAGATCAATGATCATGAAACTCATTGCAGCACAACCGCTCTCGCTCAATCGGTATCAAGCGTGCTGGTATGGGATTCATGCACATTGATCCCCAGCCGACCGCTTCTTATCGATAAGTAAATGAGACACTCTTGGTGAACTCTACTATACATAGTCCGCTGACCTATCTTTTCATTCAGTCGATGTGCTGTTCGATAGTACCGTTAAGATGGAAACATTCTTTTGTCACACAGGTGCTGAAAAAAGAGCCTGCAAGCTGTGTTGGTAACTATGGGCCGGTCAGTACCACATCACAACTATGTAGATTATTTGAAAAAGGACTCAAGAAATTCATGATGGAACATTTTGAGAAAAATTCAATCATCCCCGTCAATCGACACGGATTTGTTCCAGCTACCCTCTATAAAACGTCGTAGTCCACATCATTCGAGGCGCGAGCGGCGCGCGCGATGCCTCAACCTCCGTCTGCCCTCCGCTCTTTCACTGTATCTAACCTCCGCTCCGCGCAAGCACGCGTAGGAACCAAGTGAATTTCACCGTTTTATAGCCTGTAAATCGGCGGAAACTAAGTTGCTGGAGTGCATTAACGACTGGACTGATTATTTGAACTCAAAAAAGGGTTGTGATGTGGTGTACTTTGATTCTTCTAGGGCTTTCGATCGTGTGGACCATTCCAAAATGCTTTATAAATTGTCGGAACTAAAATTCCATCCAAAAAGTTTTCAAATGGCTTGAAATTTTTCTTTCCAGCAGAAGTTTCCAAGTAAAGATAAATTCAACGTTTATGTATAAGGCCTTTCAAGAGCGGCTACCCCAAGGAGGGGTATTGCCACCAATTCTGTTCGCTATTTACACCTCGGAACTCCCAGGTCTCCTGGAGTGCTGCGGTGTTGAGTGCAAGCAGTCTGCTGGCGACATTAAGATTTATAAGAAGGTTGAAAGCGAAGAAGATCAGAGTATGGTGGATTGTGCATTGGAGAGCATTTTTGATTGGTCTCATAAGTGGAAACTACCCTTGGCTTCTGAAAATACAGTGTTCATGAGGCTGGACATGTTGGATTTGCCATGTACATACAATTTCGATGGTCATGTGCTGAATTCCGTATCCTCTGTCAAAGACCTGGGTTTTCATTACAACAACAAACTTGACTTCTCCGAACATTACAAGTACTTATGCAGAAAAGCTTCTTCTAAGACTCTCCTAATTTTCAAGGCGTTGGCCATTCGAGGCAGAAAAGTGCTGTTGAGAGAATTCAAAACTTACGTCAGATAAAATTTCGGAGAGTGGAACGAAATTTTTTCCACCGCATAAAAGAAAAGATATTTTGCAACTTGAGAAAATCCAACACATTTTTACACACAAAATACATGTAAGATCCCAAATCCAGGCCTATGATAGAATACCATGTGCGGGAGCAAGGAATAGAGAGTTGAAAATCCATTCTCTAGAATCTCACCGATGCCTAAATGATGTTTGCATGGTGTTTAGGTTACTAGATGGCATTGCGAAAATCAACCTTTCTAGATTCTATAGGCTGAACCGCTCGAGGACCAGGGGGAGCAAGCTTAAGATTTCATATGCAGCTCCGAATGGAAATATTAGAGCCTGTGCCTTTATTTGTAGAGCCGGATCAACTTTTGTCTCTCTTGCCGTAGATATTACACCGGTACCGGTACCTTCTGCTTTGTGGAGTTTCAAACGCATTGCAGGGAAGAAGGTGTTGTGTTTCCAGGTCCGATGAAAAAAAAACAGTATTGGTGCTTTTTTATCCGATTCATGTTCTCTGTAGTTCCCTGCATTGATGTTTCTTGCGCTTGCCTTATGTAGCGTACTCAATAAATTAATAAATAAATATTATTATCTCTGGGTTTCGTGAAATTCATCAGTTAAACGTTATGAGTGGCTTTCATCATATTGACAGAAATAAACTCTAGCATGTATACAGATACAACAACAAACAACAGTGATCAACAAGAAAATCTCATCCGTAGTCGATCGTTGGCGAAACTACTTTACAAGCGATTTTCGCTCATTTGCAGACAGGGTGGAACGAAAATCTGAAATACTTAGTATAGTAAAACAACACGTGACTAAGAAATGGAACTTATTGTTATGAACGATCAATTTCACTCTAAAAAACAGTAGAACGTATAGAACTTTGCCAACGCGTCATATGTAAATCTAGCTCCGACGAAGAATTGAATGTGAGTACATAGGTCCATGTAAAATATCTCTGGATCCCATTTGATTTAATGTCTTTCATATTCATTTTTGTGTAAATTCGGAAAAGGGATGTCATGTGAACGACCTGCACTTGATGACCGCTTCGTCCGGAAAGGATTCGTGAGCGAACGCCTTCTCTCCTTCTTTGTTATTGTTGTTTGAACTTCCCTAAAAAAATCTTGCGTAGTGTCATAGAAGGCTAGCGCTAATTCGAGTTTCTGAGGTGACTGAACTAAATATACCCCAAATCTGGATTTAGTGCGGCATCAGCCAGCATTTGTGTCCTTTCTGATAGCGCCTGCATACGAACTGCTTCTTCCTGAAGTATATTATCTCAAATCCCCAGCGTTCGACTTATCACGGGCTAACTTTGCAGAGCAGTCGTCGTGGAGAGCTAGACAACAGTGACGGTCAACACGTTTTTGATAAGTGAACATCCCCTTCCACTCAAAGAGCTCCATCGCCTTGTTCATCCCGCTGGCCATCATGTTTAAAGGCAGCATACACGCTCGTAAACAAGGTTGGGATAACAATGTGAATCAAACCGTATGGCAACATAATGCCTACGCATTTTAAAGTGTCGAAAACGACCCACAATGCCGTTACAGGAGTAGCAAGTTTGGCCCCGCCCGTATTTTCACGCCCCCCTGTATTTGCCCTTTTCTTCTAACGCAGGGTTGCTGGGCCATCTTCGCCGTCAATGACGTGTATGGTTCACTTGTTAGACAATCCACCAACAGTACCGAGGAGTGGCAAATTTGGCCCCGCCCGTATTTTCACGTCCCCTGTATTTGCCCTTTCCTCCAGCAACCTTGCGTTGGAGGAAAGGGCAAATACAGGGGACGTGAAAATACGGGCGGGACCAAATTCGCCACTCCTGTGGGTCGTTTTTGACGTTTCAAAATGTGTAGGCCTTTTAATCTGAGCCATAAAATTCTACTTCCGTATTTATCTCAACCGCGTTTACGAGCGTGTATGCTGCCTTTAATGTGGAGCATGTAAATGCTAAAGAAATTGATGTTGACTCACTTCAGGATTTTTCCGTCGCTGGTGCCAAATATGAAAAGCGCACATAGAAACGGCTATCACAACAAGAAATGTGACAGCTCCGGCCATGATAGCAAAGCGGTATTTTATCTGAAAGTGAATGATGGATAAACATAACCAAAGAGTTTGACTCTTTTCACTTCCATGAATTTACACATAACGACGGCATGGATCCGGAAGAAACTTAGCGTTCACTGTTGAAGGTTGGCGCAAACTTGGTGCCATATGCTATAACATAGGTGCACCAAGTTTGCGCCAACCTCCAATGGGGAACGCAAAGTCTCTTCAGGATCCATGCCGATGTTAATTTTCGGGCGATATTCCATGCAAGGACCCTCTTCGTCGCCAGGGAACTGAAAGGTATAAACCGCACTATACCCAGCCGACTACCATTCATGACTGACGTCACCATTAGAAAGGCGATAAATGTTTTGTGCTCAGTTCTGACAAGCTATCTCCGAATCTTGAATCCGATTCCACTAGGTACACTTCTGAACGAAGTTATAGGCGTCATTCAGGCTCCGCTTGAAAATTCGGATACCTGGAAATTTTGGCAGCAGGAAATTTTTAGAATGTTTTGAAAAATTGCTTCGGAACTGGCTCAAAATCTTGTTCTGGGGATTTTTTAGTGTACTGAACACGAAATCAGAGCCTGCTTGTCGGTATTCTCGGGTGTACAGTAAATAGCAGAAGGCAGAGTGGCATATAACGGGTTTAGATCACCTATTTTTTTTAAACAGTCGACAAATGGACCTCAGATTGGTGCTCAGCACCCGAAATAACCTCCATAGGGGGGTTTCGAGCCGAATCTGTTAAAGAGACATTGAACAAATAACCGTATACACCGTACTCGACCTTAATCCATTGGAAATCGATAAACAGATTTCATATTTCTGTTCCGCATTCTAACCAACCCCAACAGACAAGTTCTGAGCCTAATCTGACGGAGCATTCCGAAATCGTCGAAGTCGCGTCTGGCTCCCAAAATTTTCATCCGATGGTAAGCTTCAAACTCCATCTCTCGAAAATTTTTGAATTCGACAGACGGGCCTCAGATTCGTGATCAGCAACTCAAACAGCTCCTATGGGATAAAACTGGAGTAAAATCTGAAACATTGCTGAATTTGAACGTGGTCGTACAAGCCTTGAAGACGATCCACGTGAAGGACGTCCAAAAAGCGCGTCAACACCAGAAATCATAGCCAAAATACAGGATGTGGTTTTGGAAGATCGTCGATTGACTGATAGGGATTTAGTAGAGCTTCTACACATCTCATTAGGCAGTGTGAGCCATATTTTAAAAGAAATTTTGGGTTTTAGAAAGCTGTGTGCACAATGGGTGCCGCATTCGCCAACAATGGAACAAAAACACATTCGAATGCGACTTTCTCAGCAACATTTGGAGCGTTTCAAAAAGGATAAAGTGGATTTTGTGCGTCGATTCATCACTATGGATGAGACTTGGGTCTATCACCATGATCCTGAATCAAAACAAGAGGCTAAAGAGTGGTGTGAACCTGATTGCTCGCCTTCGAAACGAGTTCGTGTCGGAAATCGGCCAAGAAGGTTATGGCATCAGTTCTTTGGGATGCGAAAGAAATTTTGTTTGTGGATTACATGCAAACTGGTAAAACAATTAATTCTGAATATTATTGCAACCTTTTCGACCAGTTGAAGGAAAAAATTCGTGAAAGAAGACCCGGTTTGCAGAAGAAAAAAATCCTTTTACATCAGGACAATGCACCGTGTCACAAGAGCATTTTGACAATGGCTAAAATCCATGAATTAAAGTTCGAATTGTTGGAGCAACCAACGTAGACACCAAGACACTAGATTTGGCCCTCAGCTACTTCCATTTGTTTCCAGAACTTAAAAAATTTATGCGTGGCAAGCGTTTTTCATCAAATGAAGAGGTCATAACTTTTGTTGAAGCGTATTTTGCGGACCTTCCGTATTCTCACTTCAGGGATGGGATCCACAGATTGGAGGATCGTTGGAGCAAGTGTATTAATGTTCAGGGAGATTATACTGAATAACAAAGTGTATTTTGAACCATAAAATTGTGTTTTTCTTATCGAAAGACAAAACTTATTGAACAACCTGGTATCTAAAGTTCTCTCCGCGGTCGCGGACAGCCACTGTTGCAGCACGCAACACGATGACAACCATTCTGGAAACACCGGGTACTGGCACAATTAAGCTGAATCCTAGCACCGTTATAATGCTGCTGCAAGCTACCACAGCGGTTGTCCGCAACTGCGAAGTGAAATTCCGCTCCTATAAGGATAGTAAGCTCTTGTATATTCGGGCCTGAACCCTTCATCATCTACCTAAAGCTGAAGAATACCTTACGAGGCTCCCTAGTGAGACCAAACGCCAAGTGTGGGGTTTCACAATTGTGCACCCATGGCGAGATGTCCACCTAATAGACGCACATCGGACGTGGCGAATGTTTGAGACAACACAATCAAACACATACATAGACCTCCAGCACACCGTAGAGCTGCCGTCTGGCATACAAGTTCGGTACGACCAGTTCATCTGACTAAATCACGCTGACACACCTGCTGATTGGTTTTCTTCCGTGATTGGCGTGCATGGCTAGGGATGTAATTGACAGTACAGATAGGATACGACTGAATCTTCGGTCCAACTTGAGAACACTGATCACAGTGTAGACCTTTATATTTTGCTGGACAGATACAAGACTGTGACATGTTCTTTATGTCTGAAAGAAAAATCTGAAACAACATTGACGTCTGTATCCTCAACTGATGCAAGTACCGTTCATATCATGTTGACCAGCACAGAGAGGAGCAAAATTCAATTAATTCGGAAATCGAGTTTCGACACTTCTTTTATCGGTTTTCGGAAATCGGGAGCGAAACGCCCGAGAATGCGCGGAAGTGCGGTCTTCGGAACGCAAAACGCAAAATTTTTGAAACTATAGATTGGCTGTCTCTGCCTCTATAGATCCGAAATTTTCGCGTTCCGCAGCACTCTGCGCGGTTTTCGGAAATCGGAAAGAGGAAGGCCAGAAACGCGTCAGACTACTAGATTTGGAACGCGAAACGCGGAGTTCCGCTCACCCATGGGCCGGATGCATCAATGCGGCGGGTTGGGGCAGGGGCAGGGCAGTTGGCATCTTTAACGACCGCAGTGCGAGGGTAGTAGATCATCTAATCGATCGTGCCCCAGCAGTGTTTTTCGCTTCTCTAGCTGCCCCAGCCTCCTAGCTGGGACGGCAGGGGCACCATTGAATTTGTGGTTTACGGAGATCTTCAAGGGCGCAGACTGCCCCGCCCCTGTCCTAACTCGGCCTGTTGATGCATTTGGTCAGAAAGCGCACGAGGATACAATTTTGCGTATTTTCCGTCCTTTTTTAGTAATTCGGTTGAAACTCAATCATGAGCGAAACTAGGGTGATATTCATGATCCTGGAGTTGGGAGCTACCCAGTGGCATAGCCTTTGCGGGGGTTTCGTTGAGAACTCAACAAAAGTCGCAATCAGCCAGACTTCTGATTGCGGTTTAGTATAGTTGTACAATTTCGAGAAAAATGTCGAACGAACGAAAATCGAAATTTTTTCGTTCGAAATCGTTTCGAACGAACGAAAAATGAAAAAATTTCGTTCGAAAAAATTTCGAACGGACGAAAATTGAAAAAATTTCGTTCGAAAAAATCTCGAACGAACGAGAATCGAAAAATTTTCGTTCGAAAAAATTTCGAACGAACGAAAATTGAAAAAATTTCGTTCGAAAAATTTTCGAACGAACGAATTTCGAAAAACTTTCGAAATTATGGAGGTCGAACGAACGAAATTCGAAACAAATCGAAATTTCGAAATTTTTTCGAAATTTGTCAAAAATTTCGAAATTTTTTTCGAAATTTGTTCGAAAAAATTCCGAACGAACGAATTTCGAAAAAATTTCGAAAAATCGGATTTCGAACGAACGAAAATTGAAAAATTTTCGTTTGAAAAAATTTCGAACGAACGAAAATCGAAAAATTTTCGTTCGAAAAAATTTCGAACGAACGAAAATCGAAATTTTTTCGTTCGAAAAAATTTCGAACGAACGTAAATCGAAATTTTTCCGTTCGAAAAAATTTCGAACGAACGAAATTTGAAGAAATTTCGTTAGACGAAATTTCGAACGAACGAAAACGAACGAAAAAAAATTCGAAAAATCTTTCGAAAATTTTTCGAAAATTTCGTTCGTGTACAACTATGCGGTTAAGTGGCGAAAGGGCGCAATCCTAGCCTCTGTCCTTTCGCCACGGCACCGTACTTTGAAACCTGGCTGACTGCCAAACTTCTTTAGTTCTCGATGAAACCCCCACAAAGGTGATACCATTGCACAGCACTCAACACCAGGGTCATCAGTACCACCATAGCTTCGCTGAAAATTGGGTTTGAAGCAGATTGTTTCAAAAGGACGAAAAAGGCGCGGGAACGCACACTTGCGCGTTTTCTGACAAAACCCTACGAGCGGTGTTGTGACCCTCATTGAGAGGCAAGTTTAGGATTGGATCAGATTTTGAATGCTGCCAGAGTCGTATAAACGAATTATCAGGTTAATGGGAAGTGGGGTTAGAAGATTCAGATAGTTGATAGCATCCGAATTAATGCTATCATTAACGTGATTTTCGTGTATCACGGCAGATAATCCCCCTGAAATTCTGATTAACGACTTTACTATATATTTAGAGTTTGAATTAAATTTTCTGATGATTTGGTCTCTTCTATGACAATTGAAAATCAGCAGTTCATACAATCTTATCGACTAGAAGTTTTTCTACCCAATTATCGGTATAATTTTCCAATGTACAGCACAAAGTAACTAGGTTTATGGTTATTACCTCATCTCTAGGGAGCCGCGTTGTAGCTACAGTACGTTGCAAAATTATACGACATACCCCAATCTACGCGGTTCGGAACTTCGCGTCAATTAAGGAGACAAACGATAAACGCCAGTCGATGCAGCACCCTTGAAAACCCTGGGTACGAATCTTCTTGACATTAGAGCAACTAGCAGGATCCTGGCAACGGAAATGGTCAAAAATGACCGCTGCAAAATTACACGACATAGCTGACGCTCTCGCAGAAATTTTGATTCTAGACCCTCTGTATCGGTTCTTTCATTGTAAGAACTATCACAAACATCAAGCTAATAGTCATCAAAATTGTCTTGACGATGACCCACTCTGAAAACTCTGTTTCGCATGCTTCAACCCGGTTTTTTTGTGAACGCCCCTTCCAATCTGCGTCCTTTCGCTTATAACGGCTAGTTTAAGCGTAGCCACACGCTCGTATTGACCGCTCCGGATGTAGACTCGACGCTCAAGAATACCTCATACGCTCTCCACTGGGTTGAGGTCCTGCAAACCGGCTGACCATTCCAGCAAAGTGGAATGGCTGGCCTGAAAGTAAGCCTGCGTCGTCATACTGACAAGAAATGAAGGCGGATGTGGACTAGAAAGAACTGGGAATGATTTTCCGACACACTTTTATAATCTGTGGGGTTCACAGGTCATGTCGTAAAAACCTGGTCCAGCTTGCCACGCCGCCTGAATCCGAGTCCACAAATCATTCCTTGTCCTCCAGAGTTCCTACTCGAGGATAAGTGCGGGTCCTTTTGTAGATCTCACCCATGCTTGGAATGCTTAGACAAAAATCAATAATTGTAATAAAATTAATCATGCTAGTTCGTATCGAACTTGCTTTCGACCGATAAAGAAGGATTACGAAGGATCCACAGAAGGACTCGAACTTGTGCTTGAGTAGGAACTTTGGAGGAGGAAGAATAATGTATTGACCCGGATCCAGGTGGGGTTCAAAGTGGACCAGCTTTTTGCCACATGACCTGTGAACCCCAAAAATTATAAGAACGTGTCAGAAAATCTTTCCCATTTCTTTCTAGTCCGTACCCGCCTTCACTTCTTGCCAGTAGGACGACGCAGGCTCTATTTCAGGCCGCGCATGCCATTTCGCTAGAATGGTCGGCCTTTTTGCAAGACCTCAAAACAGTGGAAAACGTGTGTAGTATTCTTGGGCGTTGAACCTACATCCAGACCAGAGAATACGAGAGAGTGGCTCCGCTTGAACAAACCGTTATAAGCGAATGGACGCAGATAGGAAGGGGTGTTCACAAAGAGCTGGGTTGAAACATGCGAAACCAAGTTTTCGGAGTGGTTCAGCGTCAAGACAATTTTGAAGACTATTAGCTTGATGCTTCTGATGGTTCTCACCATGAAAGAACTGATACAGAGGGTCTAAAGGCGAAATTTTCATCGATAACGTCAGCTATGTAGTATAATTTTGCAACGGTCATTTTTGAAAATTTCCGTTGCCAGTTTCCTGCTAGCTGCACGAATGTCATGAAGATTCTTAACCAGGGGTTTTCGAGGGTGCTGCATCGATTAGCATTTACCGTTTGTCTCCTGAAAACAAGCGAAGTTCGGAACCGCGGAAATTGGGGTATGCCGTATAATTTTACAACGCACCGTATTATCTCGCTGTCTTGGGAGCGGTTGTTTCTCCATTTATACCATTGTGTTTTCTTAGAAACAACAGCTCTACTTTCATGATAGAGCAATCATAGCAACGTCGCGGCCTCCTCCCGAGTAAAAACAGAACGAACAAGAACTTACTAGGGTATCCATGATAACAAGTAATTCTTTCGCAATAATCTCCTTCGAAATGTTTTTTACATATGCACCTGAAATTAGCAGTCTTCAACCGCACGAAGTTGGCTTAGTAGATATGTTTCTATGAAGATCACGGATTATGTACATATTTATTCTTGAATGAGCTAACCTCCCATGTTTTATGACACCATTGTCACATCTGCTAGTGAATTGACACTCGTCGCCGAAGAAAGAGCCGATACACTCACATTTGTTATTTTTCCATTCTCCTCTGTTACCGCACTGGAAAATTCGTAATATAATTGAAAGCAGTTGCAGGGGGTTCTGAATAGAATTAAAATGTGCTGCTAAAAATTTTGTACAGGGAGTACCGCTGTGACAGTATTGCTCTTTGAACAGAGGAAAAAGATCAAATACGTGCGAGGAAGTTCTGGGCTGGGTAAGAGACACTGCTCGTAAAAATTTTGCACCTTTTAATAGTGCTAAGATGAGTACAGTAGCGAGCAAAAGTCTTGGGACATATGGTTTTCGGAGAAACAGTTTTATGCGTATCTCGGCTCCGACTTAACAAAACTTGATGGAGCTTTCCCAACACATGCTATAGAGTTAAAATTTCTATGGTTGTATTTCGAGGAAACAGGTTAAATGTGTACGGCAAAGTCGCGTTATTTTCCTTATTATACAATAAGTACATTCAAAATCTTACTCTCAGTATGCATCTGGTATGATGCCCTATAAAATATTAAAGTTCCATCAAGTTCTGACAAGCCTGAGCTGAGATATATATAAAAGCGTTTTCTACGGAAACCATGATGTCCGATAACTTTCGGGCGCTACGGTATATCACATACGAACTTTTCTGAAAGGAGTCTGTCACGCTATTATATGTATATGAGATGTACGAAACATCGACAACAGGCAGAAGTCTTCAAAGAGGGGGGTTTCCTATAATGATTTTCGCTTCATCAGTCTTCCTCTTCGCTCAATAGTGAAAATAAAGGTGAAGATTCGGCGTCTCCAATCCCTAATCGTATACGCCGCACATCTTTCTTGAAGGGCTCCCAGCGTTTTAGACACCTTCTCTGAAGTCCTGCCAACTCTTCACAAGCGCGCTCCTCCCAAAGTCCTCCCATGTTCTCACGACTCCTCGCGTACTCCCTCTGCAGCTATTCCCACAACTCTTGATTGCTTGGCGCTCAGTAGATTTTTCTCAGATAGTTGAAGACTCTTATGAGGTTCGGCGCCGAGAGAAGGCTTCATAACGGAGTTACATTTAAACATCACGAGCTGACAAAGTGATCAAAGGGGTGAGATATGCAGTGCTAAAATGCGGCTAGGCTCCGCCTCTCTGATGACTCTGCCTTTTTTGTGGCGCTTTAGGGAGCTTCAACTTCGAAGCGGGCGTTGCTAACTGGTCGAAAATGAGACGGGCTGGGAACCGCTTTATCCGTATCTCGATGATTCGGAAAACCATTTTTTCGCTGTTGTAGATGTGCAACAGTGCATAAATATTCCGTGCTCGGAATTTTCGAAAGGCATTGGTATCGTTTTCGCTGCAGCGACAGGTTTTACGAACTGTCACTCATCGTGTCGGGACCAGGGATGTGTGTAATTGAAATTTTGTGATTCGTTAGTCGTTAGTCGTTCAACCGGCCAAAAGCCTCGTTAGTCGTTAGTCGTTAAAAATCCAGGCTTCTAAAATAAGCACAGTTGAGGGAGAAAAAAGCTCTCACGAATAGAAAAAATGGGGAAGGCATGAAGAGATGTGTGTTTTCCAAAACATTGATGGTCAATAAACACACAAAACATTGATAGTTAGAGAACCTAGTTCAAACTGCAAACCTACATATACATAATTAAAAATATGAATTAAAGCCTAATACTCGAAAGTGTGTGTTTGTCGATTTTAATTCCTTTCTTTCGGTGAGAAGGAAGCAATATTTCAACCGAGAAAACCTTGAGCTCTTCGCTTTTTCAGTGCAAAACTTGCCGTTCTGCGCTATCTGGTGTTATGTGAGATTTACCCCGTGGTGACAACACGAAGAGCTGCACCAACTTTGCAATAAGTGTTCTTTTCCCAGCCTCGCGAGTTGAGCTCGTTCGTCGTTTGGGGTTTGTTCCCATAACGGGTCGGAAGAAATTAGCACCCAAGTGAAAATGTCACCCATTGAAAGGTTCCTGCACCACTTCATAGACATACCATATCTCGAATTTATTACTAAGGACGGCGCCTTTTACGGAGGATCCAATCATCGCATACAGTTTTTAGAACTCCGTCTTCTCCGTCCGAATCGGATACAGTTCCCGTCGGTGTTCAGTTGTGGCCAGCAGACACCGCTTCATATTATCACCGCTGATAGTGCCCTCTGTAAAAATCTCCGCTGGAGCCGGTCAATGTCGGAACCGCTTCAATGGGCCTACCATAAAGTAGCGCGACCGACAATTAATGCTGCGCCTAAGCTAGCGCAACCTTCGGTTGGGGTCATAATGTGGGGGTTCCAGAACTGCGAATCAGTGTCAGTATATAGAATAAATACTGAAGCGTTTATTTATTTTGTACCATCCACCTCGGACAACCAACAGGGAACTATGTACCACTCCTGATCTACTCCTTGGGTTGGAGCGCGATATGCATGGCTATTGATTTTTTAACGAATTCTGGGATTGCTTACGAAAATATTTCTCATTTCTTTAGTCGTTAGTCGTTAGACGTAACACCCAAAAAGCCCGTTAGTCGTTAAATTCGTTAGTCGTTAGTCGTAATTACGCACATCCCTGGTCGGGACCAGCACTTGCTCAATGGCAGAGGCCGTCAACAGATCGGCGGCTGCGGCGCTGGAAACTCTTCCGACTCGGGAGCGTGCGGCCGCAAAGCGTGTCGAGACGCAATTGCGGACCGGAATTTGGCCCAGAGAAGCACAGTATGTTTCAGGAGACTGCGTACCACGTATCGAACTTGACGTCGGGAAAATGGTTTCGTGTTTCAAAATTCTTAGGTAAGTGGCTTTGCCTACTGTTTCCTGTACTAAAAATTCTTCAAAAACAAGAGGGGTCAATGCACATGCTGGGATGTTGTAACCTCTCGCGATGAGAAATATTTGAAAATTCGATGCCTGTTTTCACGGTAAAACGATCGCAGGGCAACAGTTATAGGACGTGGGCGGTGTGGCCCAATGGGTCGGCTGGCCCACGAGATTTCCACCCACTTACCGACCGTTTTTCATAGTACTTCCGTTCTTACTCTTCTTACAAGGACTCAAAGCTTACGTTTTAGCCAAAAAAACGGGCAACTTTTTCATCGTGAACACTGCCTTCAAAGGCAGCATACACGCTCGTAGACGTGATTAAAGGCAGCAGACACGCTCAAAAAAGGTATCAATTTCATGTCATAAATCGAAGGTTCGAAGCTAGTAGTGTGGGAAACTAACGAAGAAACCGACGAAAACTGCATGCGTGTACAGGAATAAAGGCTGCTTTTGTTACGGGGTAAAATGGGACGAGTTATGCCCGAGCGGTTGGAATAGTTAATGTTAACGATAAAACGGTTGGGATAGCGAAGCCAATAGACTCTTACAGCCTGTACTAGAACGCTAACCTCGTTGGAAGCTTCATAAACCCGCCGAAGTGACCGTATTCGTATATTTAGGGGGCGGGGTTGAAAGCTCATGGGCGTGGCTGACAAACATTTTCCACTCCAATTTAGTAGTTTTCACTCGTTTTTGACGCTTCCATCGGCGTTAGCGTTCTACGAGGGGCCATACGGCCCAAGTAGCGTAGTTGTCTCAACAACTTTTTCGAACGTGTCTGATGCCTTCAAGATAAGGACGGAAATACTATGGTATGGCTCAAATTCCAACACCTCCGCATTTTGAAGCGTCAAAAACGACTCACAATGACGTTACACGAGTAAGAAGTAGAGTGACCAGCTCAAATGCTTCTGTCCCCATTTAGTCAAAACAATGAATGAAGTGTTTGCTTTCATTGTTCAACTGTTTTATTACTTAAAGGCAGTGTCCACGATAAAACCGTTTTCCAGTTTTTGCGTTTAATCGGACTAGTGGGTCTTCACGAGGTCATTCACAAACTTTGGAGTTCTGAAATTGCCTCCGAATGAAGTTCTCGCCACCTCAAAACGGCTTCCTGGGTTTGGAGGCTGGCCTTTGGGTCGATCCTTTGTTGCAATTAAGAAAGGAAAACAAGCGGTTATCAAAAGAATTTATCACGTTTACCACGTTTATTACATTGAACACTTCACTCCTCCGAACCGGTCAATCCTTCTAATGTCAGAAATGAAACGTCACAAAAGCGATCCTGTTTTGGTAGAGAAAAGCGGTTTCCGGGCATTTTTCGCTGCTCTTTCTGGCACGAGTGTCTCAGTAGGGTCTGACCTCCCATATTCGACGGAAAACTCGACAACCATATTGCATCGTGGACGATGCCTTTAACTTTGCAATTATTTTCGGCAGTGAACGTCAATGATTTTCGACTGCTCAGCATGACTCTTTTGGTCGAAGCTGTGCACGAGTGCATGAATTGGCAACTTGAGATCCTAATGACTCTATTTCCAGCTAGTTTCTTGCCGCGTAACTTTAGTGGTCCTTTAGCCGTTCACGGATCAAGCTGATTTTCATGGTTTTTTCCACGACTTTTTTCACCGCGGCCACTGACTTCAAGGGGTCTGCAGAGTTCCAGTAACCGGCGGCACGTCGCAGAACGGGACGCTAGGCATCTATCTTAGTAATTACCACAAGTGCGGGACGAGCGGGAAACGACTATGAATTCTCTGGCGGCACCGCCAGGGCGGTGCGGGTTGAAGTTGGGCCGTAAATGTGATATTCAAAGAAATTTGTGGCTCGCTTTGCGTATACGGTAGCGTAGGATAGTCCCAGAATTATCTATGTTGAAGTGGACTTAGACTGAGAAGCGAGTATTGATTCAAATGGTGAAACCGCCATGGCGGTTCAGGTAATGCCGCTATGACAGTTCTGGTTGGGAGGAACGCGCGTCCCGCGCGGTGAGAACTTTCATAGTCCACCATGCTTCCCATGCTTCACGCGCGTATCGCGCTTGCGGTGAGGGCTATGAAAGATGCCGTAGAGGCGTCGCCAAAGCCTAACGCTGCGGGAAGCTTGAAGATTGTAATTGTTTATTACAGGGTGAACCTGAGTAATGCATCGCCAACGATAAAAAATAAAAATAAAAACGCGTAGAGATCGTAAAAGATAAAAACATGTAGAGAAAGGTGTAACGACAATATAAAAGATCTAGAATTCGTAGGGAGTGATGATCGGACAAAATAATATTATACCAATTCAAGATCATTATTCCCCCGTCATCAAGAACTACTCCATTACACGCCTAAAGCAGCACAGGTCAGTCGGCAGATTGCCTTTTTTAAGAAATTTTTCCAATTCACTGCCAGCTCTGTAAACGAAAAAATGGTGCCTGACACTCTTTCTAGCCACTTTGCGGACTAGTTTGAATTTGCTACCTCTGGTGTTAGATGTCCTCATTTTGAGAAAAGTGTTTGGCCGCAAGCCACTATGTCCATACAAAATCGTATACATCATTAAAATTTCAAACCTTCTCCTCCGGCACGCCAGCGCATCAAATTTGAGTCTTGCGTTCCTAGCATTTTTACAGTCCCAATCCCAAGAATCTTAGCATCAACTTGCGAGTGAAACTGTTCTGAACCTTCTCCAACGCTTTTATAGTGAGAATTTATGAGGGCTGTATATCACAGATCCATGTTCTAGAAGGGGCTTAATATATATTTTGTAGGCCATTTGAAAGCACCTTTTCATTTTGAGTAGAGAGTGCCCTGAATAGGCAGTACATAACCTTATTTGCTTTGGACACAGCCTTTGCACAGTGAGCATCAAAAGTGAGATCCTTGCGAACCAGGAAGCCAAGATCCGTTATTTCCTCAACATTTTGAAGCTGTTAATCTTCAGCGGTATTTATAGCTTTTGAAATACTCTTACCGATGTGCAAAACTTTCGTTTTTTCTCGGACAGTAACATTCTCCACTCCTTGGACCACTTTATCACCTCATTAAAAGCCTCTTGCAAGCACTCCCTATCGGCAATCGACTGAATTGGGGAAAATATTTTGAAGTCATCGGCAAAAGCAGAGCATTTCACCTTATCTGAGGATACGATTCGTGGTAGTTCATACGTGAAATGTTAAACAAGGTTGGGGATAAAACCCCTCCCTGCGGTAAGCCACAGCAAACAGACCTTGAATCAGAGTAGGTGGAGTTTACGCGGACCAAAAATTATCTATCAATCAAGAAAGCTCTGATCCATGTAACTACATATCCTAGGGTGATTACCGACACGTGAGTTTAGATATGAGTTTTGAATGCGAAACTCTAGCAAAAGCCCTTGAAAAATCTACGTAGATAACGTCAACCTCTTTACCCTCATCAACGTACAGTTGACCGCAATGTTAAAAGGACATGGTGCGGTTGCGGACTCGCACTAAATTACGGTAAAATCTGGCACTTTGCCAGATTTCGTCATCGATCGGCGCCAACCGTCGTCTCTCTGCTCACGAGAATACCAGTTGTGGCGCCGATCGATGACGAAATCTGGCAAAGTGCCAGATTCTACCGTAGTTTTAGTGCGAGTCCGCAACCGCACCATGTCCTTTTAACATTGCGGTCAACTGTAAGAAGTCCATTCATTAAGCTACTGCAACATAGCCGTCACGCTAGACTTTTGCCTTTGAAAACCTTGCTATCATCCGAAATGATCGAATTGTCCTCCAAAAGCTTGCACACTCTTACCTTGAGGAATTTCTCGAATAACCTACCAAAAATTGATGTAATGCTAACTCGTGTA
Source organism: Aplectana chamaeleonis (assembly GCA_029168955.1). NCBI lineage: Eukaryota > Metazoa > Nematoda > Chromadorea > Rhabditida > Cosmocercidae > Aplectana > Aplectana chamaeleonis. The sequence goes on from JAPDOI010000316.1 coordinate 673,543, forward strand.
AAGTTCTCGGGATCGGTGTAGGGTGGTTTTTTAGGTATAGGGGTTACGAAAGCAATACGCCATCTATCCGGGACCTCTGTACGCATGAAAGACAAGTTGAAAATATGTGTTAGCGGACCTACAATAATGGGCGCTACCTGCTTGATGAATCTCAAGGGGACATGATCAGGTGTATCAGAAAAAGAGTTGAGCCATTTCATAAGAAGATCATGAACTTCTTCTGGATGAAATTAGACGGAATCAGTCATGACTGGAAATTCTGGAATATCTACGGAAGTATCATCCGAATCCTCATCCCTGCAAAATGCTTTTTCAAAAACAGTTGCCAAAGTCTCAGACCTCTCTTTATCGTCAGTTATCATAGGCCCTTTACATTCGAATGGTCCTAGCTTTGGTCTATCTTTCAGTCTCCAATTCAGGAGCCTGTAAAAACCGTTTTTATTCCCAGATTCAATTACCCAATTTCTTCTCAAGTTTTGAACAAATTTCTCTTTATGTACCCCAATCACTAGCCTCATCGGGGCTTTTCGCCTTATCCCATGTCTGCGATTTCCTTGAAGAAAGATGTTCGAGACGTACCGGAAGATTTCCTCATCCTTAGAAATTTCCTTGAGAGGCACAAAGAAATAAATACTGTGCTGCAAAATATTAATGAAGAGCTCATATTTAGCGTTAACCGAATCAACAGCATTAAAAATACTGTACAAGCTACAATACCGCTCGTAGGATTTGGTCAGAAAAAGAGCGAGGTCGGGTTTTTGCGTCTTTTCCATCTTTTTCGTATAACTCGCTTCAAACTCAACTTTAACCGAAACTAGAGCGATAATCATGACCCTGGCGTTGAGAGCTATCCAATGGGTTACCCTTTGTGGTGATTACAATGAGAACTATCGAAGTTTCGCAATCAGCCAGGTTTGTAATTACGGTACCGTGGCAGGTGGTGTGCTACCGTCTCTGTGTGCGCTTCCCTGTGCCTACCGTATATAGAGAGCTGATTGATTGCGAGACTTTTAGAGTTCTCAACGTAATCAACACAAAGTCTAACTCGTTGGATAGCCCTCAATGCCTGGATCATGAATATCGCCCTAGTTCTGCTCTAAGTTGAGTTTGAAGCGAGTTAGACAAAAAAAGACGAAAAAGACGCGAATACCCGACCTCGCTCGCTTTCTGGCCAAATCCTACGAGCGGTAGTGTATGTCGTTTAAACACTCGAAAATGGCGGCAAAATTTGTTGGGAGGAGTGAGGTTGAGTTCAAAAAGAAACCAGCACAGTTGCAACGATTTTGCTGCCACTTTCGCTGTTCTAGCATTACGTAAACTCATTCGCAACGCTCAGAAAAATGAAAACATGTTACATGTAATATAAAGTGTAAGATACTTGAGACATTCAAGCATATTACCTTCATATCGCATGTAACCTACACTTATATTACATGTAACATACAGATATTTCCTTTGTGTGCGTGAAACTCCAGTTCATATATCCTTTTTATAGGGAATTTTCGGTGTATTAACACCTTCTTCAGCCTATAATTATGACAACTACATGCATGCGTACAATGAGAAACGACCCAACAAGTAAGGTTAACTAACCCGCTGTGGTGGTTAGAATGAAAGTCTGTAAAATTGTTACTTAGACACACCTACAGTACTTCTCAAGCAACGGAATATGACGACCCCACCTTAGTTGTATCCCCGAGCAACTAAAACTGACTGTGGGCTATCGCAGCTGCTACGAAATCAACCTCAGTGCTTCTATCAACTCATCCCTATTGTTTATCTCCGGGGATAGTCGCCTTATCGCAAGCGCCTCCATTAACTTTCTTTCTAGGGAGTTTCGAGAGAGCGGTGCAACACTGAGACTTTCAGGGCGGGAGGGGGTCATTCGTGTGGTGCAGGAGCCGATGTCGTGAGAAGCTGTTACTTGGGTATGACGAAGGATTTCGCAGTGCTCGCGAGTGCTCGTCTATTCGTACGTGCAACGGTCGTGACGTCTCTCCGATGTATTTCTGACTGCATCCCTCGCATACAACCATATAAACTGTGCCTCGTAACTGGCAGATTTTCTTCTCAGTACAGTAGGTGCATCGCCTTCGTCCACATCGTTCTTCATATATTCTTGTTGAGGTCAGTAAGCTCTTCAGAGTTCGTGGAGGTTTGAATACTAGTTTTACCGGCAGTCCTGAGAGCTTCACAGTTCTGTTGACTTCCTTCGCGATTCGTTCATCAACGTACGGTAGAACCAGAGTTACACCGCCGCGAGTAAATGTTGGACGCCATGACCTGGGCTCAGAAGTTGAATAGCCGTTTTCAGCTAGGATGGTAGCGATACTCGCCTCGATCTCTGGTGACTCGTACGAGTTAATTTTGTTCTTAGTAGCAATCAGATTTCTCACTACATTCGCTTTTATGTAGAGCGGGTGCGCGCTTCGTGAGTGTATAAGAATGTTTCGTGATGCTGGCTTCTTGTACCATGTCAGTTCTTTGATGCCGTCGTGTATCCTTACTCTTGCATTAAGGAATGGTAAGATTCCATTTGCGTCAGGGGCTTCCATGGTGAAACTGAGGTTCTGATCACATGTGTTGAGGTTTCCCAAAACAGTGTTAAGTTCCTCATGCGTAGACCCGATGACGAAGACATCATCGATGTATCTTTTGTAAAACAGTATTCCCTGCGTGAGCGACCTTTGTTCTAATCTGTCTAAAAACACGATGGCAAGCAGGGGCGCGATCCTGAGACCCATTGCAAGGCCTCGCTTCTGTGTGTAGATCTGGCCATCAAACTGGAATATATTACATTTCAGCGTTGCAGACAGCAACTCTCGCAGGTCGTCATCCTGTAGTCCAAAAACACAGATTTCGTCTCGATGTTCTTGTAAGAGTTCAACGACAGCACTGACTGCATCATCGTTGTTTACATTTGTGTACAAAGAGACCGCGTCGTAGCTCGCGTAGAACGCATGGCTAGGCACTTCGCATTGATTCAATGTAGACAAGAATTCCTCAACATTCGCAATATGAGCTGCAACGTGTTGCAACAGTGGTGACAGAAGTTTTACAAGAAACCAACTGATCCTGTCGGAAGGACCGCCACACGACGAAATGATTGGTCTGGTCTTTATGTTGCTCTCCACTACATCGCGTAGATTTTCTTGCTCAGGGAGTTTGTGCGTTTTGACCAATGCGTAGTACGTGGGGATGACAGGAAATTTCCACAGGAAACGATTCGCTGTCTTTGAATCCATAATTTTGTTCAAAATTCTCTTCACTGTTCTGCTCAGATTATTAGAAACCGTCTCGAACTCGCGCAAAGATGATCTTCCGTACGTGCTCGTGTCCGACAAGCATGCGATTCCGAGATTCTTATCCATTCTTCGCGTCAGCACAACGAAATCTCCACCCTTATCGCTTACGCTGTATCGGAGTTCTCCCTTCAATGATTTTAGCTTACTCAGTCCACGTCTTTCTTGCCTTGTAAGGTTTGAGGCAAACCTTGTCGTGGTGTGGCTATTGTAGCACTGTATCAGGTTCATTTGAAGAGATGCTAATGCTGGTTCAATCGCAGGCATAGGTTTGGGTGTTGATAACGACGTTCGGGGAAATGGTATAGATACGCGAAGTGTCGATATCCTGTCCAAAACTGTTGGGGGTGAGCTCTCGCGCCATCGGAGTTTATGGGCAAACTTGTGAAAACCACACAACACTGCATCTTGAACTTCTCGATCTACTGCCGTAGCGACCGCAAACGAAGGGCCTAAATTGAGGAGGGCTCGCATGTCTTCGTCAACTTCATCAGTTCCGACTACTGTACACCGTTCTGGTGGTATAGCTTCCGGCACAATGAAATGTTGGTCTTGAGTCATCATATTGGAGCGTATGTGGTAAAGCTTATCCAGCAGTTTTCCTCTTTCGTGATTTCGAATGCGCATGCATATCATTTGGTTTCTGCTTGAAATCTCTTGCCAGACATCCGGGCTCATTCTTGTTCGCAAAGTTCTCTTACATGAGAGAATGCCATGAATACATTGCCCTCTTCTCCGGCGTCGTTCTGCTATGCTAGCATCCAGTAGTGCGCGCTTGAAAGCTAGGAGACATCTGGATACAGCAGCATTCCGCGTATACGGTAGGCCAGAAAATAAGGTCTCAATAAACTTGGGGAATATCCTCAGCGCTCTACAGCGTAGGAGAAATGCTATCGACTCATCATATGCAGTAGCTGCTTGGTGGCATCCAATATATCTAATTAAGGTAGCAAATGTATCACGACAAAAATGGTGCTGTCGCTGTTTCGTCTTCAAATAAGTGATAATGCTGCTATCTCGGAGCCTCATTTATATCAGATATTTCCTTTGTGTGCGTGAAACTCCAGTTCATATATCCACTTTCTGCGAAGTTTTCGGTGTATTAACACCTTCTTCAGCCTATAATTATGACAACTACATGCATGCGTACAATGAGAAACGACCCAACAAGTAAGGTTAACTAACCCGCTGTGGTGGTTAGAATGAAAGTCTGTAAAATTGTTACTTAGACACACCTACAGTACTTCTCAAGCAACGGAATATGACGACCCCACCTTAGTTGTATCCCCGAGCAACTAAAACTGACTGTGGGCTATCGCAGCTGCTACGAAATCAACCTCAGTGCTTCTATCAACTCATCCCTATTGTTTATCTCCGGGGATAGTCGCCTTATCGCAAGCGCCTCCATTAACTTTCTTTCTAGGGGAGTTTCGAGAGCGGTGCAACACTGAGACTTTCAGGGCGGGAGGGGTCGTTCGTGTGGGGCAGGAGCCGATGTGGGGAGAAGCTGTTACTTGGGTATGACGAAGGATTTCGCAGTGCTCGCGAGTGCTCGTCTATTCGTACGTGCAACGGTCGTGACGTCTCTCCGATGTATTTCTGACTGCATCCCTCGCATACAACCATATAAACTGTGCCTCGTAACTGGCAGATTTTCTTCTCAGTACAGTAGGTGCATCGCCTTCGTCCACATCGTTCTTCAACATAAGGACGCACAACTTGATCACATAGTAGAATGGAAATGCTTCCAGCATGCGATCGAATGCCGTAACTAGGAATGCAGATATCCAATATACTCGCATATTTTCCGGTGGTGGCCGTTCATTTGGATACACGTAGGTCAACACGAGTGGGTAAACGACAAGGATCGTATTACAAACAATCCAGTTGCTGCTGGTAAAAAGAAGTATAAAAATCAGTATGCATATAGATCTCGCAATACAATCGACTTCTAGCCCAGTGGCCTTCGACATCGACTCCAGGCCTCGAGCAGTGAACCATCTGGGGTTATGGAACTTATCATTGACGAGGCCGCCCAAGCCCTCCATACCTCACACGAGTAGTTAGTAGTGAAAAGTCTGATATAAATATCTAAGGATCTATACAATATCTATACAAAGGAAATATCTGATATAAATGAGGCTCCGAGATAGCAGCATTATCACTTATTTGATGTAACATACACTTATATTACATGTAACATACACTTATATTACATGTAACATATACTTATATTTCATGTAACTGAATTAGAGCTGCAAGTTGAAGCTCGATGCTTTAAGGGTTGGAGCTGCAAGTCCCTGGCTACTGCTTCAGGTACGAATCAGCAAGCTTAAAGCTCTCTTGGACATCCCAGGAGCTTATAGCACGCTGTTTCATGACTGGAGCAGCAAGCTTAGATCCCACAGCTTCATACACGTCGCAGTGGGCTTAAGCTTGCTTCAAAAGTATTGCTTGTCGCTCCCTCTAATCAGGCCTTTTATATTACATGTAACATGTTTTCATTTTTCTGAGCGTGGTGAATATCCATGTTTCTATTTCAGTGTATGTGTTGTTGTCTTTTCTACTCTCACACTTTTCCTAGTCTTTAACACTTTTTATTTCAACTTTTCATGGGCTGTTGGATGCGCTTTGCATGGATCATTCTTCAGACGAATGCGTGATTTCACACTTCTAGCCCAATTTCTAGATTTTTTCAAACTATGTCGATTGTGGAATGTGAAAAGTCCATCATCGAAGAAAATGTGAAACGAAAAACGAAAGGCTGTTTTTGTTTTGTATTTGAACGCAGCACACACGCTCACAAACGTGGTCGAGATAAAAGCATAAATAGGTCAGCACGGCCCCTACCATGTCGTCAACGACGTTTGAAGCGTCAAAAACCATCCAGGATGACAATATTTGACAATGTTTTAACAGTCTTGCCTTCCACGCCTGTATTTTCCCACCCATTCGAGCACGAGAATGAGAAATGAAACTTGAGAAAACTTGTGATAAGATAGAGTGATAGCACTAAATTTTTTTTGAAATGAAAGAAAAAAAATTTCCTCCATTTCAAAAAGTCAGCCGAAGTAGAGCGGCATTCTCAAAAGTGGACGAGAGTTAATCGGTATGCAGACATGTAATATTCAAGTAAATCAAGCTGTTTCTCATTTCACTCCCATTTGATAGTGCTATCACTCTAACTTATCACATGTTTTCTCAAGTTTCATTTATCATTCTCGTACTCGAATGGGTGGGAAAATACAGGCGTGGAAGGCTAGATTGCTCGAATATTGTCAAATATTGTCATCCTGAATGGTTTTCAGTGCTTCAAACGTCGTTCACGACATGTTAGGAGCCGTGAGGTCCTATTCATGCTATTATCTCCACCATTTTTGTGAGCGTGTATGCTGCCTTTAAGACATTTCGTACTGCTTCTTTTTTGTTGAGGGGTACTCACAAAGAAACCGGCATGATTGACCAAGTCCATCCAGAGCTATCGAGTTCCAGTATTAGGTGTAAAAATGCGCGTATACGGAAGTGCATGTAAGTACGCAAAACGGCATGAAAGTTCATGCAGCGACGACAACTCCGTCGCCGTGTCGATCGCCGGCGACCGGCCATCGCTGAAGTATACCAAAGGTCTGAATGTCCAGGGATATTCCAAAAAGGGTGCTTTCATTCCTTCGCGAGAAAGGTAAGATATTTTTTAGGATTTTTTTCGGAATTTTTTTTTCGGATTCTGCTCAAAAACTGGTGGGTATTCAGGGCGCTAAACGTAAATCTGGGCTCCGTTGGCCGTTATCCTGATTGTTAGTGTGAGTTACGGTTGACATGATGTCTTTCAACCACTGGCGTAACCTATCTTGATATTTCGGAAATCGACAAGTAAACATCAAATTCATGTCCGGCTTCACAAATAACTCACAGAGGAAATCGTAGCTAGACCTGAGACTTCGACCAAGCCGTGCACCCACCGTAACATAGCGTAATCTAAGAGAGATGGGAAAATAGACCACCGATTTGTCTTAAAGGCAGTGGTTACGATGAAAAACGTTATCGAAAAAACTACAAAAATCAGCTTAGATCAAAAACAGCTCAAAAACTATGAAGTTAGGGCGGTGAAAAACGGGCTAGAATTAGAGTTATTAAGATTCTAAAATTCCAGTTCGTGCACACGTGCACAGAAAGATCACAGTCTCATGTCAAGCAGTCCGAAATCATCGACACTCAGAGGAAGAAATAAAGGCAAGTTAATCTAATAAAACAGTTGAACTATGAAAGCAAGCACTTCAGTCAATGATTTTGACTAGATGTGTACATAAATCCAAAGATTCATTGATTGAAATTCAATTTCAAGCCAGCTGATGTTCTTGATAATAAAGATCATCGATGCCGATGATGTGGGTATGCTCGTCCACCATCAAAAGACAAGAAAGTTCAGGCTTCAAATTTGGCCCAAAAGAGCGTTTTTTTCGCGATTTCTTCTTATAGGTTCTACTACTCTATACCCAGAAAAGGGTTTAGAGAGGAAAAGAAGACGAGCTTATTTGTGCGCGACCACTGCCTTTAAGCAGTCCAAATAATCCTTTACGGAATACGTAGTTTCGAGGGCGATCCTATCGTAGCATTTTGAAAATCGCCAATAGTCGCAGTCCCAAGTTGGAAGCTTTGGACCAAATCGGCCGAAATTATTTGAAGATAGACGAATGGATCTCAGATTTATAATCAGTACCCCAAAGAAACCGCTAGAAAAAAGAGGTGAGCCAAATTCGGAACAATTTTCCTGAGCACTCTGGAAATCGCCCTTCGGTGACCGTTTTTCTGTTCGCGAAGCTATGAAAATGGCTCTTTCCGTGAATCTCTGTGGCATTTTGGATATTTTGAACGCGTAATATCGATACACGGGCTTATACTTAACACATCCAGAGTACGATTTTTTAAAGCATCGGGGTGTGGGTAAAACGAGCCCTATGTAGTAAGGGCGAAAAAGGAAAATGAATTTCTCAGCAAGCGATGATGCCTTCAATATCAATCTAACAGTCTAACAACCATTCCGTTTGAAGACTCCTGTGCGCCAGTGTGGGTAGGTACATACAAGCTCTTTCAAAACTGCGTGGTGGAACAACAAAATGTATCAGCTGCAGCATCAAGTTGGGCTTGATGTGTGTAACAAGTTTCTAGAACTTTTAATTTTACAAGTGAGCCTGGCAACAAACATATCTTCAGAAAGGCGCACCCTGTCTGTACATTTTCACAATGTGTAACATATTTTGGCCCAGTGCAATAGCTTACTCAGAGCAACAGATGGATCAAATGTTAGCTCAGTACTCTGTCAGTCAGGTGATACTCGCATAAATCTCCTTTCCAGCCTTCGTTGCAAATGCATGGTTTGCTGAATATCAGACTGAGTGGATCATATCGTCTTCCAACGGAAATACCGTGCACTGAAAATAATCTGGAGAAAATCCACAGTGGAAACTGCGCAATTGGTCGATGCAGAAGAAACTGCATTTTTTTGAAAACCTTTTTTTTTCCTCGCTCTAATGAATTTCTTAGCGAAGTATAAAATAGCATTCGAAATTGCACCTCTTTCTCTATCTAAAGTTCAATTTTCGTTTCTAGTACGACTAGATTACTATTGAATTTCAAATTTTAACATTTTAACATTTGAACTTACCGTGGATTGTGTAAAGCCATCATGTGCTCGTCCGAGCGACATCGCAATGGCCTCCCAGTTTCGCGAATATAAGATTCTCCTCAGACTTCACAGTGCACCTTATACTCGGAAAAATCAAAACATGTTACTTGTAGTATAAATGTAACTTACTTGAATGTCTCAAGTAACTTACATTTATATTACATGTAACATACATTTATATTACATGTAACTTAAATTTATATTACATGTGAGTTACACTTATGTTACATGTATCTTACATTTGAATTTTCATTATGAGTGGTCATCACGTGACGCAGACACGCGACACAGAGGGCGCGTCGCAGACCACACACTACGCCAAATTAATGTTGTGCGGGGCCTTCCCTGCTGGTGGGGGGTCAAGTACCTCAAACTTGGGTATTTGAACCAACAGGAACGCCAGTCTTAAGCCTGACCCCGCGAGTGCGTCGTACATCCCCTGGTAATTATCTTCTAGGCCGATTTAAGTTACTTGCGACTTATATTGTGTCATTTAAGTTACATGTAACATATCGGAGGCGCACTTCACGCAGTGTCTTCTCAGAAATGGAAAACAAGTTACCTGTAACACATCTAAGCTGATGTAAGTTACTTGCGACTTATCTCAAGTCATTCAAGTTACATGTAACATATCGGAGGCGCAGCTCACGCAGTATCCCGCCGATATTTTACATGTAACCTAAATGACCTGAGATAAGTCGTAAGTAACTTACATCGGCTCAGATATGTTACAAGTAACTTGTTTTCATTTTTCTGAGTAGACGACGTCCCTCATTTGACAAACTTTTTCACCGTCAGTGCAGTTGGAGCAGGGGTCTCTTCCACATCGGTCTTCGTAAGGTCTTGATGACGTCAGAAGATTACGCAATGTCGGCGGGGGGGGGGGGCGAAATATAAGGCGGTTGTACTGCCGACTTCTCAGAAAAATGAAAACAAGTTACTTGTAACATAAAAGGCCGAAAACAAGTTACTTGTATCATATCTGCGCCGATGTAAGTTACTTGCGACTTATCTCAGGTCATTTAAGTTGCATGTAACATATCGGCGGGATACTGCGTGTGGTGCGCCTCCGATATGTTACATGTAACTTAAATGACTCGAGATAAGTCGCAAGTAACTTACATCAGCTTAGATATGTTACAAGTAAATTGTTTTCGGTTTCTGAGAGGATCCTGCGTGCAGTGCGCCTCCGATATGTTACATGTAACTTAAATGGCACAATATAAGTCGCAAGTGACTTAAATTGGCCAAGAAGATACTTCCAAGGTTGATGTACGACGAACTCGGGGGGTCAGGCTTACGACTGGCGCTCCTGTTGGTTCAATTACCCAAGTTTGAAGTACTTCACGCCACACCAGCAGGGAAGGCCCAGCACAGCCTTTTTTGCATAGTGTGTGATCTGGGACACGCTCTCTGCGTCGCGTGTCGTCTGCGTCACATGATGGCCACCCATAGTGAAAATTCGAATGTAAGTTACATGTAACATAAGTGTAACTTACTTGTAATATAAATTTAAGTTACATGCAATATAAATGTATGTTACATGTAATATAAATGTAAGTTACTTAAGACGTTCAATTAAGTTACATTTATATTACAAGTAACTTGTTTTGATTTTTCTGAGTTGTGGACCGCTCTGTTCCTGTCTTTCGCGTAGGATTTGTTGACTTAAAGGCACAGTCCAAGCTCAGGGGCGAAATCTGAGAAGACCACATATTCATGAAGTGGACCCACCCCTTATAAGACCTGCAAAGTGTGAGCTCTCGATTCCCCCGAATAAGCGAGATATAGGGGGAAGCCACCTTGGGGCGCCCACACACGGAAGCCACTTTGGCACGCCCCTTTTACGATGCTTCGAGCTCAACAGTGGCTTCATGAGCGATGGTTTTCGATCAATAGCCCCGTTCATCCCTTCATTCTCAGTCTCTCTACCGACTCAGGTCCGCTCTCAGACATCGGTTGCAAATGACAGAAGTTACAAGCCTCGGACAACTCGTCCACCATACTTCCGCAGCTCAAATTTTGAGAGGCCATAACTCCGTCCCCAGAAGGTCTTGTACGATTTCAGAGACATCATTGGAATTGGCGTCGGACCGTTTTCAAGATAGGCTGGAGAGCAGAAACACGATTTCGAGGTTGGACTGTGCCTTTAAGGGAGTATGAGGGTAGTGCTGGATGTGGGGTGTCGATACGGCCTCCACGTCTGGCAGATGTTCTCCGTATAGCTGTTTTCAAGCAACACTTCTTTTATCTTGGTCTCAACTGCCTCCGAATCGTCAGATGTCAACTTTCTTGCCGTCTGCATGAAGTTCCTCACTACACTACATTTCATAAACGTCGGACGAGAGCTGCGCGAATGCAGCAGGATGTTCTTCGTCGTTGGTTTCGTGTACCAAACATTCTGAACCCGATGGTTTGAGATCCTTATCTTCGTGTTCAAAAACGGAAGGTATCCATCGGGTCCCGGCTTTTCTGCTATTAATACTATTGAAGAGTACCGCGAATTGATATCCTCTAATATCGTCGATCACTGGTCGGGAGATCGCCGCGTCGAACACATGTGGCACGCTCGCAAGCGAGGAGGTAATGGTAGTATCATTGCCTCCTCGCTTGCGTGCGTGCCACGTGTGTTCGACGCGGCGATCTCTCGACCAGTGATCGATCATACTCAACGTAATGTACCTTCTGATTTAGCCACTATCAAGATGTCATCAATATAGCGCCCATAATATACCACATTCGATGTTAACGTACTTCTTCCAAAGCTGTCCATAAACAGAATTGCAAGGAGCGGCGCAAGTCGTTTACCCATTGCCAAGCCACGACGTTGCCGATAAATGGTGTTATGGAAGCGAAAGAAATTGAAATCGACAACGGCAGTCAGTGGGCTTCCGATATTTTCTGGCCGGAGATCGAAGAGATGCATCTCGGGAAGGTGTTGATGCAGAAGATTGATACAAGCTGCCACTGCTGCTTTGGTGTCTACGTTGGTGTATAGGGAAGTTACATCAAAGCTTTGATTGGAATTGGCATTTATATTGGCGAAACTGGGAGGCTATTGCGATGTCGCTTGGACGAGCACATGAGGGCTTTACGCAGTTCACAGTCCTACAAAGCTTTTTCGAGACATCACACGCTCCGCCACGCTCACGAAGCTGCTCCAAGGATGACAGTGAGCCTAGTACACCGGAACATCTCGAACACTGCTGAGAGGAAAATCAGAGAGGCATTCGAGATCAAAAGATGTTGGCCGGAAATGAACAATAGAAAGGAGGCACTACGACTGCTGACGTCAAATAGTGTTTAAAGAAAAGATATGCGACTCTTGTTGACAACTGGTCATACCATTTGTCGTTTGCGTTCAGCTCGAGTGGGCCGATTCCACATTTCATTCTCCCCGAAAAGGAACCCTGCTCGCGAGCCAACGCCCGGTCAGCATCGCATTCCGCACTATTTCTCTTCATCCTTGAGTTGATGTCTTAAAATAAGAACTATTTAGAGCCTGCCGAAGGGTCTAAGGCCCGAAACGTCGCAAGTAAAGGGTGATTTCTACTCTGTGTGCGTATGAGCTTCAACACAACTAATTGAACAACAATAATGAAGCTCAGGGATCAAATAGTAGTCATTATGCATCGGATACAATTCGGATAATTTCGGAAATCCGTCCGAGGGATTCGAAATTTTGACGATTCGGTATCCGAGTCACCTAAAAAGCGCGAAATCCGAACCGAATCGAAATCCAAATCGTCGAAAAAAAGGCCAAATCCGAATCGAACCGAAATCCGATTCGCCGCAAAAACGGCAAATCCGAACTGAAATCCGGATCACCGAAAAAACGGCAAATCCGAATCGAGCCGAAAACCGAATCACCGAATTACACCAGGATTCGATTCATGATTCGGATCCGATTATTCGAAATGCGTCACAATTCGGTTCAGTCCTGCTACTTCATAGTATCCAACAGTGAACCATAACGTGCTCCAATAGCGATGCGAACGCGCGCGCGACAAATCGAGAATTTTTTAAAAGTTTCTGCTTACAGTCGGCATGGATCCTAGTGAAACTTTGCGTTCCCTACGGAAGGTGGTCTAAACCCGGTGTCGTATGCTATAACATAGGTGCACCGAGTTTGAGCCAACCTTCAATGGGCAACGCAAAATGTCTTCAGGATCCATGCCGGCTGTATGTGTTTGCAGACTTTTACTGAAACTGCTTGTTACTGTTTGTGATTGCTAACTCGTATTGTTTCACATCATGAAATGTGAAAAATCTGTGGTGGTAGCAGGGCTGTGCGGAACTGTTCCGTTTCCGATTCCGTTTCCGTATTTCCGGTGCTTTTTGGGCTGTTCCGTTCCGCTTCCGTTTCCGAGTCTTCGAGCCCGGAAACGGAATAAAATAGTGTTTTACGATCCATGGTAGTGGATCTAGCCAAGGATGTTCAAGGGTACTATGGAACGTCGAAATTTAGATCCGAAATCTTGTGTTCAAGAAAATAGCTGAGCGTGGCTGAGACCATTTGAGAAGTTTGGGATCTTGAAATTTCGACCCAGGAAATTATAACACGAAACAGTCGTGGCAGGAATATAAACACCTTTCAGGGATTTGTTCTAAAAATACGTAGCTTTTTCTCTGAGAATAAATGTTTACGTGAAGCTTTTCCTCTTGATTCCACTTCTTCGTTTGTTTGCCGCTACAACAACAATGGAAATCGAGTTAGTTTTTTTGCACGTGCAGTCTGTCATGCAGAAAGGAGTCTCGGCGGAGAGAGGTGGAGGCGATCACGGGCAGCGGCGCAGCTCCTCGGACAGTCGGGGCTTAGTACGTCGGCACAATACCGTTAGTACGCCAGGGCAAACCTGACGTACTAACGCTCGTTGTGTGCAGGAGCTGATGGTTGCGGCAGCATATCCTGCCAACGTATGCTGGCGTTCTAACTCTCATTATCGACAGAATTCAGACTGCCACCCTCCTTACGGTGTTGGGTAAAATTCTTGTCACGGTCAGCAGCAAGGAGGACATCCTCGCCGCGGTCCGCAATGAGTAGTATTCCCTCGCGATGGGCCATGGCCGAAAAGTGACACAAGGTCACCTCCTCGGACTTGCCTCAAAAGGCCAACAGCCCCCTCAGAGAGACTGGCCGCCTTATATACCCGCTGCCGTCGTACAAGAGGATGGTGCAATGTTAATTCGTATCAGACAAATCAATGGAGGAGAGTGTCACCAGACACTAGGAGAGTGGCTGGCAATAGCATGCGTGCCACGATAAACAAAGCGTTAGTACGAGAGCACAAGCAGCAGGAGCTCCTGGTCGTTGGCAGCATATCCTGCTGTTACCAGCAGCTACAGCACAGGTGCTGCCGATTCCTTTGTGCCGGCGTTCTAACGGTATTGTGCAGACGTACTAAGCCCCGACCGTCCGAGTCGTTTGTGGCAGATCATAGGAGAATTTTCCTATTCTCGCCGAAGAGTTTCATTTTATTCTTCTGAAAATTCAATAATTTGGTATTCACTTCATTACGCTATCAAAGTTTAAAAAAGCGTAGCATAGAATCGGAAAATTGACTTCTAAGCAGCCTTGGAGATGCAACGCAGGCGCCCAATTTTCTACACCTGACTACATTCTGGGAGTCTGTACACCAGGGATGTTCGGCAACGAAAAATGAAAATCTCGAAACGGACACTGCAACCCGTGAAACGGCCGGCAAACTGCAATCGTCAAACGGCAATTACCGCACACCCCTTTTTACACCATTTCGAGGGGCGGCGACATATAATAAACAATTTTTAAAATTGCCTTTCCGGATTTCTAGGAGTGAGACTCGAAATCGTGGATAGCCTCGTAGTGACGTTTTTTTCGAATAACTATTAGTTTTTCGACTGAAATAATTGGTTATTGAATGAGCTGCAGGCGCAATGAGCAGCGACCAAACTTGAGAATGAGACAGCTCAAATTTTTTTGCTCTCTTCCGTTTCCGGATTTCCGTTTCCGGCGTTTTTTGATCATTTTTCTTCCATTTCCAAAAATCTTGAAAATGATTTCCGCACAGCCTTGGGTGGTAGTGAATGGGTTTCTAACGCGAGACAACCCACCTTTTAGATGCGAATGTACCACCAGCTTTTTGCTAGCAAACCGCCAGACCTTTGTGAGCTGATCAAACTTTCTATTCGAATAAAGAACAAACAGGACGCCGTAGACAGTATGCAGAAACAAAGTGGAGGTGAGCAGGATGTGCAGGACATCATCACCTATTGGGAGTGTTCAGGACGTCTTGGAATCTGTGCATTAGTGTCGAAACCCTAATGAGAGTGTCCAGGGGCCGTATGCACATCTTTCCCCGCGCGTCCCCGTCCCCGCGAAGGCCATCCATGATTGGTCAATTTCGTCTGATGACCAATCACAGAGTGGCTTCGCGGGACGGGGACGTGCGGGGAGAGATGTGCATACGGCCCCAGAAGGTGTATAGGATCCAGTGGGAGTGTGTACCCTCTATAAAACGTCGCCTTACCTCATTCGAGGCGCGCGCGACGCCTCAGCCTCCGTCTGCCCCGCCCCCCGCTCTCTCACTGTCTCTAACCTACGCTCCACACCAGCATGCGTAGAAACCATGTGAATTTCGCCGTTTTATAGCCTGTATAACCTAAATGGGATTGTGAAGGGAACTCATTCTAGCACTGCACGCAACGCTGACCGACACCATGTTTTTTATTATCAAATAAAGCAGAATAATGTTCATGTTTTTATAAAAGCAATAAACGGTACGTTCATATTTCTCATGTATATAAGGACACGGTCATACTCTGAGAAAACTCGCCGCCAACGAGCCGTGAACCTACCGCGAACCTCGTGCCTGCTGCGAACACCTCGGCACCGCGATGTTCTTTTAGTAGTAACTCTCGAGCTGGTGCGAGCCTGCCGCGTATCTGCCGCGACCTCATTTGAACTGGGTTATTATTCAAGATTCTAATGAAGTCAAATCGTCAATAGTCTATCCTGGTTTTACATGTTTCGTGAAATCCTGATAACATTGATGATAACCGCTTCACTTCACCAGTTGAAATCCTACACTATATGCCTCAATTCACCATTTTTTTCCTGCAAAGTGCTTGTTTTCTCCTTTATCTTTCTCTGTGTTCGGTTATGTAGTTTTCTCACATCAATGTCTCGACCCGCGGCTAAATCTACGCCTGACATCCGCCGTCAATTATGGTGTTTTGCTTGCGCCACTGCAGACGACACATCTTAAATGACGGCGACTTTCAAAATTGCGCTTCGCCGCATTTGGCCATTGTTATACCTCTAGTCTACGACCGCGACAGGCTCGCTCATCTACGAATCGTGTCGGGACCCACACTTTCACCATGAAAAGAGCTGTCGCAGGAACACTTCGCATGAGCCGGTCGCGTCGCAGGATTGCAGATGGGTGTTATACATTCAAATGTTAAAACCGTGCGGCAATCGGTCGCTGTCGCGGGAATCGGTCGCAGTGCGCCACACACGACAGCGCATGGTGCCCGCGACAGCGACCGATTGCCGCACGGTTTTAACATTTGAGAACGGCAAGTAGATTATCAACAAGTTATATCGGGTAAATGAGTGGAAGTTGACGTGTCACTCCTGTTAAGCTGCTTTCCTTTCTCTATTTATGCCACATGGCTGTCGGAAGGCCGTACCTTATGGCGGGATTCGAAGCATTCGATCTCCCATATCTTCACAATAATGCGTCGGTAACCCAACAAACTCTACCTACGTTCTCCGGCTGGCCCAACCAGTGATTCAAACCCAAAAAAAACGGTAGGTGGTTTTCAGCGCGTACGTTGCCTTTTGTGCGAGCTGAAAACAGAGCTAAAGTTCTCAGAACTTCTTTCAAATTCCATTTTTTACTGAAAAAAAAGATAGCATGAGCCTGTTTTCCGAATTTTTCACACTACACTAAGCGTGTTTTGCGGCTCATACTGTGGTGTATGTGAATGCTTAATTTTGGCTATTTCTGGCTTCTTGCTCAAAAATCGTCGAAAGAAAAGCTCTCGTTAAACTGCAGTTTACCTGCGAAATTGTTGCGAATTCATTCGCGTTTTAAACCCATTTATTTCCACCCCTGTATATATTCTCAACTCAACTTTCTTAGTCTTTATTCAGTAAGAATAATCATATTATTCTTCTTCACTGCGACGTATCGCACAGTCATGGTGATATTCACCATCTTTTTACGAAATCTTCCAAGATTTTGGGTAGCTTAAAACTCCAGGCGGGTGAAACTCTCACGTATGCGTAAAGGCATTTATGGGTCTGTAGGAGCCTGGAAAAAAGGAGTCCTCATTTTAGACCGTATGTTGCACAACTGTGGGATAATCCTTCTCCAATAGTTTTTTTCTGTTGTATCCGGCTCATTATCCGAATCGAGTATCGGGATCCGAATCGCCGAAAAAAGGCCAAATCCGAATCGATTTGAAATCCGAATAACCGAAAAAAGGTCAAATCCGAGCCGAATTGGAATCCGAATCACCGAAAAAAGGCCAAATCCGAACCGAAATCCGAATCACCGAAAAAAGATCAAATCCGAGATAAACTGAAATCCGAATCACCGGAAAAGGCCAAATCCGATTCGAACCGAATTCCGAAGCACCGAAAAAGGCCAAATCCGGATCAGCCCGAAATCCGAGTATCCGAAAATTTCCCCCTCGGATCCAATGTATAGTGGTCACGTTCCAGAATCCTCAATCCACGGCATTTGTTTTGCAATACGTCAGCCATTTTCTTATTCGATTTTTGATTACTTTTTCGAATTTTTGAAAAAAAATTAATCAATAATTCACGAAATGAATGTTGGTGGGGGCGACCCCTTGCTGCTCACCGTGACATGGACCGTATCCTTGTTGGAGGAGTCAACGCCACTGTCGAATGGGTGCGAGCCTACCCTTTCGAGGAGTGGGATCCCGCCCCTCGATAAGGGACAGAGCACGGCCCCCCAATGAGGGGTGAAAGCTCGCTCCTTTCGAGAGGTGGAACCCGGCCCAATCAAGGGGCGGAGCCCTTGACTTCCTGATGAGGCGGGCTCTAAACCCACCGATCTGGGATGACGATAGGATTACTTGCTGCTGCCAGGGAGATGAAGGTGCAGCAAAAATTTTGTCAATCAGCACCACGTGCTTCTAACATAGCATGAAGTGCTGCTGCGACAGAGGTGCTCTGCGGCAAAAGGTTTGCCAGTTAGCGCCACGTGCTTTTATTATAAAGTGTATAGTGGCCGAATCGAAACCCCCCCCCGTGCCTGAGAGGAAGTCAGCAGTATTTCATTCACCTAGCGGGGTATGAAATGCAATACAACGTCCGACTGTTGAAAGAAACTTTTTTGACTTATCGCACCGGGCACACTGAAATAGCCGAAAGGGCGGGGAGTAAATTCTTTGAGAGGTTTTAAGTGAGTTTTTTTGTCTGGAATTTCGAATGGTTTGTGGGGCCTTTTTGTTATTATCCTGTATTCTACGTTTCGGAGTGAAATTCCATCCGATCAATCGCTTGCGCTGCGCGCGTGTTCTGCGTCTTCTTCTCTCCCACATTTTCTTGCTGTCTCTCACCTCGCTCCGAAAACGCACGAAAAGTAATATAGTAAATTTGTCGCCGAAACAGTAGGAATAAGGCACGGTTTTTTGAGAGTACGATGACTACGCCTAGCCATTTGATGCCCAAAAGTCTTTGCATATGTAGAAGAGAAACTGCAGAAATTGTCATTTTAGAAGAAGCAGAACCTACCCAATCGAAGAATTTCCGCCAATCTGTTTTGGTGCTATCATCTTTACTTCAGAACGGTCAACTGTTTCATCAGCTATGATTTATTTGGCGATTTGATAGTAGGCGCAAATAATCACTTCAAATTATTCAGTATTCGAGCCTCTCAGTAAAACTCAATTGTGAGAATCGAAAATTATTTAGTTTTACCAGAAGCGACAAGAAGCTTGAGATAAAGTGAGTAATGCGCTTTCGAATGCTATATCACACTTTACCCAAAGAACCTCTTAGAGCAAGGAAAGCTCGGATTTTCAAAAAAAAAACGAATTTTGTCGTAGAAAAAAAAACTGTCAAATACGGAACGCAATATCTGTAAAATATGCATAAGCCGCTGGACTGACCGCAAGCGAAGTCTTCACACGTCTTTCCAGTATGAGGATGAATGCAATGACATTGACCTCCAGCATAGATACCGCCATTGCGACACTTCGATTTCGGATCATTTTTACGTATATTGTCATAGATATCTCGCTTACTGAGTAGCCTAAATATCGTACTTCACCTTCTGTACATGCAGAATAAGAGTGAGTTCGCTCAGTAAGGATGTTCACTCATCGATACATCGTACATTTGCACCAGGGATGAGCTGAATACAAATACGAAAATTCGGAAATCGCTTTTCGAGTTTCGGCACAGAAAATATTTTTCTCGGGTTTTGAATATCCGGCGCGAAATATCTGCAAATGTGCGGAGATGCGGTTTTTGGAACGCGGAACAATTCAAAAATCATATGGTGATTGTTTCCGTCCTATTTCACCCGATATTTTCGCGTTCGTCGCAGTTTCTGCGGTTTTCGGAATACGGAACTCCGATCGTCCCTGATGTGCACCCAATTCCCGGGTAGGCAAACAATCCCGCTGCAGTGGAGTCCACTCTGCATTTGTTGAGAACTAACTAGTAAGGCACTAGTGATACTTCTCAACTGGAAGAGCATAGAGAAGAAAAAGTAAGACACACCTTTAATTCTCACCTTTCTGCGCTAGCACTATCGGCACTCGGTTCCAGTTGGACAGCTGGTCCATATTGTAACAAAAATAGTATCAGTATAAATAAGTTCATAATAACGGTTGAAATCATATTGTTGCCATCAGGTAACCTGCTACACTGCAACAGTTATGTATGTAGCAAATAATGTACTGTAGCCGCCTTTCGATTAACCTCAGCGCTGGTGAACCTCCTCTCAAGTAGTTTATAATAGCATGCAATCGACAAAATAACTCCCCACAGAACGACCTCGACGTTGACTGCCTTTACATGCAACTACCACAAAAGTTTCGTCTTACATGTACATATACAGGGTGGCTACTTAATCTTGGCTCCAGCTTTGTTCACTTTTTCCCCTCATTTCTGGCGAAATTTGTTCTACCTTCTGATGTCATTTCACATGATTTTGTCTACTTCCTGCCAGTAATCCCCTCCTGTAGCCACGAAGTTGTATGTCAATCGTCAGACGGTTAGTTGTAAAACACGAACCTTCTTGAAGGTGCGTAGCATCTCGGACTTGTTGTGGTCGGGTGAGATAGGGCGCACAACTACTAGAACAACTGAACGCCGACTACATAGATGCAGAAGGATTCCAGGAAGGGAAAATCGCTACGGAGACGCTAATATCGAAACTACTAATTGTTTGGAAATGAATATAGTCTACTGCTCAGACTCCAATGGACTCCATCTTTTGTTTCATGAAAACCACCTCTCTACTGTGTCAAGACCAGGTCCAGTATAAGTTGCCATTCCCCAGAAACACATGGAAGCTCCATTATGACCTTTGTACAAGATTGGGAGCCGGATCATGCAGCATGGACCACTGCGACTACCCTGGTGCAGAACTTCTTCAGGTCCCTCGGCAAGACCCTCTGTAGTCACGCTTTATGGATCTGAATCCATTAGAGTCTTTCCCAATGAGAGTGTCCGCACACTCGGTCGGCTTGCGTGTCAAGGGCCCGTCGCAAAGGCATTTTTCTCGGATGAACGTCACGGCCTCAGACAGCTGAATGAAACATATCCCACTCTTTGTTTGAAATTTCTGCTAATAAGTCCAGAGCAACATATTGCGACGGCCGCCTGACGCGAACGCCGACCGCGGGGGCGGACAGTCTCATTCGGACCGGCTTTAGACTTTATCGTCGGGATATCATGGAGGACACGTCAAAGACTAGGAAAGTAACAGGATTGCACAATTTTATGGCAGACCCTAGCAAAACAAATAGAAAACACGAACACTATTTAATGAACATTTACAAAAAAAAAACGAATTCGGAAGGAGAGGAAATGTCGACCGCGTGTTCCAAAACCTCAATTGACGTGCATTTAAAATTCAGTCCAGAAGCATATTTCAGTTTATTGGCATTGTGATCTAAACGTCGTATCAAAAATGGACTCACCTGCTCCAAGTAGAGCAAAAGTATTTGAATAAAAAATCAAATGTCAATCGATTTTCACCAGCTACCGTATCTCGTCCTTAGATGGATCGATTGTTCTTGAGATTTGTTTAACTGGGCAGAGAACTGAGTAGTAAATAGGGCTTTGAGCTTGCAGAGGGAGTATACTGAGGCACGATGGCGGTTTATAATGAATACTCATATTTCTCAGAAAACTGGACACTAAACTGTCGTTTCTATCTGTCAAACCATGCCAAGCTGAAAAAAACACGCGGTTGTGGTAGGCTTTATTGAAGGTGTCCATATATTAACACTTTGGAGAGATTACTAAATTTGCATACCACTCAGCAAGAAATAATTTTATGAAATACTGAGAGAAACTCAGAAATTTCTTGTCATGAATGCAGATGATTGATCCTTGAAGTGTGCGGTGTCGACAGTTGCGGGTTAGAGCCCTACTTGCTGGATTCGATACTTCTATAGACAATTTCTGAGAAAGTACTCTTGATTCTATTGATGCCTTGAAATTGCTCTTCATTTCTGCATTTTTAGTATTCACACAAAATTTGGGTCATAATCTTTCATGAAGCACGCGAAATTCTTTGAAAAATCAAGAAAGTCAAACCCTTGAGCATAACTACATATTTCTATATTTTCAGCTGCGATGTGCAATTAAGCGTAACCCCATCGTAGCCCGAGGGTATTCAAGCGGGATTCGTTATGATTGCCGGTTTCCTCCTGGCCCTGTTGTAGCCCTGATTTGCCGCTCATGCGTCCCAGCCTTGGAGAACTCGAAACTATCATACCAATGAAAATCTGCAAACGCGCGAAAATGCAAAGAATACGAGAAAAAGTTCGCGGCGTGGATCAATCTCTCTGGAGGTGCGCCACACACGCGACTTCTGCTCAGGTTCGTTGAGGTTCTTAAGTTTGTATAGAACCAAAGTTTGTTTAGTATAAAAACTTGGGTGCAGGGTCAAGCAATGTTGGAAATTTTCCAAAGTGGGGGGTAGCCACCAAACTTAAAAATTGGGGGGTCGCACCGCCAAATTTTTTCGATTCCTTTTTTTGATTTTCTTTCAGCTACACCACAGAATGTTTCCTACACAACCACGAGTTGTTTAGATTTGTGTGCCAACCGCTGGTGACCTAACTCGCAATTGTTCAAATAGTGAAAAAATGGTTTTTGGGGGCCATTCAGTGTCATGTGCTATGCTCTTATGGGCCATAACTCAGCGGTTTGGTAGAAAAAGATCCAGTAATGACGCAGAAAAAAGCAAAGCCGCTCATATAGAAGGAGAAATAAAAAATTTCTCCGATGGAAAAAGTGGTGTTGAAAGGCCGTTTCTTCCAAACGGCCCTTACAGCCTTGATTTTAACTTCTAGAAGGCGGCAGTCGAGCAAAAAATGCACCTACAGTTCGGTCGGTTGGCGAGTGCACATTGCCGCCGGTGGGCGCCGGCGACCGCCGGCAGTCGCCGGTGGTTTTTTGCAAATACCGTTTCCGGCGGAAAATTGATACTCTTACCAAAATTGGAATTGAATGTTTATTCTCATGATCATTCACACTAATTGATAAGAGAAGATAAGTTTCAAAAGCAAAACTTCGAGTGTCTTTTTTTCAGATTCTTCATTTTCATCAGACTTTGGCCAGCAAAAAATGTTTTCTTATGTAACGGTTTCTAATTTTTCATCACTATATGAATGTAGACTCAATGTACTGCTACGTGCCTTCATTAGAGGACACTTAACGAAGAATTCAGTGAGATATTATACATCGAATAGCGATTCCTACGAGATTTGACTTTTCAGCAAAGACTTATGCTATCATATTCCAAGAAAGAAACGACATTCGAGTGTTATTTGTGCTAATATCAGTTTCAGGTTTTCCAACCAATTTTTCAGAGTGGGAAGTTCCATCGTCTTGAAAAAAAAAATACGAATTCGAAAAGTTGCGTGGTGTTGTGCCATTTTCATCCTCCTAGAAAGTAAGAAATCGATTTTCAACGTAAGCGAACTTTACATAAATAGAGTCCATTTGGATATTTGCTCATGTTCGAGTCTCTAACCGAGAGCATAATTACGCCCAAGTCGCTGGCACTGTTTGTCACCAAAGGCAACACTGGCCGCAGACACTTTTGCGCCCCGATGTTGAGACGATTTACCCAATTACTAGGACTTGTATGTATCCAGCTAATATGATTTCTCCTCCTAGCATCAATTTAAAGTGGTAGGCAGCATCAGGTTTCCAAAAGTTTTAGGATGATTTTAGGAAGTTCTAGACCCGACGAGGTCCCATTTTCTGCCCCATGTTATGTTGGAAATTCGAAAATAGCATTAGCAGCTAAAACAAAAAATAGAAATCTATTTTGCCATTCACTCATTTCTGAGTTTTTAGATGAGGTTATAATCGAACCAGGGTGGCGCTCTACCCGACGAAAGGCAACCCCTGCCGTCGACATTTTGCATCTCCTGTGTTGGTGCAATTTTCTCGATAACTAGAACCCACTCATTCTAGCAGTGAGCAATAATATTTTCGGAACACCCAGCCTCAGAGTACAAAAAGACATTTTGGAAGTTAAATGGCAATTTTAAAAATTTAAAAATTCAGAGTTTTTCAGCAGATTTCCTCGAATTAGCGTTCTATTTCCTCTCTTTCTAGGAAAGCTGTGAAAACCAGCTAACAACGACTGTGCAGAGGACGTTTCGTAGACAGATATTCCAATTTTCGGAAGAGCTTAAGAATTTTTCGTTTGTTTTATGTTAGTCAAAACATGACTCTTCGGCCAAAAACAACATTCTTGTTACTTCTCCTATCTCCAGTCGGGCTCATATGGGATATGGAATCGAGAAATCGTCGCCAATTTAGTATACACCCATACATCGACACTTTGAACGGGAAAGGGATTAAATACACTGATTTAGAAATTAGAGCATTTTTGGGCTCAAGAGAAATTGAGAGCGTCCGATGAGGCGCTCTGGCGTGGGCGGGGCAAGTGGGACGCGCCTGACCCGCCCTCGTCGCGGACGAGATTGTCTCTAGAGTGGCTCCTTCTCCTTTGTATTTTCCACATTATTCAGCAGTATTCCACTAAACTCCAAAGTACTAGACGCTGCTCAACAGGTCTGTTTCCTTCCCATGACTGTCCTGTAGAAGAAACGCTTATCCCAAATGCATTGATTTGCTAACTCATGAAAGTTTGCATGTTTACATGTTAACATGAAACTTTTCTTGACTTGCAATTTGATGCTATACATTACCCATCTTTCCGCAGGAGTAATTCGATGAAAAGGTGAGTCTCTTTCTCTAATTTCTTTCTCTCTCCATTCATTTGAGAGATACCAGTGATTTAGAATTTGTGTATAACCTTATTCGCGCAATGTTAAAATATTTTAATGTAGTTTAACACTCTGAACGTTTTCATTTTCCGTTGCGCGGACTAACAATTGTTCATAAATCTCAATAGTCGATTATCAATATTATAATTTTAATTTAAAAATTTACGAGGAGCTCAAAAATAACTTCTAATAAATACAGAAACCTTCCCTATTGATTACCTAGATTTTCTACACATTCGAGTCTTCCTCGAAACAAAATATTAATTTGTAATATCTTCGGTTTACATGGTTTTCACGCCCTCAAGCGGAGAAAAATAATTTTTCGAAAATAATAGTGTTGATACATATCATCCGGATATTTTCTCCATAGCTTGACTAAATTTTATATTTTTCTATTTATCCAACTACATATCATGCCATATTGAGAAAATTTTGGAGCCTCTTGACAACTTTTCATTCTTCGAGTAGCATAACTGAAACTTTAAAAAAATCATACATATGTCTTATTTTGCTAATGCCTCTCCAATGAATTTTCTAGAACATTCGAGTGTTTTCTAGAACATTCTTCATTAGCATTTTTATTCACCAATTTTTAAAAAATCAGGCAGTGTTCAAAAACTCAGGTAAGCGTTAGTTTTGTTAGACCGTAACATTTCTATAGATTTACACATATAATTCGTGTGAAGAAATTTAGTGAGTGTTAATAAAGAATATGAGAACTCGGATCTATTTTCTGAGCCCTCGCTTGATCGGATCAATTCCTAACCTGCCTAAAAAAACTGTTATAGAAATTGTCTGTGATTTACAAAATCTGATTTTCAAGCAAAAACGTAGAGGAACATTCATATAAAACTGAAAAAAGGAGTTGGTGTAAAATTTTTCGTCCCATATTTCTTCCAAACTTTTTAAAATAGATTTTCGCTATGTTTCATTTATAAATGCTTATGAATTCTTCTAATTTCCAGGAAAATGTAATCGAATTATTTTCAAAATTGTTTTCACCGCATTTCATTTATTTTTTATTTGCATTTATTTTCGCATCGAAAAATGATATTCTCAAATTGACAGAAACCAAAAAAAATAAAGGAGAAGAACAAAGTTCTGGTTGATTTCACCAAGTTTTACCCTTATTTCAGTTTTTTTAAATAATGAAGCGCGCTTTGGTTTTCTTTAAAACATGCAGTCTTAATATGGACTAAATTTCTTTCAGTCCTAAAGTCGAATTTTTTGTATTTTGATCTGTATTCTCAGCCTTTGCATTCAGCCTAATAAAGGTGGCTCATATCGGTCGATATCTCCATCATTGGATGGCTCGTAGCCTCAGCATATCCATTGGGCACAACACATCACAAGGAAAGCAACCAGGGATCGTTAACATGTCCCAATGGCAATTTCTAATGGAAGTGTGGGTAGCAGGGTCATCAGACCACGGTCATCAACGAGAATCCAATAGATTGAATACTAAGGATTAGAACAAGATTTGGACTTAAAAAATACACTGCCTCCCTCAACGAACGACAAAAAACAGACAAAGGAGGAAAAAGGGTGTTTTTCCAGAAGGAAAAGAGATTGTTCAGGAATTTAAAGAATAAACAAAATATAAAATTTCACATCAACATCGCAAAATTCACGAATTTCGTTGCTTTTCTTTTTAAACATTCTCAGAGAAATCCTGTTTTGTATTCCCAACGAGAAAATTTTTTCGAACGGTCCTCGCTACGTTAATTTCCCCGAATCAGTCTCTTGCTTTCTTTCGTGTGAATGTAATCCAGTGAATATATTTCCTGAAATTAGTCATGAAAATGCAAAGGAAAAAATCACACTGAAAAATTATTCGAAAGTCGGTATAGAAAAGCATTTACGTCCATCCGATCGCTTTTGCAAACTAATAAATATTATTTTGCTGGTTCTGTTCTCTGCCTTCATTTTAATAAACTGATATCTATTTATATTTATAATGCTCTGAAAATCGATTTCACTTTGATTTCAAGGTTTCTGTTGAGTTAACAAGAAAAAAAAAGAGTCGTGTATACTTCATTCACGAATGATTGCTTAGAAGGAAGCGCTATTCCTTCCCGAAACAAGTTCGGAAAATCAAAAATAACATTTCAAATTCAAAAAAATATTAAGTTACCTTCTACATGGCATTAGCTTTCTTTGCTGCAGAATTTTTTTCGAGGATCAGTTCACAAACTCTTTTAGGAAAAACCAAATTTTGAGCTGAATTTTTAAAAACAAAGTTTTGTATTTATTAAAAATCTGTTGTTTCGATTGAAATTGCAACTTTACTGTTCAATACATCCCATAACCAGATAGGATTTTTTAACATTACATGTTTCCTCTACCCTGGAAAATTCAAAACAAAATCAGACAAAAAGACAGAAACTTTTCAGTATCGCAATTCGTGAATTTTTGCGATGTTGATGTGGAATTTTATAATTTGTTTATTCTTTAAATTCCCAACCAATCTCTTTTCCTTCTGGAAAAACACCCTTTTTCCTCCTTTGTCTGTTTTTTGTCGTTCGTTGAGGAAAACAGTGTATTTTTTAAGTCCAAATCTTGTTCTAATCCTTAGTATTCAATCTATTGAATTCTCGTTGATGACCGTGGTCTGATGACCCTGCTACCCACACTTCCATTAGAAATTGCCATTGGGACATGTTAACGATCCCTGGTTACTTGCCTTGTGATGTGTTGTGCCCAATGGATATGCTGAGGCTACGAGCCATCCAATGATGGAGATATAGACCGATATGAGCCAACTTTATTAGGCTGAATGCAAAGGCTGAGAATACAGATCAAAATACAAAAAAAATTCGACTTTAGGACTGAAAGAAATTTAGTCCATATTAAGACTGCATGTTTTAAAAAAACCAAAGCGCGCTTCATTATTAAAACAAACTGAAATAAGGGTAAAAATTGGTGAAATCAACCAGAACGTTGTTCTTCTCCTTTATTTTTTAGGGTTTCTGCCAATTCAAGAATATCATTTTTCGATGCGAAAATAAATGCAAATAAAGAAATGAAGTAAGGTAAAAACAAATTTCAAAAAAATTCGATTACATTTCCCTGGGAATTAGATGCATTCATGAGCAATTGTAAATGATAAGTGGCGAAAATCTTTTGTGAAGAGTTTGGAAGAAATATGGGACGACAAATTTTACACGAAGTCTTTTTTTTTAGTTTTACATGATTGTTACTCTACGTTTTTGCTTGAAAATCTGATTTTGTAAACCACAGACAGTTTCTATAACAGCTTTTTCACACAGGTTAGGAATTGATCCGATCAAGCGAAGGCTTAGAAAATAGATCCGAGTTCTCATATTCTTTATTAACACTCACTAAATTTCTTCACACGAATTATATGTGTAAATCTATAGAAATGTTACGGTCTAACAAAACGCTTACCTGAGTTTTTGAACACTGCCTGAATTTTTAAAAATTGGTGAATAAAAATGCTAATGAAGAATGTTCTAGAAAACACTCGAATGTTCTAGAAAATTCATTGGAGAGGCATTAGCAGAATAAGACATACGTATGATTTTTTTTAAAGTTTCAGTTATGCTACTCGAGGAATGAAAAGTTGTCAAGAAGCTCCAAAATTTTCACAATATTGCATGATATGTAGTTGGATAAATAGAAAAATATAAAATTTAGTCGAGCTATGGAGAAAATATCCGGATGATATGTATCAACACTATTATTTTTCAAAGTTATTTTCTCCGCTTGAGGGCGTGAAAACCATGTAAACCGAAGATACTACAAATTAATATTTTGTTTCGAGGAAGACTCGAATGTGTAGAAAATCTAGGTAATCAATAGGAAGGTTTCTGTATTTCTTAGAAGTTATTTTGAGCTCCTCGTAAATTTTTAAATTAAAATTATAATATTGATAATCGACTATTGAGATTTATGAACAATTGTTAGTCCGCGCAACGGAAAATGAAAAGGTTCAGAGTGTTAAACAACATTAAAATATTTTAACATTGCGCGAATAGGGTTATACACGAATTCTAAATCACTGGTATCTCTCAAATGAATGGAGAGAGAAAGAAATTAGAAAGGGACTCACCTTTTCATCGAATTACTCCTGCGGAAAGATGGGTAATGTATAGCATCAAATTGCAAGTCAAGAAAAGTTTCATGTGAACATGTAAACATGCAAACTTTCATGAGTTAGCAAATCAATGCATTTGGGATAAGCGTTTCTTCTACAGGACAGTCATGGGAAGGAAACAGACCTGTTGAGCAGCGTCTAGTACTTTGGAGTTTAGTGGAATACTGCTGAATAATGTGGAAAATACAAAGGAGAAGGAGCCACTCTAGAGACAATCTCGTCCGCGACGAGGGGCGGGGTCAGGCCCGTCCCACTTGCCCCGCCCACGCCAGAGCGCCTCATCGGACGCTCTCAATTTCTCTTGAGCCCAAAAATGCTCTAATTTCTAAATCAGTGTATTTAATCCCTTTCCCGTTCAAAGTGTCGATGTATGGGTGTATACTAAATTGGCGACGATTTCTCGATTCCATATCCCATATGAGCCCGACTGGAGATAGGAGAAGTAACAAGAATGTTGTTTTTGGCCGAAGAGTCATGTTTTGACTAACATAAAACAAACGAAAAATTCTTAAGCTCTTCCGAAAATTGGAATATCTGTCTACGAAACGTCCTCTGCACAGTCGTTGTTAGCTGGTTTTCACAGCTTTCCTAGAAAGAGAGGAAATAGAACGCTAATTCGAGGAAATCTGCTGAAAAACTCTGAATTTTTAAATTTTTAAAAATTGCCATTTAACTTCCAAAATGTCTTTTTGTACTCTGAGGCTGGGTGTTCCGAAAATATTATTGCTCACTGCTAGAATGAGTGGGTTCTAGTTATCGAGAAAATTGCACCAACACAGGAGATGCAAAATGTCGACGGCAGGGGTTGCCTTTCGTCGGGTAGAGCGCCACCCTGGTTCGATTATAACCTCATCTAAAAACTCAGAAATGAGTGAATGGCAAAATAGATTTCTATTTTTTGTTTTAGCTGCTAATGCTATTTTCGAATTTCCAACATAACATGGGGCAGAAAATGGGACCTCGTCGGGTCTAGAACTTCCTAAAATCATCCTAAAATTTTTGGAAACCCGATGCTGCCTACCACTTTAAATTGATGCTAGGAGGAGAAATCATATTAGCTGGATACATACAAGTCCTAGTAATTGGGTAAATCGTCTCAACATCGGGGCGCAAAAGTGTCTGCGGCCAGTGTTGCCTTTGGTGACAAACAGTGCCAGCGACTTGGGCGTAATTATGCTCTCGGTTAGAGACTCGAACATGAGCAAATATCCAAATGGACTCTATTTATGTAAAGTTCGCTTACGTTGAAAATCGATTTCTTACTTTCTAGGAGGATGAAAATGGCACAACACCACGCAACTTTTCGAATTCGTATTTTTTTCAAGACGATGGAACTTCCCACTCTGAAAAATTGTTGGGAAAACCTGAAACTGATATTAGCACAAATAACACTCGAATGTCGTTTCTTTCTTGGAATATGATAGCATAAGTCTTTGCTGAAAAGTCAAATCTCGTAGGAATCGCTATTCGATGTATAATATCTCACTGAATTCTTCGTTAAGTGTCCTCTAATGAAGGCACGTAGCAGTACATTGAGTCTACATTCATAGAGTGATGAAAAATCAGAAACCGTTACATAAGAAAACATTTTTTGCTGGCCAAAGTCTGATGAAAATGAAGAATCTGAAAGAAAGACACTTGAAGTTTTGCTTTTGAAACTTATCTTCTCTTATCAATTAGTGTTAATGATCATGAGAATAAACATTCAATTCCAATTTTGGTAAGAGTATCAATTTTTCGCCGGAAACGGTATTTGCAAAAAAGACGCTCGAAACCGCCGGCGACCGCCGGCGACCGCCGGCGCCCACCGGCGGCAATGTGCACTCGCCAGCCGACCGAACTGTATGTACTGGATGGTTATCGAGAACTACATTAACTAGATTTTTTCTAAAAAAATATTTCTCACGATTTTCTGCCTCACTGTTTTTCTTTTCGTACGATGAGACAACCTAAAAAAAACGTTTTCAGAAAAAATCCAGATAATGTAGTTTTCGATAATCAACCAGTAGATGCATCTTTTTCTCGACTGCCGCCTTCTAAAAGTGGAAACCAAGGCTGTAAGGGCCATTTGGAAAAAACGGCCCTTTAGCACCACTTTTTCCAACGGGGAAATTTTTTTATTTCTCCATCTATATGCGCAGCTCTGGTTTTTTACAGTTCCTGAGTCGGTCTATTTTACCGGACCGCTGAGTTACGGCACCTCATGGCAGTACCAAAAACACCAGAAGGTCCGGGAAACCTATTTTCCCTATACCGAAAAATCCGATTTTGAAGAGCATTCAGGTGGCCACCGGCACAAAAACCGGTCTGATGGGGCTGAAACTGTGTGAAAAACCGTTTGAAGTGTTTCTGAGTTGATTACAAGCAAAATTGGGCCAAAGTGAAAAAACCACTTTTGGGTGCTTTTTCCTGTTCGCAAAGAGGGGAGGGAGTACATGGTGAGGCAGAAAATCACGAGAAAATTTTTTTATAGAAAAAAATCAGCTAATGTAGTTTTTGGTAACCATCTAGTAGATGCATCTTTTGTTCGACTGCCGCCTTCTAGAAGTGAAAACCTAGGTGGCCAGCGGCTCAAAAACCGGTTTGATGGGGCTGAAATTGTGTGGAAAACCGTTCGAAGTGTTTCTGAGTTGATTACAAGCGAATTTGGGTCTGAAAAAAATCACCTTTGGGCGATTTTTCCTGTTCGCAAAGGAAACATTTCTGAAAGTTGGGCTCCGCAGAAAAGGTCAAGGATTTGGCATTGCTCCTAAATGTCGTGAAATTGTCTTATTGGATTTGGCTCTCAACTTGATTTTTCAAATGTAGTAGAAATTGTCGAAATGATTTGGCTGTGATGATACTATATGCAGATAACATAATCATTAAATGTAGTGAAATTGTTGCAAACGGATTTGGCAGGAGCTCTATCAATTATCACAGTCAAATCATGCGTCAGAAGGTCCTCTGGCGAGCGAATGAAGACAAAAGAAAAAATAATAATCCTCAGTCAACAATGCTGAACGAAACGTGGCCTTATGGGCTAGAATTAAGGTTTCCAAATGCTATTCTGCCTTTTCAGTGTGGCCTTTTCAGGTACCAGACCTTCCCTCACCGATGAGATAAAATTCATGAAACGAAATCTAACGCAATTTACTCGCTACTGACTATGTCTTCGTGTCCTCAACGCTTTCACGGTTCGCATTGTATAGAAACGTTTTGCTGCTAGGTTTATTCCTGTTCTCATTCGATTCAATATGCGCTCCAAGGAAAACCCCTTCTGACGCGTGATTTGACTGTGATAATTGATAGAGCTCCTGCCAAATCCGTTTGCAACAATTTCACTACATTTAATGATTATGTTATCTGCATATAGTATCATCACAGCCAAATCGATTCGACAATTTCACTACATTTGAAAAATCAAGTTGAGAGCCAAATCCAATAAGACAATTTCACGACATTTAGGAGCAATGCCAAATCCTTGACCTTTTCTGCGGAGCCCAACTTTCAGAAATTTCACAACTTTTTACAAGGGTTTCCTTCTACAATATCGTCAAGCTCTAAAGGCAAGTTGTTTTTCTTTGAAACATAGTGGTAGAAATGAAGAAACAGCTGCTAGGATTGCAAGATAATAGTTGCAACGCGGCTTCCTACAGACAAGATACAAGGCATATACTTTTTGAATTTAAAAGTCGAGAAAATGAAGAAATGAGTTTTAAAATGACCCAATCGTACAGGGTTGGGGCACAATCCTGAACAGGGGAGAGGGGGCACCCACCATTCAAGACAGAAGTGAAATGAACCACCCATTGGTAAGGCTACCAGTCGGAGTATTTTCATGAAGTTTCTATAAAAACAATGATTGATAGCAGTATCAGACATCTTTTATCAGAATTTTCCATCATTTCTATGAGTCTTGGGTGGCCTCAGCCCGCCTAGGATAGACAGGGTCAGTCGCTCTAGCCAAACTTCACCGGTTCTTGCTGACGTGGCTCGTCTGCGCCGGCCCATATGTCTGATTCGGAACAAGAACGATAGTTAAATACATCGTACGCGCAGAAAACCGTATATTATTTTTTCATGTTTTTGCGTAGCTTGGCCCCTCTAGTGAACGAAAATGTTGAAGGGGCCCATGAAAAACCTTCATTCTTCTTTCAACTCCCTTCTTCATTAAAGAAAAGTCAATCGGAACACATTGTAAATACGAATTTGAATTTCGCGCCAAAATCATTTTAAGAGTTTTTGCATGTGGAGTTCGTGCCGTAACTATTTTTCCTGTTGTCTTACGGTCGCACCAACATTCTAGGAAAAAGTGCTAGATGACTGGTGAGAATTGGTGGCGGATATTAATCTTTGACGCCTTCAACCTCATCGTCCAACATTTTTGACGCGCCAAAGTTTACCAGTGTGGTCTACCGGGCTCAATCATAAAATTGAGCCTGAAAATGGAAATTGATTTCCAGCACGAACGATAGTTAAGTGCGCTAGAAGAGGACTACCGTAACCTTAGGAATGATGTTATTCGGCTCTCTTAAACAAATTTGATGATACCCAATTGATCAATGATAAAGATAAAAGAAGTGAAAGAGCGGTGTGTCTTCATTCACACACCGTCCTTCTCCAGAGGTCAGCAGTTGAGGATCTGCCTGGACTACAAGCAGAAAAACAACACCAGCGGTAGTGAAGATGTAGCGAATTCGGAGTCAGAACTTAGAAAATTTTAGAGCCAACTCGAGTGAGATTACAATAGCCTTGTTCTGGCGCAATTGCCTATCGCTCTTGTTGATTCGGAGGCATGACTCGCATACGGTGTCCTGGACATTAAACGGAGGTCCTGCACAGGTCCCATGATGTCCTGCACACTCCTACTGAGGTCCTGCACAGGTCCCATGATGTCCTGCACACTCCTACCAAGGTCTTGCACACGTTCCATGATGTCCTGCACACCCCTTCTGGGGTCCTGCACACGTCCCATGATGTCCTGCCCACGTCTACTACGGTCCTGCACACGTACAATGATGTCCTGCACACTCCTACTGAGGTCCTGCACAGGTCCCATGGTGTCCTGCACACTCCTACTATGGTCTTGCACACGATCCATGATGTCCTGCACACCCCTTCTGGGGTCCTGCACACGTCCCATGATGTCCTGCCCACGTCTACTACGGTCCTGCACAGGTACAATGATGTCCTGCACACTCCTACTGAGGTCCTGCACAGGTCCCATGGTGTCCTGCACACTCCTACTATGGTCTTGCACACGATCCATGATGTCCTGCACACCCCTACTGAGGTCCTGCACAGGTCTTATGATGTCCTGCACACCCCTTCTGGGGTCCTGCACACGTCCCATGATGTCCTGCCCACTCCTACTAAGGTCTTGCACACGTTCCATGATGTCCTTCACACCGCTACTGAGGTCCTGCACAGGTCCCATGGTGTCCTGCACACTCCTACTAAGGTCTTGCACACGATCCATGATGTCCTGCACACCCCTACTGAGGTCCTGCACAGGTCCCATGATGTCCTGCACACCCCTTCTGGGGTCCTGCACACGTCCCATGATGTCCTGCCCACTTATACTACGGTCCTGCACACGTACAATGATGTCCTGCACACTCCTACTGAGGTCCTGCACAGGTCCCATGGTGTCCTGCACACTCCTACTAAGGTCTTGCACACGATCCATGATGTCCTGCACACTCCTACTGAGGTCCTGCACAGGTCCCATGTTGTCCTGCACACTCCTACTGAGGTCCTGCACAGGTCCCATGATGTCCTGCACACTCCTACTAAAGTCTTGCACACGTTCCATGATGTCCTGCACACTCCTACTGAGGTCCTGCACAGGTCCCATGATGTCCTGCACACTCCTACTAAGGTCTTGCACACGTTCCATGATGTCCTGCACACCCCTACTGAGGTCCTGCACAGGTCCCATGGTGTCCTGCACACTCCTACTAAGGTCTTGCACACGATCCATGATGTCCTGCACACCCCTACTGAGGTCCTGCACAGGTCCCATGATGTCCTGCACACCCCTTCTGGGGTCCTGCACACGTCCCATGATGTCCTGCCCACTTATACTACGGTCCTGCGCACATTCTACGACGTCCTGCACACCCCTACTGGGGTTCTGCACACGTCCCATGATGTCCTGTCCACTCCTACTACGGTCCTGCACACGTTCCATGATGTCCTGCACACTCCTACTGAGGTCCTGCACAGGTCCCATGATGTCCTGCACACTCCTACTAAGGTCTTGCACACGTTCCATGATGTCCTGCACACTCCTACTGAGGTCCCGCACACATTCTACGACGTCCTGCACACCCCTACTGGGGTCCTGCACACGTCCCATGATGTCCTGTCCACTCCTAATACGGTCCTGCACACGTTCCATGATGTCCTGCACACTCCTACTGAGGTCCTGCACAGGTCCCATGATGTCCTGCACACTCCTACTAACGTCTTGCACACGATCCATGATGTCCTGCACACTCCTACTGAGGTCCTGCACAGGTCCCATGATGTCCTGCACACTCCTACTGAGGTCCTGCACAGGTCCCATGATGTCCTGCACACTCCTACTAAGGTCTTGCACACGTTCCATGATGTCCTGCACACTCCTACCAAGTCCTGCACAGGTCCCATGATGTCCCTGCACACTCCTACTAAGGTCCTGCACACGTTCCATGATGTCCTGCACACTCCTACTGAGGTCCTGCACACATTCTACGACGTCCTGCACACCCCTACTGGGGTCCTGCACACGTCCCATGATGTCCTGTCCACTCCTACTACGGTCCTGCACACGTTCCATGATGTCCTGCACACTCCTACTGAGGTCCTGCACAGGTCCCATGATGTCCTGCACGCTCCTACTAAGGTCTTGCACACGTTCCATGATGTCCTGCACCTTCCTACTGAGGCCCTGCACACATTCTACGACGTCCTGCACCCCCCTACTGGGGTCCTGCTCACGTCCCATGATGTCCTGTCCACTCCTACTACGGTCCTGCGCACGTTCCATGATGTCCTGCACACTCCTACTGAGGTCCTGCACAGGTCCCATGATGTCCTGCACACTCCTACTAAGGTCTTGCACACGTTCCATGATGTCCTGTCCACTCCTAATACGGTCCTGCACAGGTCCCAAGATGTCCTGCACACTCCTACTAAGGTCTTGCACACGTTCCATGATGTCCTGCACACTCCTACTGAGGTCTTGCACACGTTCCATGATGTCCTGCCCACTCCTACTAAGGTCTTGCACACGATCCATGATGTCCTGCACACCCCTACTGAGGTCCTGCACAGGTCCCATGATGTCCTGCACACCCCTTCTGGGGTCCTGCACACGTCCCATGATGTCCTGCCCACTTATACTACGGTCCTGCGCACATTCTACGACGTCCTGCACACCCCTACTGGGGTTCTGCACACGTCCCATGATGTCCTGTCCACTCCTACTACGGTCCTGCACACGTTCCATGATGTCCTGCACACTCCTACTAAGGTCCTGCACACGTTCGATGATGTCCTGCATACTCCTACTGAGGCCCTGCCCACATTCTACGACGTCCTGCACACCCCTACTGAGGTCTCACATAGTCAACCGACACTTCAGCACATCCTGCGACGCCTTCTTATCGATGGTGCGCTTTGAACGAATACGCGCCGCGGTCAAGTACATCAACCCGCACAGCGTCCTCTTCCGAGCCGGACGTTCAAAGTACACCACCCTGGAGAGCAAGGTGTTTATATGGAGTCTAAGAAAACAATGACTGATAACGAAAAACCCACCATTTTCATAAACTATTCTTGAGAGGCCGGTTTCCGAGTTTCAAACGCCCGTTAGGGGCCCAGAAGTCATTATGGTGAGTTCTGACAATTATTTTCGTCATTCCCGTGGCCGATTACCTCTAGTCACAAATTTTCGAGCGATTTGGTCCACGCCTTCCAAAAAAATGGTTTTCGACGGACGGAGGTGGAGGCGGAGGCGGTGGCGGAGGCGGAGGCGGAGGCGGAGGCGGAGGCGGAGGCGGAGGCGGTGGTGGAGAACGTTTTTGCGTACTTTGAGAGGTCATAACTTTAGAAAGCGGGGACCAGTTGGGAAGAAAAGTTGCACACATATGTAATTTCTTGCAGCGCGTCGAATAGTGTACAGCTCATACCTCTGTTGACGGTATGAATAGGTGATCTCATTGTAGGGCATCCGCGCGGGAAGAGATCAAAGCCAAATCCTGGTGAGCGCTTCGCGCTCACCACAATTTTGAAAACCCTATTTTTCAAATAGTAGTTGGGCGTTTGTTGGATAAAGAGATAGTTGCTAAATAAAATGTTTTGTTGTTAATTTTTTATTGCACTCAGGTCGGAGCCTCTACAAATATCACTGACCTAAATGAAAAAATTCAAAAAATGTAAAGAAGTCGAATGATCAAAATCAGCAAAAAAAACTTATCTAAGGAGAAAGAAAATGGGCGGGCAAAAAAGCGGAATCAGCGCGGCCATGGTGGAGGAAGGGGGTCGCCAATTTCGGCATCGCTGGAGGGATGATCGGAACCATGATCGCAGTTTTTCCAACGGGTTGCTTGACCCTGCTTGGATGCCAGCCGATGTTCAAGGCTTGCTTAGGCAAACTCAAATGTCGACATCAGGTTGACCCGCCCCTTTTCCAAGCAAGCCGGTGATGGCAGGTTTTTTCGGGAGAAACACATGGACCTGTTATCGATCTGCTATCGACTTGTCGATAACAGGTTCACGGCAGGTTGTTAAGGCAACACATCCTATCGCTGGCAGGTAAGAGCGGAAATTTTTTTCTGAATTGCGGAAATCGGAACGACCTTCGAAATTTCGGAAATCGGAACGCCAAAAACCATCGGAAATCGGAAGTGCGTTCAGCGAGTTTCTTAACCCCCCCCCCCTTCTTAACAGTGCCCACCAAAAAACTCGGGATTTTTCTTCTTTATTGAAGAATTTTTATGTAAATACTGTTTTGACACCCCAAGCATGCTTCGCAAGTGAGAGAAGGAGTTAGGAGTTTCGAGCTACGCAGACGGTCGAAAATCAGGGACGCGGTCGAATATGCTAAGTCCTCGAAAATTAGGTGGGCCGGGCACGTAATGTGTTTCGAGAATAACCGTTGGACAAGAGCTGTAACAGATTGGGTACCGCGGGACTTCAGGCGCATTACTTGCCGTCCTCCAACACGATGGTCGGATTTCTTCACCAAGAGCCTTGACGAGAGGAGTGAGGGTCTTCGTGTTCCTAGAGCGAGTGGGATTTCCTGGCCAACTTTGGCGCGCGATAGGGACGAATGGAGACGTTACTGGCGCAGGCTCGACACTGTCAATGATCAACGGGAGGACAGGTGATACAGGTGATACTCTTTCGACGGGGCTCGAGCCATACGATCTCCTATATCTCCACAATAATACGTTGGTGACCCAAAAACTCTACGTTCGCAGGCGGGCCCAATCTATAGTTCAACCAAAAAAAAAACGGTTAGTGGTTTTCAGCGCGTACAATGTCTTTAAAGGCGTGTTCCTTGCGCTTGCTTTTGCTGAAGAGTACTCAAGCCTTAGTGAAAAGCATTCAGGACACTGACGAAGTGCCAAAAAGTGAAGACAAACCTCAATTCGAGTTCAGCGCCCAAAATAATCCCCTAGGAATTTGGTAGGGCAAAGTGAAAAAAGTCTGATTTCGTGGATATTCCCGATTTCTTCCGCATTTTTAGGCTTTTTTTCGGAAATGGGGAATTGGAAGGCCAAAAACCATCGGAAATCGGAATTCCGCTCATCCCTGATCGCCGGTGAACACTGATCGCCCGAATCTCCATATGCTTAACGAAATATTCAGTCCGTTGAACGATTATAGAATCTGCTTTTGTCTTTATTTCCTTGTCTTTCTTTCGTGAAGCACGTGACCCTTGGGCAATAACACGCATACTAGACTTTAGATTGCATGGAATCATTGCTGAAGTGATATTCTGAGAATTCTCCAAGTGTTCATAAATTTTATTATTCTTTGGATTTTTATTTGCCAGTATGTAGATGTACATATTTGGGTGTCTAAAACATTTTTTCCAGTTCGATTCTGCCGTGATTTTAGACTTCTGTTTCTCGACAAACTCGGTGTTTCGTACTTTTTTGACTCTTGAGTACTCAGTTTAATCGCAAAATCGAGAAATTTAGTGTTTTCGGGCAGCTGAAATGCCCGGAATACTTGTACGAATTCTCTCACACATTCGAATTGAATACGGGATATTTTAAAGAATTCATTCATTCATTAGAAAATTTCCACAAGTTTTACTCTTTTTTTAATTCATTGGGAAAATTTATAAAGATCATATCCGAGAAATTCTCCTAATTCCATATTAGATCTAGTATGGACGCTGTACTTAAGAGATATCGGCATTCGACGCTAGGTCTTGAATAAATGAATGAATGAATGATCCGAATGTCGTATTTTTAGAACGCCTCGCATGAATGAAATACTTGGAGAATCACTTTTGAAACATTCGGGTGAATGAATTTTTATTGACTTTTTTTAAATCACCGAATGGAACAATATAGTGGAATGAGATATTTTTCAGGTCACCGAATGAATGTTTCGAATAACGAGTTTTCAAGGACCTGGAATGAGTGAATAAATTTGAACAAGGCCTCGCAAATTTTTCAAGAATGAATGATTATATTCTATTCGAAAGCCTATCCTCTATTCAATTCGGATGAATATCTCGAAAACTGAAACGAATATTCGAATTATTCAATCGCTCCAACAGCGAAGGGGGTGGAGAAGTTTCGTTTTTTATTATTCGATTAGGTCCCAAGTCTAGTACATAGATAATATTGCTGTATCTTATTTCTTTTTTTGCATTACGGGAATGCTTTGGTTTCAAGAAAGTCGAACATGTAGACTATTGCAATATTATCAGGCCGTTATGAAATCTCCGCACTAATTGTACCCACTGATCGGAATTTCGCAGTCCAGGCTTAGGTTAAGGGCGCTTGACCGCAGTGCGTGTCTTTTGGTCCAGCGCTGATTTTTCAATACATGTGCTCCACTGATTCACATAGGTAAGATCGACTGTGTGAGGGCTGAATTATATCAGCAAAACAGACTCCCTGATTTTCTTCTCAATTAGGTGAATTTCAAATTTTTGGAATTTCTGAAAAAAGCGATTTCCATCATATTTTCCTTATTGAACGACTTCAGCGCAACCAAGTTTAAAATTGATTATTCTGCAGAGTACCTTATACTACTACATATACTCATTGTATTAAACAAGCAGTTTGTTTCAGAAGATCGATTTTCACAGTTTTCCGCGGTTTTACCCATTCATTTTCAAGGGAGTAGACAAAATTTACAAATATTAACAATTAAACAATTGTTTGTTATATAAATCGGGAACCAGTTGGGTACGCCTTAAAGGCATCGTGCGCGCTGACAAGCAAATTCCTGTTTTTTTTTGTTATATCGTTCAAGTGGGCCTTGATAAGGCCATTCACGAAGTCTGCAGTTCTGAAATTGAATCGAAATGGAGTTTTTTCCAGTTGAAGACGTCTGTCTGGGTTCGGGGGTTGGCCTTTGGGTCGATCATCAGTTACGTCCGTTCCCCAATTGGGAGAAGGAAAAAGACTGATCAACAAGTAATATGGTGCAGATGAGTGGAAGCTGATAAAATATATCATACTTGTTTCCAACATGACGAATGGAGCTTTGTCACTCAGCGACTTGACTTCCCGATCGAGGAACCGAAGAAAATATTACAGTGGGGAATGATGAAATTTCGAAAAGAATGTACCACAGATGAGAATGGACCTCCGAAAAAAGCGAATTCCGTCACATTGGAGAAATTCAATGAACCCATTCCAGTACCTTAATCCAACCCTGACACGTCTCGAATGTACTATGATCTTATGGAGGCCTGATGGATGGAAGTAAGAGAACAAGGGGCGTTCGAAAATTACCGGTGTCAAAGCCTCGTCTACACTTCGATGTAAAATACAAAGAATGTCCAGTTTTTTGGGCTGCTACGATGCAGTTAGATAGAGGACGAGTTGAGCTTTCGAACAGTAAACCGCATTTGATCGGATGATCACATACGGACAATGAAGAAACGAAAATTCATTGGTTGCTCTTTTTTCCTAACGGCCTAATAATAAGAACGTACCAGTAATACTAAAGCAATAAAGCCGAGTCGTACGCGTGGCTATCAGTAGATCGTCTCCCTAGTCCAATTCTCCGAATAGGCCACCCTGTTAATAAAAGCCCGGCGGGTCTACAGCTGAACCTTTCGGGGCTTCAGTTAGGTCATGCCGCCGTCTCCTAATCCGGCGCTAGGAGGTCTACAGCCGGATCGGCGTGATACCAGGTTCTCTCGCGCCCAAATGACCGTTTTTTTTGGTGTCTTCAGCTGTTGTGCTCTGTGGCGACACCTCGGAAACCTGCTGTCGACATTTGAGTTTGCCTGAGTGTGCGAGGATCAATCTCTCGGTCGCGTGGGGGCCGCTGCGGCGCCTCTTGTCACTGTGTTGCATCCGCACAAAATATACGCCTATTTTTGACGTGCCATCCATGGAAAACCATTTTCGCATCATGAGGCACCATAAATCGTATCTGGAGCACACTCAAAGCTCAAACCGAAATCTACTGAAGTAAAGAATATAAATACAATGAGATGTCGGCTTCTTCAACGGTGATTAGTTAAAACAAAGGCAGTGCTCACAAAGAATAGTACATTATTATCGAATGTTTTTTTGCCCAGGTGAATACACGTCGTAGAGGATAATAGTAGAAAGATCTGCTAAAAGGCCAACGGGGAGAAGTTGGGCTGAAAATCTATTTTCAGCAAGAGGTATAAATTTGTACTGAAGGTACGAGTGCGCATGCTAGGATGTAAGGATCCCTCGAGATGAAGAATAGT
Organism: Aplectana chamaeleonis; assembly: GCA_029168955.1. Taxonomy (NCBI): domain Eukaryota; kingdom Metazoa; phylum Nematoda; class Chromadorea; order Rhabditida; family Cosmocercidae; genus Aplectana; species Aplectana chamaeleonis. The sequence continues at coordinate 715,065 of JAPDOI010000316.1, forward strand.
CTTAACTCCGGCTATGGCTTCTTTGCACATACAACTATTCCTAATAAAAGATGATGAATCGGCTAATCCTCGCATTTATGCCTGTTTTTTTAAGTCGTTCCTTCTCCCTTACTTCCCTACAAGAACACAAAGCTTGCAGTTCTGCAACTAAAGGCGATAATTTCTCCCGCGTAAACACTGGCATTGATTAGTTTTAGCAAGAAATAGTTTGTTCAAGATGATTGGCCACCTCGCAGAAAAAAAAAACATGATTACGGAAAAAGCGAAAAATGGGACTAAATCAGGGGCCGGCCCCGTCAACGGTACTCACATGAGTTAGGGACAAGTTCTATGCTAACTCTTTTCAGTTCCCCATGCTACACAACTCCATCTCGCTAACCATGCTACCCTTAACCCATGGGCTAATCGTTGATGACTCCGATACGATAAAAAAAATCAGAGGAGAACAGAAAATCACCACAAATGTGAACTTCACACCTAAACTTCTGTGTTTTGTTACGGCTTGTGTGACTTTCATCTCATTTAGTGTGCTGAAGTTCATCGTGAACTGATACAATTTTTGAATCGCTTAACTGAGATTGATTCTCTTAGGTAAGCAAACGTTAAATTTCATTTGGGTTTTCGAGCGTTCTGTGATCGCAGTACAGTCGGCATGGATCGCACTATACTTTGCGATCCTTATAGCGCGTTGGTGCAAACTCGGCGCGCATACATACGTGTTAAACGCAAACTACACCCTCAGATATGATTTTCGTGATTTCCAGCTAATTGTTCAGTAGACCCTTCCTGTATAAGACGTGCCACGTGCGAGATCTCAATTCCTCCATATAAGCGAGATATAAACTACCACCACAGGCCTAACCTCCACTCATCACCACGGGCCACACCCCTTCCTGATTTTCGAACCTAATAGCAGCTAAATGGATGAATGAATTTCAACCAAGTCGTCGTTCTTCACTCTCTTGCCGGGCTGTCTCCTCATTCTGGTCCGCTTTAGCGCGTAGACTGCGAATGAAATGAAGGCCAGGCTTGAGACAACTCGTCCACTGAATTTTCGCCCTCAAAATATGGACAGCTCTGAGGAGCCATAACTCCGCTCGTAAGGGTTTCTTGAGCGATTTCAGAGATAACGTTGTGATCGGCGTGTGATTTTCTCCAAGATAAGCATAAAACCTGAAAAACATTTCCCTATGTATCCTGTGCCTTTTAGTTTTATGAACATCCGTGCACCTGTTTTTTTTTCGGCAAACTTTTTTTCAAATTATCGACTAATTCGAAAAGTCGGAAAATCCGATTTTTCGAATATGCTGCCAATTACAGGAATCTCTTTATTGTTCAGTTCAGACACCGAAAAAATGCGATTCAAGACCCATTTGAAAAGTCGTATTTTAACTCGATTAGCCGGATAATTTTCTGAATATTCATTCGACTCGATTGGAGGCCGGGTCTGCGAATTTATTCATTCACTGGAAATTTTCGAAGGGCTGAATCGATGGTGATAAGTCATTCAAAAATTTCAGAAACTTCATATTTGCACATTCAATTTCCTCGAAGATTTTAGAAGTCATTATTTGAGAAAATGCATTCATTCTCGTTGGCAACTCAAAACCAGTCGTACTGTATGAATTAAATTGAGGGTGACGAGGAACCGTGAGGAACAGACTATTATAAATCACCATCACCATCATATTCTCTCTCTAAACAGAATCGATGATACCCCATTGATGAAGGGTATGGTACAAAAAAATGGAGAGCGGTGTGTCTTCAATCACACACCGTTCTTTTCCAGAGGCCAGCGCCTAAAACTCTGAAAAGACTAGGAAGTAGGGAAACAGCCTCACCGGTAGTGAAGATAGTTTTTATAACGATATCAGGCCCTAAACATAGAAAACTTTGTGCATCTATTTATTTTGAGGTAAACCTCAAAACCTACCAGTGTTGATAGGATATTTGAGTCACCTTAGAACTAAATGAGAGCGTTTGCAGAAAATTTCGACGCAGCATAATCATTGATTTTTAGCGGGTTTTGTGTTTTTGCAGCTTCGGTATTTTCTGGCTTATCCGAGAAGTTTCGGCCCCGAAGCTTTAAAGTTAATTATAACGGCCAAGTCCTCACTTAGTAGTATTTTTTTCGTCAACTACTCATCGTTCTTTTCGAAATATTGATTTCCGAAATTTTAATCAGTTTTCAAAAAAAAAGATGGACAATTGACGAAAAATATATTATTGAGTGAGAACTTGGCCACTATACTTGATTTTGAAGCTTCGAGGCCGAAATCTCTCGGAAAAGCCAGAAAGACCAAAGATGCAAAATCACAAAATCCTCTAATAATCAACAATTACTCTCCGTCGAAAATATCCGCAAGCGCTATCACCTAATTCCAAGATGGTTCAAATACCCTGTCAACTCCGACAGGGTATTTTGGGTTTACCTCAAAGTAAATAGAAGCACTTAATGATGCTCAGTACAAAAGATTACCATTGTGTTATGGTATATGTTTCGCATATGAGAAAACTTTTGCCCAAGTGGAAGGCAGCGTCAGATAGAAAAGAATTTGTGCTTTCGATCGGTAAATCGCACTTGGCCGAAGGACCAACGCTGAAAGGTTTAAAAATCGTCAAAGTCAAGTGGGGGGAGAGGGAATTTCGCTTCAACCTATTATCAACTCGTGTGGGGAACAGCAAGAAAGGGACATAAAATGCCCCTAAGATGGTAGACCTCGATTTGAAATTTCAAATCTGCTATCGGAACTGAGAATTTATGAAGGTATTCGCTCGGAAAAAAATGTGAATACGTACGTGGAAGGTGTAGCATAAAACGATATATGTGTTTTAGGAGAAAAATGGATTAATTTTTGTAACTGAGAGATGAATCGTTCTCGTCACATAGAAAGCTATTTCGAATGACTGTCAGTCCAAAGGAGGCATTATAGTTTACAACTGCGGTTGCCAATGTTTATAATCAATATACTTGATCGAATTCAAAATCACACCAATACGTAATAAGACTATTCTTGAATAGTTTCCTGCAAAAGTCGAGAAGTGAAATCGAATGGTTAAGGCCGTATGAAAGACAGTGGTGGAGCCCCCTACTGAAGCAGTTAGGGGCGAAGAAAAGTAAACAGATGAAAATCTATGCTCCGTCTGTGGGCATAGCAGCCACAAAAATGTAGTTAGTTGAGAGGTGAGTCGATAAGAAGAAGAACGGAAGGAAGGCGATCAATGCAGGTCCGAAGATAGCGATCAGTATGGCCAACCCAGAGAGTAGGCGGGTTCGTCAGATAGATACTTCGAGTAATTAATGAATCATGACTGTTATTCGAGTACATACACAACATTGAACACATCGTTTGTGCCTTTGTTTCTTCAACTATCCATAGACACCCTTTCTTCTTCCCATTGACGGAGTGTCGTTTCCAATAACGCAAAACTCTTTACATGAGAATTCGAACGATAGGCTCGCTTCGAGAACTGCTACCGTCCACCGCCTCAATGCCGCCATCAAAGGGTGACACCACGAATAGTTCCTAGGAGACAGTAAACAGTAGTCTCAAGGAGTATAAAATTCTTTCACTAATCCACGAAGACAGCACACGATCCTCTCAGGTTCTCAAGCCAAAAAAATCGCTCCGTAATCCTGCACTGGGGCTCTACTTGCGCAAGAGAAAACCCCCACAAAAACGCTTCATAGTAACTAGATCGAGAAGTTCGTGGTGTACAAATCCTGCGATGTTGCCCTTTCATTTCTCATTTCGCTCAGCAGCAGTCACAGCGTAGTTTCACAGCTGAAATGATACATTCGTGGCCCTTGAAATTCGCCTGATTAATGATAGCATTTTGTCTCTCACTAGACAGAACCTCATTCGGGACCTACAATATTCCAGAGCACGCTTTTCGAATCGGCATTTGTTTTCTAGCACAAATCAAATCAGCGTCTTACTTGACGAGAGTTTAATATACATTATAATGTGTGATCTACAGTGGGTATCATAATAATAGCTCACCCCTATTGTTGAAAACTACGAGTTACAATACCCCTCGTAAGTATTAGGAGGCGAAAAAGGACTCGTTTTTGCGTCTTTCTCTGAGAGAATCCCCCGCGATCGTTAACGGATAGAATCCCTTCGGTTCCTGGTAGGGGCCGAGAGCATACTAGCATGGAGCTATCGCGGAACGATCCCGATATTTCGCCAGATTCAAACCGAGAGGGTACCGCATTCGTTCATCGATGCTCCCACGGCGCTCCATCACGGAACCGCGAGGAGTCGAGCCCTGGAGCTATCACGGAACGATCGCGAAAGCCTACAACCTTCGACCTGAGGGCAAATCGCGTCTATACATTGATCTATTCCGGGTTTTACATCGCGGAGCCGCGATGAACCAAGCCCGGAACTATCGCGGGACGGTCGCGAGATTCCGCCAGCCTCCACTCCTGACCGTACCTAATCCATGCCCTCTCGGTGTTATACCCGAACGGGTGTTGCCTATCACAGCAAAAGGAAGCTAAAAGGTATTGCCCTTGCCGTATTCCGTGCTGCTTTACAAATCTGCACATCATGAGAACGCGGAACCGGGGGGGGGGGGGGCGATCACGGTACCATTGCGGATCGCGAGTGCACCACGGTAATAGCCCGGTAAACATGGTAACGATCGCGGTACCATGACGGTACGAGAACGAGAATGTCAACGGATGGGTCAGTTGAGTAACTATCGCGGAACGGACGAGGATCACGGGACTAGGGGGAGACGAGCACGGTACTATCGCGGATCGCGGGAGCATCACGGTACTAGCGCAAGAGAGTCTCTCAGGGTTTGCGTTCTTTTTCTAATAAATTTCTTCAAAATCAACTATTTTCAGATCTGACGTAGAAAGCTCACTTGGAGAAAGAGGCCAGTCCTAACGTTATGTATCTTTTTAGGATCAAATTTTGACGAGAAATTCCGATGCGCTTTTTATATTTGAGCTCCGTTTCTGTGAACGGAGCTATATAGGTACATATACAGTCGGCATGGATCCTAGTGTTACTTTGCGTTCCCTATGGAAGGTTGACGCGAACTCGGTGTCATATGCTATAACATAGATGCACCGATTTTGGCGCCAACCTTCAAAGGGGAACGCAAAGTATCACTAGGATCCATGCCGACTGTAGGCGTTTATGAGTGTGTTACCATTGATAATTGCCATCATGCCCACCGCAGCCTGCCTTAGTTTCTCTGAGAATGGCAAACGAATTTCATAATCGTGTTCAGCGTTCCAAAAAACCACCTCGGCAGATTTCAAGCTTAAAAATTCCCATTTTCGGCCCCCGAAAATCCATAAGAGCTCCTAAAGTCCACATGGGACTACAGAGGTCGCAAAAGCAAATCCCGCTCAAACATCGTGCAGAGAGATTAATTAGGGCGCTGAACACGAATATAAAATCCTTTAGTTCCAGGCCTATATTGTTAAGTACGTATGGTATAACAACGTTTGCGCCAACACATAGTAAGGAAAATATCAGTGCGATCCGCCTCTATTCATACCTACGCCACTACTGCGCATCTACAGCGTGACGCGCTGGTGTTGAGGAGTCTGAATAGATGGGAAAAATAATGGCAGCAATCCAATGTAATGCCTTATGTGGAAAGAGTAGTGAAGCAATTTTGTCTCGGATCTTTCTTTTGTCCATTTTCATGGATTCAGACGATTATAAACATTTTTTTCGTAGAGCTTTTGCGACGATTTCTGATTGGTTTCCGTCTACAGAACTTGATTCACTGAACAATGCACATGAAGACACTGCGAGGTTGTATGAAAACAGGATGGATTTACTGGTTGTCCTCCTTTCGTTTTTTTTTTGAGTACATACCGTATTTTTATAGTAAGTCGTGGAGATTTCGGCATGTGTGCATTGGAGATTGACAGGAATGAGGAAATGAGACTTCGCCAAGTGATAATCTGATTCCCCTCACACACCAATTCTTTTTTGTTTGATGACCTGTTATTTACCTGTTTTCAAGGTTCTCAAAAAGGACACTAATCTGTCGGCCTGGCAGTAAAACGCGAATGCTGCCACCTCTCGGCCCATCTTTGACATTCTTCCTTCTCGAAAATCCTTACCAGGACCAAAAGCCTTGTTTCTCCGAGAAGGATAAATTTTCTTTGCAAGCGACTGCGTACAAGACTGTTCTCGATTGAAGTCAGTGCTAACCGCTTGATGCTTCTGCATGGGTTTCAATCATTTCAGCCAAATCCATCAAACAGAACCTCTTGACAATTGAAATTGTTGTAATTGTTTATTACAGGGTAAACCTGTGTATTGACATCGTAACAAGATAAATAAACGCGTAGTGGCAAAATGTAACAACAATATACGAGATCGGGAACACGTAGAGTATCTGTCGGAAAAGTACCATGACCAACACAAGATCACTATAGAGTATCTATCGGAAAAACTAGCATTATGACTAACACAAGATCACAAGCTCACTCATCCTCCGTTCCCAAGTACTGCTCCACTATACGCTAGAAGGAGCCCATATCTGTTGGCAGATTGCCCTTTCTGAGCAGCTTTTCCAATTCACCGCCAACTCTGTTAGTAAAGAAATGGTGCCTGAAACTCTTCCCAGCCGTGTTTCGGACTAGTTTGAAACTGCTATCCCTAGTGGTGGATGCCCTCATTTTGAAAAAAGCGTTAGCTGAAGGCCAGTATGCCCATACAATATCTCATATGTACATACCTCACTGTTCTGTAGGCTGTTCGAGAAGGTGCTGAAGGATCATATAGGCCCGTAGTAAACCCACCACTCAGTCAGGATTATCTGAATGGGTGATAAGATGAGCCCGAAACGATTCAGACAGGGTTCAGACGAGTCCGAAATCGTACCGAGCGATAGATTGCATTCAAGCGGTCGGTCTTGCAAAGCCATGATGATGGGGGTATGATTATACCTGTGATGACAAGAACAACAGGGCATTATTCTCTACGTGGTCGTTCACGGATCGACCAACTCCATGCTCCGTTTCTCAATAAATGAAATGCTGTTTGTTTCGTGGAAGCTGATATTGATAATAATATATTGATAATCCGAAATCTCAGCTGAATTATTCAAGTTACTCCTTTGCTCCTTAAAACAGACTCGAGCGCACTCCTGACCTGGCACACTGTTTCTCTCCTCTCTAGGCAAGAAGTCAGTCAGATCTGACTGAATCGATTCAGTCAGATCTGACCGAGTGATTCAGCTTAACTTGTTTGTTGCCGACTTTCTCTGTTTAGCCTAGGTCGCTATCCTACAACACGTACGTCTGAAATGTGTGCGGCTCATCTGAATTCTTTTCAGAACATGGATTCAGATAGGCTGAACTGAAATTTTCGCCGGCTTTACTACGGGCCATAGTCTTACACCTCTTTTCGCAAAATATCGTTCCTAGGAACCAGCATGGTTTTTTCCCGGGAAGGTCTGTAGAAACGAACCTTCTGGAATGCATAAATGATTGGACGGAGGCCCTTGACAAGAAGTGCAGTTGCGATGTCATTTACTTTGACTTGGCAAACGCATTTGATCGTGTCTCGCACTCGAAACTGCTTTCAAAACTACGAGATCTGAGGTTTCATCCGATATTGATAGAATGGCTCGCCCAATACTTATCTGGTAGAACGTTTCAGGTGAGAGTCGAGGATTGCTATTCTGAGGTGAAAAACATAGAGAGCGGGGTGCCGCAAGGGGGTGTATTATCACCAATATTGTTTAGTATTTTCACAGCGGACATTCCCACCATTTTTCAGGACAAAGCTGTTACGATGAAATTCTATGCGGACGACATAAAACTTTACAAGGTGATTTCTGAGCCACTCGAAACCCAAGTGCTACAGGAGGCTATTGACTTGATGGTTGGCTGGGCGAAGGAATGGCAGCTGCCCCTCGCGCCACAAAAGACGGTATTCATGCGAATTCAAGTAAATTCAGAACCCACGACACATTTCTATACGTGCGATGGCCTTGCGCTCCCAGCGGTTGAATCTGTTCGAGATCTTGGCTTCCACTATAACAGTAAATTGGATTTCTCTGAGCATATCAGAATAAAATGTCAGTCGGCTCACAGGCGTATTTTCCAGATTTTCAAGGGAATATCCACAAAAAACAAGCAGGTTTTGCTCTGAGCGTACAAGACCTATACAATATGAGGTCTATTGTAGAATCAGGATCAGTAGTTTTCTCTCCGTACACGAAAAAGAATATTGGAGCGCTTGAAAAAGTCCAGAATAGTTTTACTCGTAAACTAGTATTCCGTATTGGTGGCTTCTTGAATGCCAAAATACCCAGGGCGCATATAAGTAACAAGTTTTTTGGGCTAACTACGCTAGATTCTAGACGGAAAGTATTTGACATTTACATGGTCCACTAGCTTCTCGGGAATAGGGGCATTTTCAGTCTTAAACCCTATTTCAACTTGGTCGAGTCGAACACTAGGGGTGAGAGAACGAAAATATTCCTCACCAGTGTGAGGGTGAGATAATTTCCACATCGGGCCACTAGTTCATATTTGAAAATAACGAGAAGGGTCTCTGGTACTCTCCCTTTGGGTCAGTTCAGACGGCAGGTCTCGAGGATTTTATTCTGTTCTGAAATTTAGCATAATAATTTTTTTCTTTTTTTTTCGGGAGGGATCGGTTTGGCTTCAGTGGTGTTTCTTTTTTCTCTCATTTATCGGCCATTTTTTTCTGTGTTTGTGTGTTTTCTTGTTGGTTGCTTTGTATTTGTGATTTTTTTCGCGCATTTGCCTTATGTAAATGTAATGTGCATAAATATAAACATACATCATCAAAAGATCAAACCCTCTCCTTCTGCAAGCCAGCGCTTCCAGTTGTTTTCATAATTAGATCCCAAAAATCTTATCATTAATTTACGTGTGAAACTATTTGGTACCTTCTCCAACGCTTTAATAGTAGAGACCTTATGAGGATTTGATATCACAGTTCCATACTCGAGAAGGGGCCTAATATAGATTTTATAGGCGTTTAAGAGCACCTTTTCGTTCCTAGTAGAGAAAGCCCTAAATAGGCAATACATAACCTTATTTGCTGTAGAGACCGTCTTTGTACAGTGAGCGTCAAAAGTGAGGTCCTCTTGAATCAGGAAGCCGAGATTCATTATTTCCTCAACAAGCTGAAACTTCTAATCTTCAACAGTATATATAGCTTCTGAACTACTGTTGCCAATGTGCAAAACCTTTGTTTTTCTTTATACAAAATCATTTTCCAATTTTTGGACCACTTCACAACTTCATCCAAAGCCTTTTGCAAGCACTCCTTGTCAGCGATTGATTGTATTGGGGAGAATATTTTGAAATCATCAGCAAAAGCGGAGCATTTCACCTTCTCTGGCAAACGGGGCAGCAGGAAGGAGGGCGCAGGGCAGGTTCACGTTTCGGGCCCCACCCTTGATAGTCGAAAAGGGGTGTGTTTGGGGCGGAGCCTCCGTCCGTGCTCCGTCCGTGCAAAGCAGTACACCCCAGGGAAAACCAGCCACTTCAGTCCGAGGGGAAAGGCAGGTGGCTAGCCTTGCACGGGCGGTGACCGGCCTTGCTAGGGCCGCTCGTCCATCCTGACACTACGCCCTTACTGCCGCAATATTTCAAATTCACCCTTCATCCTGCCCTAGTACGCCCTTGCGAGCGATTACTCCAACACCCGTACCGCTCACAAATTGTTTTTTAGCGGTCTCATCCAAGACCAGGCTGTGTTAAAGCGGCCTTTTGAATTTACCGTAAATCCAAAAGCGCTCCATTACAACCTGGATCTTGAGTGAGCCCGCTAAAGAATTCTAGAGCAACACATAATAAAAACTACAAGTATTAACAAATGCAAATTTATTCCTCGGAATTACTTATACAATAAAGGTTTAACGTGTAACCAAAAAGCCTTTGAAGGCACTTCATAACGATGTAATGTTTGAGATGCGAAAAGAAAACCGTGCTACGGCAAACGCAATCAAGACTATAGACTATGTCAGAACACTACAACAGAAAACATGCATGACGACCGCAAGGTTCACAAAGTCTAAAAGAGTTAGTTTCAATATCCATGAAATTGGTTTAGAGGTCTCTTACTGGTTTCGGAATGATGAGCAGATAAAGAGATATGAAACTACGGAATGACACTGAAATAAAAGTGAGATAAATTCAATTCAAAGCATCTTCATCGAGCCGTAGGCAGAGTAACGGGGGCAGAACAAGAAAAACAAAAGTCAAAAGCATATAAAACGCAAAAAAATACAAAAAAACTCTCTGAAAATTTTGGGAAAACTACTTGTGGTAAGCAGTAAGTAACTTGACCGTCTTAAGTTACTTAATCATACCATAAAAGGATTATCCACAATGTGTTAAGCAAGTTACTCGAGACGACAATGTGAAAGTTCCCCTCGGGTGAGTTACTCACCACATTGTGTATGTGACTTGTCTGCTATGAGTAAGTAACTTGAGACATTCAAATTGCTCGCTGAACATCACAACTCACATTCCCAAAATGGTCTGAGCTCGACGTCCGATCGGCAGGACTATAAGCCGGGTTTCCGATGACTTCCCCGACGACAAGGCAAGATGGCGGCACCTCCACATCGTTGATCACACGTTTCTAAAAAAATCATAACGTAGAACAGTCTAAAACCAATTACTTGAGAAGTTATTTGAGATAAAACTCACCTTGATTGGGACAAGCGCTCCATCTCTTTCCACGTACAAACGGATATCAGATTTAAAAAGCAGTAATTATCTTTGTCTGACTTCTTACCTAAAACCACTTATCATAATCATGTGAGAGTCTTGCTTGCATGTAACAACTGACCTCCAGTTTTTTTTGTAGCTCCACAAGTAACGGAGAACTTGTGCACGTGGCCTATCCTCCACGATCTCAACATCCAACATCTCCCCAGCCGGCATCAGTCTGCAGGAAAGCATTATGGGAATAGTCGACGACAAGCTCGCAATCACGACAGTTATCAGACATGAGAAATAGGAGTGCGGTGTAACACGATAAAACTCCAGAAGTTACGCAAACGGAGTTTAACATTGAAAAACATTTCTGAACAGTACATGTAAGGTCTGCCCGAATGATAACGTCCGCCCAAGCGGTTGGTGTGCGTGTTGAACGGTCGTCACGTAGCCTTTTTTGGAAGAGACTTGTAGGGGCTGCAAGCAGCTGTTAGGAATATTACCCCTTCTTCGTGTAATATTCGTGCTACTCGATTCACATGTCCAACAAATGCCCTCTCGACTCCCGTTCGATGCGCACGCCGACCGCCTGGGCGGACACTTTCATTCAGACAGACTTTAATTCACAACATTTTTGAAATTCCCTCATTCAGACATTCGCAACGTTTTTGAAATGCCGAAATAATTGGCAAAAGATTATGAAATATTCGATGAGTGGGAAATATTTTCAGTAGATCTACGAATCGAACATGACTGGTTTGATTTCCTCTCATTTTTTATCCAATTTCTTGTGTACATTTTTCGCATTGATCCATTTCCACTCCATAAAACAACACCAAACATTTCAAACCCATGTAAAAACGGATGAAGAGATCAACGAGCAGAAAACAGCTAATCAAGAGAGAGATTTCAATTTTTTAGCGGCAAATTATCTTCAAAATGCTCACAAGCTGGGAAAACCAATTCAGGGATATGAAAAATATTCCATGCCGCAAACGGATTTTTTGAGAGAGACTTTTGAAAATTGTAAACCGTAAATCGTGTGCACGATATAAATGCAACTGATGTCTTTAGTGTGTACACAAGAAAAAATTCAAAAGACACTAAAAAGGCAGGAAACCGTAAGAGAAGTACCGTGAGAGTTCAAAATGACGTAGCCCTGATGTTTTTATAGCGCTTGACTACGGAGGAGATGAAGACAGGCACATATAGTTAGAAATCAAGCAAAAATTCATGAAAAATGGAAAAAATAATGAAAAAAGCGGCCTGAAGCCGTCTGGTTGAATTCTAACCGATCGATGCTGTCGACGGGTCGATGGCGCGAAGCGGCATTCGAATTCGACTAATAGCAGGCGGGGAGGGTGGAGCGTTTGCGTCGATTCTCGCGCTGCAGGTCAAAGGGCGGACATCTCCAAGCTCGCTCGCTCGCAGCACCAAGGGCGGATATCTGTCCCCGCCCACTCTCCGCCCACTTCCGCGGCTGACCAATCAGAATTTTCACGGCAGCAAGGCCGCCGCTTTAGACTTGCTGCTGAACCTTCGGAGGGGTGGGATTAGAGGCGAACCTACCGCCCTTGCTGCTACCCCGTTTGCCAGAGTTACCAAAAGATACGATTTGTGGGAGTTCATAAGTGAAAATATTGAACAAAGTTCGAGATAAAACTCCTCCCTGCGGTACACCACCTCAAACAGGCCTACAATCAGAAAAAGTGGAGTTACACGGACAACAAATGATCTATCGCTCAAGAACGCTCTGATCCATTCTACTATCCTAGGGTGAACACCAACGCGTGTGAGTTTAGACATGAGTTTTGCATGCGAAACCTTATCAAAAGCCCTTGAGAAATCTTTGTAGATAACGTCAACCTCTTTACCTTCATCCACGTAGATAAGTGGTCCATTCATTAAGCGACTGCAGCATAGCCGTCACAGTAGACTTTCGCCTCTGGAAACCATGCTGAACATCCGAAGTGATTGAATGGTCCTCCAAATGCTTGCACACTCTTACCTTGAGGATTTTCTCGAACAACCTACCAAAAATTGAAGTTATGCTAACTGGTCTGAAGTTCTCGGGATTAGTGTAGGGTGGTTTCTCAGGTAAAGGGGTCACAAAAGCAACCCGCCACCTGTCCGGGACCTCTGCACGCATGAAAGACAAGTTAAACATGTGTGTTAGCGGGCCTACAATAATGGGTGCCACCTGCTTGATGAATCTCAAGGGGACATGATCAGGTGTATCAGAGAACGAGTTGGGCCATTTCATAAGAAGATCATGAACTTCTTCTGGATGAAACCAGACGGAATCAGTCATGACTGGAAATTCTGGAATATCTACGGAAGTATCATCCGAATCCTCATCCCTGCAAAATGCTCTTTCAAAAACAGCTGCCAAGATCTCAGACCTCTCTTTGTCGTTAGTGACCATAGACAATTCACTTTCAATTGGTCCTATTCGTGATCTATCCTTCAGCCTCGAGTTTAAAAGCCTATAAAACGCATTTTTATTTCCAGATTCGAGAACCCTCTTTTCAACATTTTTGTTGTACTTTTTCAATTTATGTTATGTTTCTCAAATTTTAAGCAAATTTCTTTATACGCACCCCAATCACTAACCGCTTCGGTGTTACAATGATCAATACGTGACCTTAGCTAGTTGCCAGTAAACCTACAACAAAAACATTTGGCTACTGGGCACCCGCGGGACCAAGAGGGGGGTGTCGCCGTTGGATAGACTCGCGTTTTACTGTATTTCGTATTGGAGCACCTTTTCTTCTGCGCTCACACTCGTTTCGCTAGTGGTGACATTTGGTTTTTCCTTTGTTTCCGGGCATTTCTCACTGAAAGTTTGAGTTTGAATTCCAATACATAACAAAAGTGGTAGGCTCGACAAAAGGATGCATAGATTTCAAACATTTATGCTGAACAAGAAAGCGATATAAAAATGGGAAGAATAATATTTGCTGACCGTCTGAACCGAAGTAGCTTACGGATTGCGAAAACCCAGGCTCCTAAGCAGATTTACATTGCGAAATCACTCACATGTCGTTTCTCACCTCAGTATTGCATTCGATGCGTATTTCTGGTTACAGTGCTCATGGCACGCAACTACCAATAAACCCTGGTTGATTCACATAGCACAAATCTAGTGAAATCAACTAAAGCTAACTGATGAGGTTGCCGTTAGGAGGAATGGGATGAAAAGGTAGCCAAGAGATGGAACACTAGCACTCATGCAGACCTCCTGGAAGGGGTTCCCGCTTCCATTTCCACCATTGAATTACCACAAGCGCAGTGAAGGCTGATGTGATAGGTTAACGGTCAGAAAGTAGGCAAGGAATCTACTAGCAGGAGGTCTAAGTCGATCCCGTACGCGCTCGGACGGTTTCAGCAGAATATCTGGCATTTCAGGAGAATATTTGACGACTAGAGCCTAATTCCTCGGTTTTAGCAGAGTATCTGACGATTATAGCGTAATAGCAGTCGAGCCATGGTAGTTATCAGTCCATTCGGATATCTGAAAAATAGAAAAACATGTTTTTATTCTGTAAAAAAAAAACCGAAAACACTGATTGATTGAGTTCAGGGCATTTCAAGGTGAATAGAAGTGATTGAACTGATATCTGAACTCGAATTACACTAAAATGAAGTAAACGGCTATATAAAGTAGTGGGAAAGTTGGAACTTGTACGGTTCGCAGCTGAGCACTAGCGGAAACGGTGCTCCAATGCGAAATACAGTAATACGCGAATCTATCAAACGGCCACACCCCCCTCATGCTCCCGCGGGTGCCCAGCAGCCAAATGTTTTTGTTGTAGGTTTACTGGCGACTACCATAGCTTGCCTTAGGCGAAAGGCTAAATGCCGTTTGACGCAAAATTGCTATTCATTTGGATACCCCTCATGGGGCAAATGAGTGGTAATTCACTGCAACGTTCTTGCCCGCGGGTGCAATTTTCATATTTGCGCGCTCGGACATTCGGGGGGCACCAGCCGAGTGTCCATGGGGGACTCATCCGAGCGTCCCAAACTCGGCAGCAGCCCCCGAGCGCCCTCGGACCAACCTCCCGCTTCTCTTGGCGGCTGATCCGCGGACCTTTTCGAATGAGGCGCGGGAATTCAAACCCGTAAAAATGGTTTTCGTCGTATTCCACTATATTTTCACCGTTATTATGCCAATACTAGTACTTTAATACTAGTACTACACTTCTTTGACTATTACTGCTCCATAATACTTGAATTTATAACTTTTTTACCACTTTATATTATAACAGTTGACGACAACAACTTTATGAGTTTATTGAATTGACAGTAAACCACAGCTATTCTAAATAACTTCAGTACAATGTTGCAAGATACCCTTTTTCTTACAATTTTGGAAAATTTTAATACAACAAGTGGGCGTGACCTATTAGGGTTGAAAACCAGGCTGGCTCTGATCAGTATACGATCATACTAAGGTTTTTGAATACTTCAAATGCAGAAAACAAGCATAGAATGACGCCTCAAAACGCGATGGCTAAAACTACAGGCCCACAGCCGAATCAAAACCGCGAGACAAGGCAGAAATTTTCAAGTACAAAAAAGTTGCTCACGATTTAATAGTTGTTGATCCGAGAAAATGATATCATCCAACGAGCTAAGGACATAAAATAATGTGCAAAAGAGAAGATACTCGATGGAAACGTTTCCCTATCATATCATTGGTTGAGCATGCGACAGTGGTCATCTAGTTTTCACGGTTATGGACCAGTGCTTGTTTTCACTCGGGTTTCCCCTTGACTTTTATCAAATAGACCCATCTGTGATATGCTTATAACAAACAAGTATATGATGCGTTCACAACGAACGAGGTAAGTAATACTCGAAATTCTGATCATAGGGAATCTATGAGGGGCTAGACATAGAAAATATATAAGGTGCTAAACATGGCAAATGTATAGTGACACCGGAGAACTCGATCAGGGGAACGTCATCGTCTCCATCGACTGCAGCAGATTTCGCATCTTCCCAAGCCGCGTTTTCATTTAAGTCGAAGTGGTCGATATCATCGTCTTCATCGACGGCAGCATTAGCAGCGTTCTGAACCGGCCTCGCATGATGCTGAAATATGACGAATTCAAATTTTAGGAGTCATACGAATAAAATTAAAAATAAAACTCAAACGTAAAAACCTACAACGTCTTCTGCAAAACTGTGAAGCAGCGTTTGCGCCATTGCGCGCGGCTCTCGACCATCTTCTCGAGGGCCTTGGAAGGTTCTGCTTCAGGCGATCCAAGTGACACAAAGCCTAAAAAATGTAGCATTTAAATGAGTTTCCAAATTTGGCCTGGAAGTCACGGTATGCATCCTGTTTCCGAGTGAAGTCTCTTTCTCTCCACACTTTCTCGCTGTCTTCACCCTCGCGCCGCACAAGCGCGCGATGGAACAGAGTAAATTTGACTCGGATCCAGAGGATACATATGTATATGTTTATCACATTCACTTGAGGCAAATGCGTGAGAACAGAAAACAGAGAAAAAAGCACATGCAATAGAACTAGCCAGGAAACCATACTGGGTGGGATTAAGGAGATTCACAAGATATATAGTACACTTCAAGAGGCTGCGAAATATTCATTACAGTTCCGAAATTCTCAAAAATTTTTAAAATGGAGTCCCCAAAGTTCGAAACCTTCTTTCCGGTTAGCTTTTTTCATAGACAGTAGTCGTTTCTATTCCATTTCTGAACAAAGGAAGGTCTGGAGAAGGCTGTGGGACCCGAAAGCTAACCGAGAAAGGAAGCTTCGGGAAAAAAATCCTTACGATAGCACAAATGACCGATAATATTTATGTAACTCCAAAATACAACTATTTTGGAGTTTTTAGAGGGTTTTGAAACTTTAATCTGAAAATTTAGCTTCCTGGCAAAAGTAACGATTCGGTAATGATAAAAAAAGTTTTAAAAATGTCTTGAAATATCTTAAAAAAGAGATTTGGCGTAAAATAGCCTGGAAAATAAAAAAGCTAGGAAATGAAGTGAAATAACCAAAAATGTGATTTGGTGGTCAATCATTTCACAAGCTTCTCCGTTACACTTATCAAAACGAAATCAAGCACGATATGGAAAGGAGCTTTGCCTTCACCTAGCTTGACCTATGCTGATTCCCTTATTGCAGCTTTCAAAAATGGCTTAAGGTTTCCGTTGCGCGCTTGATTTTGTTTTGATAAGTTTAACGGAGAAGCTTGTGAAATGATCGACCACCAAATCACATTTTTGGTTATTTCACTTCATTTCCTAGCTTTTTTTATTTTCCAGGCTATTTTACGCCAAATCTCTTTTTTAAGATATTTCAAGATATTTTTAAAACTTTTTTATCATTACCAAATCGTTACTTTTGCCAGGAAGCTAAATTTTCAGAAATTTCACATATTTTTCCCGAAGGTTCCCTTTCTGACTCCAATTTCGCTCCACGATTTCCATTTTGGAATGATGAAACATCTGACAAACGATATTGTCGTATGAGTACAATTTTTGTAACTTATGACCCAAAACCATAAAAAATACCACTCATTGCTGCATTTAGAGCAACATGTGATAACTCGATATTATTGATAATTAATATTTGATCTTGCATGGTGAGAAGAATATCCCGAACAAGTGACTTAAAGCCATCAGCAATCAAAAATAATTAACAGTAACAGGCGAAAAAAATCAATATTATTGATTGTTATTTATCGATAATGACTGATGAGCAAAATTTCCCAACCAAGAAAACCAATCCCATCAGCAATCACCACTCCACGCCGCATTTTGTGCAAAAAGCTCGAAAATCGATAATATTGATTATCGATCGATTTCGTGTCACGAGTAGGAATTCTGGCAAATTCCGTATTTACCTCCGTCGACCTGTGTTAGCTGGCTGCAGATCCACCCCACGTCTTGGTCTCCACAGCCGTATCATGTCCAAGCAGTTTTCGTGCTCCACGGCTAATTTAGTATGTAAACCCACGATTTTGAGGTACCCTTCAAAGTTAAGGTATCAAGTTCAAAATGGAATAGGAGCGACCTGCACCCATTTCCAGTCTCCAGTCCAAAAATGAGCTTCCTAGCTCAATTTTAAGTGTACCCGCAAGATCGTGAACGCCGTCTGAAAAAAAAGGAGATTAACAACAAAAACGAGCGGGTTTTCAATTTTTTCTCGAAAACCAGTAAGCCGTTCCAAACCATTTTTGGGGTGTATACCCAACTTTTTACGCTCTTTTCAATGCAACTTAGCCCTAATTTCTGTGTTCACTCTGAACTGAGATTTCGAAAAAGGGGTTGCGCGCGTGGCCCATTCAAAACCAAATCTGGTGCGCGCTTGGCGCGCACCACAATTAGTATTTCGCAGCCTCCTGATGTATATTGTGTTCATTGTGAAGGAAAATCAGGCTCAGGGATATCGAAATTATTTACCGAGGAGATTGTTTGATATGACCGTGATTAAGTAAAAGAAAGAAATATATCACGTCTGCAAAAGGTAAAAGCATGGACGAGATGTTTGAAGGACAGCGCTGCAGTTGTTATGAGCGGTCCCACGAGGAAATTGTCGTCGCCCCCTCGGCTGAGCCCCTTTCGCCCTCGGCTCGCTCGAAGCGCGACTCCGCCCCCTAATTCGGGGTGTAGGACATATGGCGCGGCCCTTCTCAGACTCTGCGGGGGGGCAAGCGCCGGACAATAGAGCCCGTTTTCGACTTGGGGGAGCGACAGCGCAGGCCTCCCCCGAGGGGGGCTTCAGGGGAGGCTCCTGCTCTCCTCCGGCGCTTGCCCCCCCCGAGAGGAAGAGAGGGAAAAGATGGGAAGAAGTCGTAGAAGGTAGTTTACGACAATAGAGGCCAGAGAAGGCATTTATCACGTGCTCGAGCGGTATAAAAGGCGCCTCACCTCATGGAGAGCCGCATTCGGCCCAACAGGGCCGGCCCTGGACGGCGACTTCGAGTCACTGTCAGAAAGGGATATTTTTGGAGGGAAGCGGAGACGCTTTCCGGGAGAGGTGACGTCACTGCTCCGGTGTCGTGACGTCACTGCTCCGGAGCCGTGACGTCATGGCTCCGGGGCAGTGATGGGGGCTTCAAGGCAGTGACAGGGGTGCTTCAGGGCAGTCACAGGGGGCTTCAGGGCAGTCACAGGGGGCTTCAGGGCAATCACAGGGAGCTTCAGGGCAGTCACAGGGGGCTTCAGGGCAGTCACAGGGGCTTCAGGGCAGTCACAGGGGGCTTCAGGGCAGTCACAGGGGGCTTCAGGGCAGTCACAGGGGGGCTTCAGGGCAATCACAGGGGGGCTTCAGGGCAGTCACAGTGGGGCTTCAGGGCAGTGACGGGGGGGGCTCCGATCAAGCCAAATTGTCACTCCGGCGGTAGCCCCCCCGATTGGGGGGGCAAGCGCCGGTGCCCGGAGGGTTGCCCCCCTGAAGAGCTGCGCTAGCCCCCTCCAGTGTATGAGTTCGTGTGGCAGCCGAACGCGGCGCGCTATTGCCACCCGGACGCTACCGTATGCTCGCCGCGCCATCGCGCTGCGACAGGTCACGCGAAACCGTGAGGAGTGGTCCATCAAGTGACATTGGAGCGAGTTCTGTGGGTGGAAAGGCTGACCCATCAATAATGAAGGATGCACGATAATCGATCTCACTCATCTTCCAGTAAGGACACTCTCTAGCTGGCAAGGTGCCATCTCTTGAGCTTCGCGTGTGGTACTGTAACAATTTCGTTTTTCATTCTCTGTTATTCGAATAGAGGGAAAACTCAAATCTTCATTATCATTGTTGACTTATTAGTTACAATTATTATAGTCAATTAGTGTTATTATGTGAGCACTGCATTACATTATTGTTATGAAGTGCAGGAATACTTCAAAAAATAATTTCTATATAGTGTTCTATACTACTCAAAAACTATATATTGCTATTTCACGCTATCAGATCCTTTATCGTATTATAATAATCTATGCTATATTATCCTTCCATATGATAATATTATACTGTTCTATACCAATTTATCCTCTAATACAGTAGCGGTCATAAATCTATTGAGATGGCTTTTCGCCAATAATGTTTTTATACATATCTTGGGCTGGCCTTGTCGAAACTTGCTGAAACCTTAATATGCTATGAGGCATCACAACTCTTGATTTACATATACACAGGATTAAGTTTGAGGTGCAATTTTTAAATTAAGAATTTAGTAATCATTTTTGGTATTATTTCAAATTAGCACTATTCCCACAAAACATGGCTATTTCAATTCCAAACACGTTACAGTTATTCACAATTTGAAGACCCTCTACATCCGTTGTAAAACCTCTTAAAAGATTAATTTCTATCAATTTTTTTAGAAATAAATTTAAAATGAATTTATGCGATATTGCACCTATTAAATATCCTTCGTTGACGTTATCGATAATGATAAATAAATTCCATATTTGAACATCACATCTTGTGTATGTGTGAAGCAAGAGTTGTGATGCCTCTTAGCATACTAAAGTTGGACCAAGCCAAGATATGTATAAAACATTATTAGCGAAAAGGCCATGTCAATAGATTTATGACCACTACTGTATGAACAACTAGATATATGTACACAAACACTCAATATTATGTATTTCAAACAAAGATATTCCAATGCAACTATGTACAAACAATTATTATTATTATTAGTCTTAGTATCACTAATACAATCACCAGTTACTGAGCATGCATGCATCACGAAAGTGCAATCAAATAGTAGTTCCAGTTACATTTCTCGACATGTACATATATACAATACATCTATATTCTTCTTTGACGATCGCGCACACGGAGATGTCTCTTCTCGTTCGGGTTCTGAAATGGATCTGGGGAGGGCCAGATTTTTGAAAAGAATGGCAGAAGGGAAGCAAAGCCGAAAACGAACTGCAGAGAATAATTAATCATGATTCTTAGAGATCATGATAAGCCTTCCCTCAGCACGCTGATGGCTACTGATCTGCGTGGGAGGAGTAGCGGTAAGGAAGGATAGAGAAGGCAGAATAAGAAAAACAATCCTAAAATCCACAAAACCTCTATGAATCCAACTTACCTGTGTTCCTTATTATGTGGTAGTAGTTTAGCGGAGCGAATAGCGCAGTAATAGAGGAAAAATAGAAAATGCGGAAGAAATGGTCAAATTTCAATCGAGTGGAGGCGAAATCCGCAGGAAATGGGCGAAACAGGTGTAGAACAGCCCTGACTGAGAATATCTGACGACGATTAAGCGGCAAAATTTGGAGGAAAAAAAAAACGATTTTAGGAGCGAAACGGTCGAAATTCAGAATATGACGTTGGAAAGGCGATATACAGCTGAATATACGGAGGGATTAGAGAATACGAGAGATAGCAGAATATTTGGAGGGGAGAGACGTTGTATGGCGTCCCCTAGTCCGCCCGCCAACTTGGACGCCTGCGGACAACTCGTCCACCTGAGTACCGCGCTGCGGCGGCGCGGCGTGTTACTGTAGCGATCGGGTGGCTATAGCGCTGCGCTCTCCGGCTGTCACACGAAGGGTCGCGCCATTCGACCGCCATCCCCTAATTCGTATCCTCGGATCAGCCCCCTCGTCCGAAATCGCCTCGGCTGGTACCCCCAAAATGCCCGAGCGCGCTCGGGCATTTGGGGGGTGCCAGCCGAGGTGATTTCGGACGAGGGGGATCATCCGAAGATACCAATTTGGGGGCGGAGTCGCGCTTCGAGCGAGCCGAGGGCGAAAGGGGCTCAGCCGAGGGGGCGACGACAATTTCCTCGTAGGACCACTCATAACAGCTGCAGCGCTGTCCTTCAAACCTGTCGTTCATGCTTTCATTTTTTGCAGACGTGTTGTATATTTCTTCCATTAAGTTATTGGCGGTCACATCAATATCCTTAATGAATAATTGTGCTATTCTTGAGCTTCATTTTTGTTCACAACATATGCCTACACATCAAGAAGCTGCACAATAATAATTGAAGTTCGGATTCGATATTCTCAAAAACTTTCAAATTGAGTCTCCAAAAGTTTGAAACTTTCTCTCAGGCTACCTTTCGGCTCGTAAAGCCTTCCTCAGACCTTCTTTTCCTTCCGAAAAATGGACTAGAAACCTCATTTGTCGGTGCAAAACTAGTTGGGAGGGGGCACCCAGAATTCAAGCGAGAAATGAATGATTTTGCTTTCAGAAATCGATTTAATTTCATGGAATTTCTAGGAAATATGAGTGATAACGTTATCACATAGCTAATAACCAAAGAAATTTTCATTTTTATCGATGAATCGTTTCATTTTTATGGGAAAAATTTTAAGTGCCCCCCCAACTAAATTTGCACCCATTTGTCTTTCTCTACATGACTTTTAGGGACTATTTTGGAGTTTTTTTTTTGAGAATTTTGGAACTTTATCGATTAATTTGCAGCCTCTCGATGTGTATTGTATTCTTAAAATCTCCTTAATCCCACTCACTATGGTCTCCTACCTAGTAAATCCGCGACTAGGATTCCGTCTACCTGTAAATTTTGGTCTTCTACAGGTTTCAACGGTCCGATTGGCAGAGACACCTCAACACCCTGTTGAATATCGTCGAAAACACCCTTGTAGGTGGCTGTAACCTCTTCGCTATATACAACTTTACCTTAATTCTATCATTCAGGCATCATCGATGACACAACAACCGTGAAGACTGTACGATCACTGTCCCATGCATAGCCAATGATATGATCGCTCTTCACATAATTCTGTGTCTCTAGTTCAGTGGATGAACAGATCGTATCATTTTCTCAGTTCAACAACTATTAAATCGTAAGCATACTTTTGTGTACTCAGAAATGTCTGCCCTGTCTCGTAATTTTCATTTGGTTGAGGACATGTTGTTCTATCCCTTGCATTTTGAAGTGTCAATCTTTGCTTGTTTTGTGATTTTGAGGTATCTGAATACCATAGTATGATCGTATTCTGATCAGAATCAGTCTAGCTTTCGACCCTCATAAGTCATGGACACTGGTTGCATTCATTTTTTTAGATTTGTAAAAAAAATATTTTGCAGCATTTAGCCACAGTTTATTCAGAGTTGTTGTGTTTTACGGTCATTTCAATAAATTCGTTGTCAACTCGTTTAACATAAAGTGGAAGTGAAAGCATACAATTTAAGTATTATGAAGAAGTAATGGTCAAAGTAGTGTAGTACTAGTGAAAAAGTACTAGTATTGGCATAATAACGGTGGAAATATAGTGGAATACGACGAAAACCGTTTTTACGGTTTTGGATTCCCGCGCTTCACCCGAAAAAGGTCCGCGGATCAGCCGCCAAGAGAAGCGGGGGGTTGGTGCGAGGGCGCTCGGGGGCTGCTGCCGAGTTTGGGACGCTCGGATGAGTCCCCGACGGGCACTCGGCTGGTGCCCCCGAATGTCCGAGCGCTCGGACATTCGGATTCAGCAGGCCGGGAGCCCGCCAGACAGCAGGCGCGGGCCCCCCGACCGCGCCTGCCAGCAGTGATGCCCCGGCCTGCCACTGCCGCGCTGTAGCGGGCAGGCCGGGGCGCATTCACAGCAGGCCGGGGCACTGTCACAGCGGCAGGCCGGGGCGCTTTCGCAGCGGGCCGGTGGCGTCTTAATAGTGGCAGGCCGGGATGCATCAACCGTGGCAGGCCGGGGCGCTTCTATAGCAGGCAGATTCGCCTTTATGAAAGAAATTCTTCAACTAAACCGTACCCAAAGAAATCAAAAACAAAGCAGAAATTTGTTTATTACATCAACAAAGTTACAAAATATGATCAGATGCCTTTAAATAATATTTTTCCTCCGGTTCAGCAAAAAACCATATCATAGCGGAGAAGGAAGTTTCTAACAGGGTCAATAGAAGCACCGACTATGTTGAGGGGATTAAAAAACATAATAAATCATACGGTATAACATTTTTTTCTCCGGTTCAGCTGCGAACCAACGTAATAGCCGAGCGACACGTATTTTAACCGGGTCAATGAATACAATGATGTTTGACAAGTTAAAACACACAACAAATCATACAAAATAACCATTTTTCTTCCGTTCAACTGCGAACCTACGTAATAGCAAGGCAACACGTATCCTAACCGGTCAATGGAGACAACGATATTTGAGAAGAAGAAAGAAAACATAACAAATCGAACAAAATGACATTTTTTCTTCTGTTCAGCTGCGAATCCACGCAATAGCGGAGCGAAAAGTTTGTAACCGGGTCAGCTGATTCACCGAGGTTTGAGAGGAGGTAGAAAAAGAACAAAAAAAACACAAATGCGAAGAAATGGGCGAACAGAGTAAGTGATGGAAGACATTGTATCGAACAAACATACTCGTGCGCGCTTTGGGTTCGACATGCACGTGATAATGGGAGAAATAAATCCAAAATAGCTCTTCACAGAACCAAGTTTTAGAAAATTCACTTCCCACTAGGGCATGAAGGTCCAAAAACCCATAACAATCGAATTCAACATCGAATAGTGCAGCTTAACAAGTGAACGTAATTGATTCCAATAACGATTAAAGTGGAACAAAGCTAGTAAAAAATGCTATAATTGACTTCATAGAGGGCTCGACGCCAAGAAAAGAAGATATGCGAGAGTTTTTACTAAGCGTTTTGCAAGAATAGACAATATACCGGATTAGTGGAACTAGCGAGATCAGAACACACACAACGCACGTAGAAAGTACAAGAGAATGCCAAATTTTAATGTTTCGTTTGAAATTCGACCTTTCGGTTAAAATTGGGAGCTGAAATCATATTCTGCGTCCCGTAATAGTTTCTTATGGCGAAAACTGGCAAGCTTCAGTCAAAGAAGAATTTTTCACGTTCTGGACAAAAAAAACGCCATTAGAGATCACGTCAAAAGCATAGTGTGGCAAGAGAACCAATTTATTTCCAAATAATGAAAACTTCCAGGATAATCCAAAAGCACTCAGAAACAATGTGTTATTTCCAAAGGAGATCACCTGGTGGATATGGTTTGGCATCGACCCCACCCAGCTCGTAAAATACTACAATTTCCTATACTTTGACGAGATTTGTGAAAGCGTTTTTTTTTCCTGCAGAAAAACAGTGAAAGCTTTCTTCCTGATTGAAACTTCTGATTTTTCCCTAGTGGAAAGATTTAACACGCAAAATCTCTATTCAGCTTTTAATTTGAACCAGAGAGTCAAACTTAAAACGAGAAAAAGAAATTTGACTTTCCTGTACCGCTGTACGTGCGTCGCTCCACTAGTATGACAGGAGCTAGTTTTCCTGGTTTTCGGTATCTCCCGGCTGGCCATCCAATAGCGCCTCCGCACTTTCTTCAAGATCACGTTGCTCAACGAGATCTCCCTGCGGCGTGGTCTCCGTGTTGGGATGAGCATAGTGCTGAAATAGTACAAATAACTGACAGGAAAAAGAGGCTTTCACTTATTTCAAGCAAAACTCACCTTGCTCGGAGTCCATACATACTCGTTGTTCACGACACGGCAGGTGTAGCCACGTACATCTCGTCTGAAAATATTGGAAGTTAGAAATCACTTCAAAAAATACGTATAATCAACTTACAAAGCTTTATGGAGAGCCCGAAACACGTGTTTTCGCCAGATTTGCCGTTGTTGGACCAAAGAGTCGAAAGCAGCAATCCTATCCTCTTCTGATCCTCCAAGTGATTGATAGAATCTGAAACATAGGTTTGAAACCGTCCTCATAGGAATAAGGCGAAAGTAAAGGTTACCTCGATTCACGTTTGTTCACAATGCTTGCTGTCTTGACCTCTTCATGCCCATATCCAACGATGTCATCGGCAAAATCTGAAACAACACAGAAACTAATAAGCAATGAAGAGTTTGAAGAAAGCCTCTGAATGCGACAATAGACAGTATAAACAATCAATGAAAGGAACGGTATGCCTAATAATGATAATTCTCAAAAGTCGCCTTTCTTTATCAAGCATCAATGCAACACCTCCAATGGAGATAAGCGAATAATACTTGAAGGCACAGTCCAACACCAGGGTAGTTTTTCTCTTTTCCTGCCTATCTTGAAAATAACTCAAAAAACTAGCTGCGGAAGCATGGTGGACGAGTTGTCCGAGGCTTGTAACTTCGGTCATATGCAACCGATGTATGCTAGCTGACTTGAATAAACAGAGGCTGAGAATGAAAGGATGAACGGGGCTTCTGATCGAAAATCATTGCTCATCTCGTCACTGTTGAGCTCAAAAGATCGTAAAAGGGGCGTGCCAAAGTGGCTTCCTGATGTGGGCGCCCCAGGGTGACTTCCTCCTATATCTCGCCTATACAGAGGAATCGAGCTCGCACTTGGCTTGTGTTATATCGGGTAGGCCTACTCCACAACTATGTGGAAATCTCAGATTTCGCCCCAGAGCTTCAACTGTGCCTTTAAGGGCTATTCGTCTTCACCAACTCCCTCCACGGCACAGCGGCTGCTCGGCCGGAGAGCTAAATATGAATGAAATTTCACCCCACCTGCCCGTCCCGCTTCTGCAGTGAATATGACTGCTCCAGCGTCAACGCCATGGCGGAACCGGAGGGGCGCTGAGGCCCCGGTCATAGTTGGATGAGCCGACGTCTCCAGCCCGGTCGATACACACAGAATGCATTGGAAATGGGATGCAAAAATCACTCGGTGTATCCCCCCGCACCCCCAACACCCACCCGGTCGATACGTATGAACGACATGGTGAGGTGAAGCCGAGAAAATCACTCGGTGTATCCCCCCGCACCCCCCAACACCCACCCGGTCGATACGTATGTTTGAAATGATGGAGTGAGGTTGATAAAATCACTCGGTGTATCCGACGCGGTCGATATCCATTCTTTACGTGGATGAGAAAATCACCGGGTGGGCGGGTCGATGATAAAACATTGCGTATCACTAGAAAGCTAACCTTACTGCTACCTCCGTTACTTCACCATACTCTCCTTCACTATTTCTCTGAACAGGTGCAATCCTGTTGGCCATGTAATTATCTTCATATCTAGTAAGATACACCGAGTGATTTTCCCAACCTCACTCCATCATTCTGATCATACGTATCGACCGGGTGGGTGTTGGGGGGTGCGGGGGGGGGGGTGCTGGCGGGAGTCGGTGGGTTGCAGATGCAAATAGCACCAACTCTGACCGAGGCCTGTGACTTCAAGTGAGGAATGAATGATACCGCCCTGGGAGGTAGAAGTTTTCTGTAAAGCTCTCAAGTAAACAAAGAATGATAATGCTATCAGATGTCTGATAACGGAGAATGTTCTTTTTTCATAAATGGATCACTAAAGCCTCTTTCACACTTGCCCGACCGACGTCGGACGACTCGTTATCGAATGTGTAATATCTATCTACCCTAGACTACCTATCTTATCTCTCTTAACTTATCAAATTTGATAACGAGTCGTCCGACGTCGGCCGGCAAACTATGAAAGGGGCTTAAGGCCCCCGTCATAGTCGGCCGTCCTAGTCCCACCCGGTCGATAGGTATGAGAAGCATGCAAAACGGGAAGAAATGTAGTGATAAAAATCATCTTCGAAAGATATCAATCGCCCTATGATGTGATAAAATTTTTTCTCAACTGATGAAAACCGTTTGGAATAATAAAAGTTCACCTGATACGACCTAGAACGACATAGAGAAGGTGGCATTTTATCAGTTGAGGATGATTTTTACTTGATTTCTTCCCGTTCTGCGTGTGTCTCATACATATCGACCGGGTGGGACTAGGGCGGCCTGTTTTCCCGCGAGTATAACGGGTGGCTAACACTGAGAATCCCAGAGCCTAGAGTTTTTTTTTCCAAAATACAGTTCAAGGTCGTCCTCACACTGCAAGTCGACGTTCGAATTATACGGGAGGATGGCTTCACCAAGTAAGCGTGGCTAGAAGTGAGTAGAATGAAGGTTAACCGGCAGTACCGCTACATCGGGTCTTAAATATAACGAGACAGCGCCAAAATACGAGAGAAAAACAGGAGAAAAGCCCCCAAAACCCTCAGACAAAGCAAAAAGTTTCGAGACCAAGAAGATTCGAGACGATTTCGAAACCACAGTGGCCCCCGGCCTGCTCACTCATGTTCCCGGCTTGCTCCATTCAAATTTCCGTGCGCGATGCGTCTGCGCTGCGGCCGAGGTGCCCCGGCCTGCACGCTCAATTATCCCGGCCTGCCGATCTCGAGTCTCCGCTGCTCTTCTACGCTCCCGGCCTGCCGTTTCCCACGGAAATTGCCCCGGCCTGCCGATTCCGAATGCCTGAGCGCTCGGACATTCGGGGGGCACCAGCCGAGTGTCTATCGGGGACTCATCCGAGCGTCCCAAACTCGGCAGCAGCCCCTGAGCGCCCTCGGACCAACCCCCCGCTCCTCTTGGCGGCTGATCCGCGGACCTTTTTCGAGTGAAGCGCGGGAATTCAAAACCGTAAAAACGGTTTTCGTCGTATTCCACTATATTTTCTCCGTTATTATGCCAATACTAGTACTTTCATCCTAGTACTATACTTCTTTGCCTATTACTGCTCTTCTTCTTCTTCTGCAGCCTCAAAGTGGTTTTTGTCATAGGTTGAGGAACTGGGCGGCCTTCACAGGATTCGTCCAAAGGTCCATTGTTGTTAAGGAGGTAGGTCTCTTCGGGCACATGAACAAGTGCGCCGTGTCGTGTCCGGGAGCACCACAGTCCGGGCATGCGTCTGGTCGGCTGCTGTCGATCTTGTTGACGTAAGACATGAGCAGAATAGAGTGACCACAGCGCAGCGATGCAAGAGCACATCTGGCTCGTCTGCCGAGTTGAGACTCGGACTCGCAAACACGAGGCGGCACCGTTCCCAAGATAGGGTTCACAGCCGCCTTTGCTAGATATCCTCGAACAAATTGCGTGTGCTCCTCACGCAGAAGACGAAGCCTTTCCATGTTGGAGTCGGCCCATCTCTGTACATCAACTTTACGAGGAGCATCGGCGAACGGCGTCCTAATCGACCTCTCTCTTATGGGCTTCATGATTCTCTTTGACGGATGATTCGGCTGCCTCAGAACATTAATATACATCTGCTGTGCCTGGAGTTCACAATGCTCCTTGACCGGCAATATGCAGGCCTCCGCGTGAAGATGCTCCACCGGGGAGCTCCTTGCACAACCGGTAGCAATTCTAAGCGCAGCATTCTGTACACGCTGCAGCTTATTCCAGGAGCTGTCAGACACCAGGTGCTGCCACACTGGTGCCGCATATTCCAGAGCCGGCTGAAGTATTGCTCTGTAGGTTCTCAATATAGTCTCTCGGCTGCTTCCCATGATGTTCCTCCGAGAGCTCTCAAGATATTAAGTCTAGCCTTGACGACTGTTTGTTTCTGTTCCGCGTTTTTGTGGAACTTCAGTGATGGATCAAGAATAAGGCCAAGCAGCTTGTGGAATTTTGCTGCTGGCAACAGGTCACCATCCCATTTGACATCTGGATGGGCACTGTGTTCCTTGGTGTTCGTTGTGAACACTGAAACAGAGGATTTTGCGGCAGAGACTGTGAGCATCATTTTATCGAGGAAGAGCTTCAACTCGACGAGATAGGCGCTGATCTTGTTAGCGGCTATCTGCAGGTCACGATCCTGGCACATGATGGTGATGTCGTCGGCATACATAACAATCCTTACATCATTGGGAGGCTCAGGAATGTCCTCAAGATACAGGCTGAATAGGGCAGGGGACAACACTCCGCCTTGCGGAACACCGGCTGCTATTGGAATGCTATCGGATACATGATTCTGGAACAGAACCTTAGCACGGCGGCCTTTAGTGAACGCTGCAATCCATCGCTTCTGCCATGGTGGTAGCGACGACTTGAGCAGTTTCTCGGACAGCAGTCCCAAGTTAACAGAGTCAAACGCTTTGCTCAGGTCGAGGGCGACGGCCACCGTTCTCAGGGGGCTTTCTCATGTTGAACCCATCGACCGCAAAGCTCACGATCTCTAATAGAGCTGTAGTAGTGGAGTGAAGTTTCCTGAACCCATGCTGATGCTGCTGTCGCTCATTTTTGATCAGCCAGGTCCGTCACGATCAACTTTTCAGCTAATTTAGCGACGGGCGATAACAGGCTTATTGGTCGAAAGCCCTTTGCCGTGCTTTGGGACTTGCCTGGCTTTGGCAACGGTATCACATTGGCTGTCTTCAAGCTTGGGGTAGAGTGCAGGTCCGAAAGAAGTGTTAATGATATCTGCAAGCATCGGTAGAAGTTCCGTGGGAAGCTTCTTCAGGATGGCTGGGGAGATACCGTCAGGTCCGATAGCCTTCGAATTCCGCATTTCCTTGATAGCCTTCTCTACTTGCGTGAGAGTAAAGGCCTCAGAAGCGTTCATGAGCGGCAACCGGCTCAGTTCTCTAACCGTGACTCTGTTCTGCACGCCTCGCTTGGCACGTGTGATGAAGAAGTTCTTGCCGAGCGCATAAGCAGCCGCTTTCCCTGATTTGAAGACGTTCTCCTCGAACTCAATAGCGGAGCTCATCGAGGGAGCGGACTTGCCGGAAATTTTCCTCAACACTTTCCACGTCGTAGTTCCGTCAGCCTTGAAATTCAGCTTTTCAGTAAACTTCTCCCAGCATTCCTTCTTGTTCTTATCCAGATCCTGCTTGATCTCGTTATCCAGCACAGCTATGTCCGGGTCTAGATGGTCTGCGGCTCTCTTCTCATCTCTGGTTCTTATCTTCTGCAGTATTTCCCTGCTGACATTTGGAAAAAGGTCTTGACGACCCTCAGGAATTGCAGCTTTCATGGCCTTGCGAATGGCACTTGTTAGATGGCGCTCTTTCTGATGTCCATCACCATTCCATGGGTAGTCGACCGCATGGCGAACTGCAACATCTCTGAACAGGGTCCAGTCTGCTAGGCCTAAATTAAGATAAGTACGATGACGAAAACCAGAGTAAGGGCAAGAGAGTCAGAGAGATCAATATGAACAAAGACGGGAATGTGATCACTGGAGAGTTGTGGATGTGGACCACGTGCAAGCATTAGAGAGATTGGATGACACAAGAGAGATGTCTGGGCTAGAAGGTCGGCCGCTGGCAGGGAGACGAGTGGGCTGGTCATCATTGAGGATAACCAGGTCACACTCCTCAGCCCATTCTTCGACATCTTCCCCTCTGGCGTCAGAATCAAGAGCGGAGCAGAAAGGGTGAGCATTGAAGTCACCTGCAAAGACAGCTGAAGGGGAGAGTGAGCAGTCGTACAACTGCTTAAGGAGGGGAATAGGATTATAAGAGGGGGACAAGATGATATAGGAGGAATATAGATGTTAATTAGAGGTAAAGGGGTTTTAAGGGGGAGGTGGACAGGAACATACTCAGGAGTACCGTCCTTGGGAACGCGAGGAATAAGGTGAGACGGTAAGGCAGATAGCACGAAAGTAGACACTCCGCCCCCAAGAGCTGTCCTTGGCATGTGATAGGCGGTGTAGCCCGGAATGTTAGGTTGGGGATAAGTGGTAGATGGAGAGAGCTTGGTTTCTTGAACCATGATAACATCCGGGTGATGAGAACGTGCGAATAGAGAGAGTTCAGATAACTTGTTGCGAAGGCCGTTGAGATTAATGTGAACAATGGAGAGGGGGGCGGTTGGTAATTGAGGAATCAGAGTTGTTGGGGGCAGAGCATAGAACACAACGAAAGGATGAGTCATGATGCCTCACAGAACTGAGGCCCGAACAGGAGAAGTGCACCCACCTTTGGCATCCGAAGCACTGGACACTTGTTTTATGCCAGGTAACATCCTCGCCGCAGGTGGCACATGGATACTTCCGTGCTGGACCTGGATTCCTCTCGACGCCGGCCCTTTGTAATAAAATCCTCAGAGAGCTGCGGCCGACCAGCACCTCTCCCATGACAAAAACCCTCTTCTCGGAGGGGTTGACGTCGGTTTGCACGGAGGCGATCTTCTTTCCTCCACACTGCCACGGCACGAACAGCTCCATAATACTTGAATTTATAACTTTTTTACCACTTTATATTATAACAGTTGACGACAAATATTTATTGAATTGGCAGTAAACTTCATCAATTCTACGATATAACTTCGGCTCAGTAATGCAGAAAACCTTTTTTCTTTACAATTTTCAGAAAATTGATTACAACAAAAGTTCATGTTCATGTGGGTTGGAAATCAGACTGGATCTGATCAGAACACGTTCAGACAAGATTTTTTAGTACTTCGAATACACAAAATAAGCACGGAATGACACTTCGAAATTCATGGGCAAGAACCAAAGGCTCACAACCGAAAGCGCTTGCCACGTCAGCCTGAAACAATCAATCAGTAGTCAATAAAGACGAAGTCGCTCAAGGTGCTACAACTTACGTATAACTGGCTGCCAATTTTGTGCAGGGTACGATACCTGGAGAACTGATTAATCGAATTGAATCCATCGTATGAGAAATGCCGAGCGTTTGATATGGAGACAGAGCGTACGAATTCCTAAAGAAATGAAACCTTTCAAGTAAAACTAGGGTAGAAGAGTATTGCCATATCCCACATCTCAACCTACTTAGTATGCTGCTTCGCTGAACCTCCCTCTTTCTCTCTGACAAGAAATGAAGAGCGCAGCCCTGTATTGGTCAACCTTGCCTCCCGACACACACTCATTCAAGGAACTTGGGGCCGGAGCTCCTTGCGGCAAAGCTTGCGAAGCCATGCGAAAATCTGTTCTCCGTTGAATGCTCCTAAACAGGAAAGATTTGCTCTAATAAATCACAAGAACTTTTCTCAGGGATATTTATTGCTATACATCACCTATATTTTTACACGCAGAGTTTACTTCAGGACACAATGGCTTCAGACTAATCGCAATGTGTGTCATGTCACCAGAAACGTTAATTTAGGCCTAACCACTCCAGAGCACAGGAGAAGATTCGATACGATATTGATGTATAAGATCATTCATGGGAGTGCAGGTATCAAGACAACCTGAGACCATGAACTACTAGGAGCGCCGGTGAAATAGACATTTTGTCTGCAAGTGATGAGAGAATTATGACATGTTTGAAGGACGGCGTACCTTCTATTTTGAGAGGTCCTACGAGGAAAATGGCGTCGCCCCCTCGGACGAGCCCCTTTCGCCCTCGGCTCACGCGAACCACGACTCCGCCCCCGAATTCGTATCCTCGGATCAGCCCCCTCGTCCGAAATCACCTCGGCTGGAACCCCCCAAATGCCCGAGCGTAAAATGTTTGCAGTGTGTGACACTGCAGACTACACATCACACCCGACGCCCATGATATTTTTGTGCGTTTTCTTAAAACAGCCTAACATTCTAACGTGTATCCACTGCTCATCATGTCTGAACTTCATCATTTTCTTAACCTATTTGTTACTGGAATGAGCAAATCTTTCTACGTGAATTTCGTTGGGATGATAAGGACTTTGTAAACAGTTTCGTGTGACCGAGAAGGATTCCAGTATTTTAACCTGTTGCTGTTTGTGGTCCTTGATTTTCTCTGTTTGTAAACTGTTTGGAGGATTTATTTCATTGTTATGGTATCACATATAAAAATCATAAGAAATTTTTTGTCTTGTCTCTTCCATTTTTTACTCGAAGCTAACCCTCACGGCGGCTGCGGGAGTTAATTCGTCAAATCACCGCTTGCTGTCAATATTTTCACACAAATTCTTGTTTGCCATCGGGAATAGATCGCATTCAGGAAAACAGGAGCCTCACTTAAGCCCTGTCTGAAGAAATTCGGTTTCATTGTGTTTTAAAGGAGGGAACTGGTTGCTTCTCTGTCCGAGTGGCAACTCGTCCACCTCGCTCTCTTCACATCGCTGCAAAGCAAAAACAAGTGGGATCAGATTCTTTTTCGTAGTTGTGAAGGTGTGCGCTTCATACAAGGGTTTTGCACACCCGGAGGTTTCAATTCCTGTCCGAAATCCACGGGTAGCACGTGTTTTGGACGAGGTACACCCCGTGAGGGTTACTCAAACAGGGATGTCGGATCACCCGGGCGGTTATTGTCTTTTTTCGCCGCTGCGAAGGCACCCAGGGTGATCCCCCCGACGATTTTCTGGCCGGAGTCGGTTTGCCACTCTCCAGAGGCCAGCATAATTTTGACCGCTGGGGGGATAGGGGTATCTTCTCGGCTGAGGGGGGGGGGGCGGTTTCGCCGTGATCTGCGGGTAGGGTGGTCCTTCACGGCAGCCCGCGTCGAAGATTACGTCCTTGTGCCGAGGCGCGGCGTTTCTCCGTCGTGGACCCGGGGCGGCATGCTTGAAGCCTAGTTTTGACTGCATCGCAGCTATTTTGCACCCGCTGCTGCAGCGATGTAGCAGCGGCAGCGATTCTGTTCATAATGCATAGACCCACGGATGATGGAAGAAATTCAGTGAATCAGTGAAATTAATGGCTGGTAGGTATCAATAACGCGTTTCGACTCGCAAACGCTGATCTTGTCATGTGAAAGGGTCAAAGTTCAGTAAACGAAACGTGTCATTCGCTGGCAATCGCTCCATCGTTGCCATTTTGGCCGCGATGGAGCGATGGTCAGCGACCATTGAGGATCGCTCTTCAAGCAGCGATGTAGCAAAACATAGGATTTCGTCGCCGCGATCCAGCGATGTAGGACGTTTGCCACGAAGCGATCACATTGGAGCAGCTTTCCTTTACGCGCGATGAAAAAGGAACAGTTGTCCCTCGCATGGCCGCAGCGACCACCTGCAGTCAAAACTAGGCTTGAGGTGAATAGTAACGCCCGGTAGCGATTCGGGCCACCCGGGGTTATTCGGGTCACCCGGGGTATCATGGGGGACTCACCCGTGGGTCGTTGCAGCTGGTGATACCCCCTTCGCACAGCCGGGTGATTCCCCCGTCTTGCCTGAGTAGCTGCGAGTCCATTTTTTCGTTGTAGCTTACGGAGCTTGACCTTTTGGCTCCTGGCAATGCGCCAGCAGTGTGCTATGGACGGTAGCCGTTGCGGGACCACAGCCGCGCGACGGCGACGCATCTTCAGCTTTCGCAGTGCAATTCTGCACACCATTGGATCAATTTTCATCCAGAAGGAGAAGGAAATGCTTTTCTTTAATCCGGATTCCCGCTTATCTCTGATGCACAAATAGCTCACAAACTCAGCGGATTGTCGCCTTAGGTCTGGACTGATGTACGACCTCAAAAATTTCCGTCAAGAAACAAGGGCGAAAGAAGTTCTTCTACGGTAGGCTCAAAATTATCCTTGTCGTTATTTCCGAATGTTTTCATCTGATTTGCTCGTCATGAAAGGATGGGCAGGTTGAGGATCCGCACTAGGAATGAGCGGAATAAAAATATGAAAATTCAGATATCAGTTTTCGGAATATTGTATACTTTTTCGACTCACGGTCGCGTCGCTCTTCACAGCGGCATCGACCGCTGAGCGGTCCTCCCGCCTTCTAGGTCAATGGTATACTTTGTCGCTTTCATGAGCGACATCCATGGCATTTATCATTAATCGCTGCGGGACCAGCATACGAGCAACGCCATTGGCCGTCGTAGGAACAGTTGCCGCCCTTCCGTCGCAGCGATGTGTCGCGAAGGGCAGACATAGGCCATTGGTATACTTCAGCGACGGAGTCGTCTCCGCCGCATTGAATTCCACGCGCTTTTGCGTACTGACATTTCCGCGCACGCGCATCTGCACAGCAAACAAAAAATCGTTTATCGTCATGCCGTCACAATCTGTGTGGGATTCCGTGATATCCTATACACATAAGATACAAATTTGTCGTGGTTCTCGAAAATGAAAGCGGGTCCCGCGTGGAAAGCTTGGCTGAGTATCTGCTAAGCCCACGCGTGGCCCGCGGCCAATTTTCGCACGCGTCCTTTAAATTCTTCTTTTTTTTAATTTTAGGATTTTAGAGGTTTTTTTTTGTTATTTGTTATATATATATTTTCAGGTGCATGTCCTGCAACTGACGCCACCGAAGAAGCTTTTCAAGGTGAGCACAATTTTTGAAGCTTGTTGCCTACAACCATAAAAATGCCGCTCATCGCCGCATTTTGTGCAACAAGTGCACAAAATGCGGCATTTTTATGGTTGTAGGCAACAAGTTTCAAAAATTGTACACACCTTGAAAAGCTCCTTCGGTGGCGCCAGTTGCAGCTCATGCACCTGAAAATATAATCAAAAATCATTGCAGACTTTTGTGCAACAGGCTAAAAAATCGATATTATTGATCGGTATTTATCGATGACTGATGAGCAAAATTTCTCAGCCAGGAAAACCAACCCCATCAACAATCACCAGTCCTCGCCTCAATTTGTGCAAAAAGCGCGAAAATCGATAATGTTGATTATCGATCGATGACGTGTCACGAGTAAGAATTCTGAAATTTCTCAACCAGGAAAACTAACCCCATCAACAATCACCACTCCTTCTTCTTCTTCTTCTGCAGCCTCAAAGCGGTTTTTGTCATAGGTTGAGGAACTGGGCGGCCTTCACAGGATTCGTCCAAAGGTCCATTGTGGTTAAGGAGGTAGGTCTCTTCGGGCACATGACCAAGTGTGCCGTGTCGTGTCCGGGAGCACCACAGTCCGGGCATGCGTCTGATCGGCTGCTGTCGATCTTGTTGACGTAAGACATGAGCAGAATAGAGTGACCACAGCCCAGCGATGCAAGAGCACATCTGGCTCGTCTGCCGAGTTGAGACTCGGACCCGCAAACCCGAGGCGGCACCGTTCCCAAGATAGGGTTCACAGCCGCCTCTGCTAGGTATCCTCGAACAAACTGGGTGTGCTCCTCACGCAGAAGACGAAGCCTTTCCATGTTGGAGTCGGCCCATCTCTGTACATCAACTTTACGAGGAGCATCGGCGAACGGCGTCCTAATCGACCTCTCTCTTATGGGCTTCATGATTCTCTTTGACGGATGATTCGGCTGCCTCAGAACATTAATATACATCTGCTGTGCCTGGAGTTCACAATGCTCCTTGACCGGCAATATGCAGGCCTCCGCGTGAAGAAGCTCCACCGGGGAGCTCCTTGCACAACCGGTAGCAATTCTAAGCGCAGCATTCTGTACACGCTGCAGCTTATTCCAGGAGCTGTCAGACACCAGGTGCTGCCACACTGGTGCCGCATATTCCAGAGCCGGCTGAAGTATTGCTCTGTAGGTTCTCAATATAGTCTCTCGGCTGCTTCCCCATGATGTTCCTCCGAGAGCTCTCAAGATATTAAGCCTAGCCTTGACGACTGTTTGTTTCTGTTCCGCGTTTTTGTGGAACTTCAGTGAGGGATCAAGAATAAGGCCAAGCAGCTTGGGGAATTTTGCTGCTGGCAACAGGTCACCATCCCATTTGAAATCTGGATGGGCACTGTGTTCCTTGGTGTTTGTTGTGAACACTGAAACAGAGGATTTTGCGGCAGAGACTGTGAGCATCATATTATCGAGGAAGAGCTTCAACTCGACGAGATAGGCGCTGATCTTGTTAGCGGCTATCTGCAGGTCACGGTCCTGGCACATGATGGTGATGTCGTCGGCATACATAACAATCTTTACATCATTGGGATGCTCGGGAATGTCCTCAAGATACAGGCTGAATAGGGCAGGGGACAACACTACGCCTTGCGGAACACCGGCTGCTCTTGGAATGCTATCGGATACATGATTCTGGAACAGAACCTTAGCACGACGGCCTTTAGTGAACGCTGCAATCCATCGCTTCTGCCATGATGGTAGCGACTTGAGCAGTTTCTCGGACAGCAGTCCCAAGTTAACAGAGTCAAACGCTTTGCTCAGGTCGAGGGCGACGGCCACCGTTCTCAGAGGCTTTCTCATGTTGAACCCATCGACCGCAAAGCTCACGATCTCCAATAGAGCTGTAGTAGTAGAGTGAAGTTTCCTGAACCCATGCTGATGCTGCTGTCGCTCATTTTGATCAGCCAGGTCCGTCACGATCAACTTTTCAGCTAATTTAGCGACGGGCGATAACAGGCTTATTGGTCGAAAGCCCTTTGCCGTGCTTTGGGACTTGCCTGGCTTTGGCAACGGTATCACATTGGCTGTCTTCGAAGCTTGGGATAGAGTGCAGGTCCGGAAAGAAGTGTTAATGATATCTGCAAGCATCGGTAGAAGTTCCGTGGGAAGCTTCTTCAGGATGGCTGGGGAGATACCGTCAGGTCCGATAGCCTTCGGATTCCGCATTTCTTTGACAGCCTTCTCTACTTGCGTGAGAGTAAAGGCCTCAGAAGCGTTCATGAGCGGCAACCGGCTCTGTTCTCTAACCGTGACTCTGTTTTGCACGCCTCGCTTGGTACGTGTGATGAAAAAATTCTTGCCGAGTGCGTAAGCAGCCGCTTTCCCTGATTTGAAGACGTTCTCCTCGAACTCAATAGCGGAGCTCATCGGGGGAGCGGACCTTCCGGAAATTTTCATCAACACTTTCCACGTCGTAGTTCCGTCCGCCTTGAAATTCAGCTTTTCAGTGAACTTCTCCCAGCATTCCCTCTTGTTTTTATCCAGATCCTGCTTGATCTCATTATCCAGCACAGCAATCTCCGGGTCTAGATGGTCTGCGGCTCTCTTCTTATCTCTGGTTCTTATCTTCTGCAGTATTTCCCTGCTGACATTTGGAAAAAAGGTCTTGACACGACCCTCAGGAATTGCTGCTTTCATGGCCTTGCGGATGGCACTTGTTAGATGGCGCTCTTTCTGATGAACATCACCATTCCATGGGAAGTCGACCGCATGGCGGAGTGCAACATCTCTGAACAGGGTCCAGTCTGCTAGGCCTAAATTAAGATAAGTACGATGACGAAAACCAGAGTAAGGGGCAAGAGAGTCAGAGAGATCAATATAGACAAAGACGGGAATGTGGTCACTGGAGAGAGTTGTGGATGTGGACCACGTGCAAGCATTAGAAAGATTGGATGACACAAGAGAGATATCTGGGCTAGAAGGTCGGCCGTTGGCAGGGAGACGAGTGGGCTGGTCATCATTGAGGATAACCAGGTCACACTCCTCAGCCCATTCTTCGACATCTTCCCCTCTGGCGTCAGAATCAAGAGCGGAACAGAACGTGTGAGCATTGAAGTCACCCGCAAAGACAGCTGAAGGGGAGAGTGAGCAGTCGTACAACTGCTTAAGGAGGGGAATAGGATCATAAGAGGGGGGACAAGATGATATAGGAGGAATATATATGTTAAATAGAGATAATGGGGTTTTGAGGGGGAGGTGGACAGGAATGTACTCGAGAGTACCGTCCTTAGGAGTGACTTGACTTACTTAATCGGTTGGCTTTCGCCTGACGCGGTCATTCCGCATCTTCACCGAGGTGTGCCGTCCTAGTAGTCAGCCGTGTCCATTTTTCACGGTCTTCAGCCACAATTTGAACACATTCCATCCAGCTGTCACTATTCCATTTCCTGCGAAACGAAACATCGCGCCTGAACTGTCTTTCGATGCCGAGTGACTTTAAATCCTCTTTAACCACATCCGTCCAGAACTTTCGCCTACGCCCAGGTGGCCGTTTCCAGACAGGATTTGGAAGCATTTTTAAAGCGTGTTGTACGAGACGATCCGGCGTTCTTCTTAGTATATGCCCGAGCAGTCGAAGTCGACTTTCCATTGCTGCTTGAGATGGCGTTAGGAGATGCTGGCACCTCCCTCGTGTCAAGCGTTGATGTACTGCGTCGATTTCCTTGTAAAGGTTTTCGTTATGGCATACACGCGGCCAGAAATATCCAAGCAAACGCCTAAAAAGCTTCCTCTCCGTGCAATCCAACCTTTCCATCTGCGTTTTCGGTGCTGCCCACGTCTCCGATCCGTACATCATGATAGGGCGAATAGCGGATAGGTAGACGCGCAACTTGACTTCCTTCGCGATGGTGGTAGACCACAAACACTTGGTTAGAGAATTGAATGCAGACGTAGCTTTCGCACATCGTTGTCGAATATCCGCTGCATAACTACCATCGTTCTTCAGCAAACAGCCCAAATAACAGAAATCGTCCACCAGTTCGATACGTTGTCCGTCCACACAAACTCCAGTTGAAGGCCTCTGAGAGACCCACATCTGCTTGCATTTGTCGGGACGAAGTCCATAGGCTGCGGCATACTTCGAAACGAGGTTCACAATCCTTTGCAGTTTTGCGTTCTTTTCAGCGAATAACACAATGTCGGCGTACTCCAGGTCGACAAGGGAGCGTCCTGATGGTGTTAGGATCACATCCGCAGGAAACTGTTCTGCAACTCTACGTATGATGTCATCAACGGCGAAGTTGAAAAGAAAAGGTCCTGCAACGGCTCCTTGCCTTACTCCTGTTTTCACCTCGAAAGCTGACGTAAATCCGACAGGTGTACGAACTGCTGCTGTTGTTCCTTTGTTCATGTCCTCGATTAACCGAACATACTTTTCCGGGACTCCATCTGCTCGCAGAGCATTGAGCAATCGATCACGATGAGGAGAGTCGAACGCGG
Organism: Aplectana chamaeleonis; assembly: GCA_029168955.1. Taxonomy (NCBI): domain Eukaryota; kingdom Metazoa; phylum Nematoda; class Chromadorea; order Rhabditida; family Cosmocercidae; genus Aplectana; species Aplectana chamaeleonis. The sequence goes on from JAPDOI010000316.1 coordinate 755,153, forward strand.
CTTCAAAGTCCAAAAAAGCAAGCTGTAATGGCTTCGAAAACCGCTGCCACGATTCAATTACTCTTCTCACGACGAACACTTGGTCGATGGTCGATCTTCCAGGTCGAAAACCGGCTTGCTCATCTCTGGTCGTTCCTTCACGATGTTTGATAAGTCGCTCGAGAATGATACGTTCTGAAACCTTGTACATGACACGAAGTAGAGAGATTCCTCTGTAGTTCTTAGGATCCGTGACGGATAGCTTCTTGTGAAGAGGTACGATGATCGCATGTCTCCACGAATCGGGTATCCTTTCGCTCATCCATATGGCACGGATGGTGTTGGTCATTTCACGAATCCCAGACGGAGGAAGAGCTTTCAGCATTTCAGCAGTGATGTTGTCATCTCCACCTGCCTTTCCATTCTTCATTTTCCGGACACAATCCAAAACTTCAGACTCAGTCGGCGGTTCCTCACTGACATCGTAATGTGCTCTCTGAACATGCGGGAGCTCAGGTACTGATGGCGCTGGACGATTCAGTAGTGAACTGAAGTAATCCTTTCATATTGGCAGCGTCGCATCACCAACTGCAACTCCATTGGTAGTGTTCAAGACAGGAGAACATCTCTTCAGCTTCCCGCTATACTGTCGCAGCAACGTGTAGGCTTTCTTCGGATTCTTCTCCTCCCAAGCCTTCTCGAACTCCTTAGCTCTACACGTCCATTCTCGTTCGCGGTCACTTTGAAGCTGCCGACGCAACTTCCTCCTCAGACGCTTCTCCTCCACGAAGTTTCCTGCAGTTCGGAGAGCACATACTCTGTTGTAGGTAGATGTTGTTTCTTCTTAGACGTAGGCAAACTTCTTCTTAGGCTGTACAACCGGGAGTGCCTCTTTCGAAGCGTCCTGGATGCACTCGAACAAAGAATCCGCGTCGCAAAGTTTTTTCTTTGTCCGTACTCCGATGTGAATAGAAACGCGTTGTCGGAAATTCCTTCTGCACTCTTCATCTCTGAGACTTGTCATGTAAATCCTCTGGAGAGGCTGAGCCCCTCGCTTCCTCTTATGAATCCTCGCAGTGAAGTTCAACAGAACAGGACGGTGATCCGAATCGAATGCGACATCCCACACAGCTCTAGATCTTCGAATGTCCGATACTGGAATATTCCTCGTCAGGACATAGTCAAGCTGTAGTTTCAAAGTTGTCATCTTCCGCTGCTCTTCTGGAGATAGCGGGGTTGGTCCCTGCCACGTAAGCTGATGGCGGCGATGATTCCTCTTGAATGTCGATGCAATAATCAGACCACTGCGTTCACAAAAGTCGACAAGGCGGTAGCCATTGTCCGATGTTTGCTCCACTGGGTAGAACCATTTACCGAGTACTTCGGATTCCTGATCAAGTCCCATCTTCGCATTTGCGTCAATCCCCACGACAACAGCATGTTGACAAGGTATCCTGGCCAGCAAAGTATTGAGTTCCTCATAAAACGCATCCTTCGAATTGTCTTCGGCGGTTTCAGTGGGCGCATGAGCACTCACTATCCACAGATTGAATCCTCTGTGATCCCGCAGTCGTACGAATGCATTCCGACACGACGTTGAGCCGAACTCCTTGACCATACCATTGAAATCCTTCCTTACAGCTATTGCACAGCCTCCCACTCTCCTATCGTCAGCGTTACCGCAGTAGATGGTGTACTCTCCGACGCTGATGACGGGTCTATCCTTGAGGCGGGTTTCCTGCAAAGCAGCAAACGGTGCATGGAAATAGCTCAGAAGTCTGGATAGCGCAGTTTTTTGGATATCACTCGACAGCGATCGACAGTTCAGGGTGGCGAAACTGTGGCTTGTGGCCAAAGACTCCATGACTCCCTAGGTACGGATTTTAAGGTGTTATGGACCAGAGGCCTTAGTGTGCCGGACGGCGACACCTTTATGCAATGCGCGGGATACTTTCGCGATATAGTTGTGCACGCTATATCGCTCGAACGTTCCCTGTGTACACTCAAACGTCTGCTGGGTTCAGTAGAAGCAGGGGCACCAACGAGCAGGTACCAACAGACTTGTATACACACCCCCTCCTTAGGAGTATTAGGGATAATATGAGAAGGTAAGGCAGATTGCACGAAAGTAGACACTCCGCCCCCAAGAGCTGTCCTTGGCATGTGATAGGCTGTGTAGCCCGGAATGTTAGGTTGGGGATAAGTGGTAGATGGAGAGAGCTTGGTTTCTTGAACCATGATAACATCCGGGTGATGAGAACGTGCGAATAGAGAGAGTTCAGATAACTTGTTGCGAAGGCCGTTGAGAATAATGTGAACAATGGAGAGGGGGCGGTTGGTAATTGAGGAATCAGAGTTGTTGGGGGCAGAGCATAGAACACAACGAAAGGATGAGTCATGATGCCTCACAGAACTGAGGCCCGAACAGGAGAAGTGCACCCACCTTTGGCATCCGAAGCACTGGACACTTGTTTTATGCCAGGTAACATCCTCGCCGCAGGTGGCACATGGATACTTCCGTGCTGGACCTGGATTCCTCTCGACGCCGGCCCTTTGTAATAAAATCCTCAGGAGAGCTGCGGCCGACCAGCACCTCTCCCAGGTCCCTCTTCTCGGAGCGGTTGACGTCGGTTTGCACGGAGGCGATCTTCTTTCCTCCACACTGCCACGGCACGAACGTACGACATCTCGGCAGCATCACCACTCCTCGCCGCAATTTGTGCAAAAAGCGCGAAAATCCATAATGTTGATTATCGATCGATGACTGTCATAAGAATTCTGACAAGTTCAGCACTTACCTCCGACGATCTGTGTTCATTGGCTGCAGATCCACCCACTAACCCCTGTCTCCACAGCCGTAGCATGCCCGAGCAGTTTCCGTGCTCCACGGCTGATTTAGTATGTAAACCCACGATTTTGAGGTACCCTTCAAAGTTAAGTTATCATGTTCAAATTGGAATAGGATCGGCCTGCATCCATTTCCAGCCTCCTATCCAAAAATGAGCTTTCTAGCTCAATTTTAAGTTTAGCAACAGGATCGTGAACGCCGTCTGGAAAAAAGGAGATTAACAGAGAAAACTTGCGGTTTTTCGAATTTTTTCTCAAATCCTAGGAAACCATTCTAAACCATTTTGGGCTATGTATCCAACTTTTTGCGCTCTTTTCAATGCAATTTAGAACTAATTTCTACCTTCACCCTGAACTTAGATTTCGAGAAACGGGTTGCGCGCGTGGCCAGCGCGGTATTATCCCTTCCGCTCCCCTTCGACTCCGGTCCATCGTTCGGCGAAGCCGAACGAATACTACGTAGAGAGAGGGGGTCGGCGAAGCCGGTTCATCGTTCGTCGAAGCCGAACGAATACAACGTAGAGAGAGGAAGGCCGGCGAAGCCGGCCCATCGTTCGGTGGAGCCCAACGAATAACACATAAAGCGAGGAAGGCCGGCGAAGCCTTCCCATCGTTCGGTGAAGTCGAACGAGTACTAAGCGGAGGGTGGCCGGCGAAGCCTCCGCCGAACGAATACTACGTAGAGGGGGGTCGGCGAAGCCGGCCCATCGTTCGGCGGAGTCGAACGAATACTACGTAGAGCGAGGAAGGCCGGCGAAGCCGCCCCACCGTTCGGTGGAGCCGAACGAATACTACGTAGAGGGGGGTCGGCGAAGTCGGCGCATCGTTCGGCGGAGCCGAACAAATACTTCGTAGAGGGAGGGGGTCGGCGAAGCCGGCCCATCGTTCGGCGAAGCCGAACAAATACTTCGTAGAGGGAGGGGGTCGGCGAAGCCGGCCCATCGTTCGGCGGAGCTGAACGAATACTACGTAGAGATAGGGGGGTCGGCGGAGCCGGTCCATCGTTCGGTGGAGCCGAACGAATACTACGTAGAGGGGGGTCGGCGAAGCCGGCCTCCCGTTCGACGAAGCCGAACAAATACTTTGTAGAGGGAGGGGGTCGGCGAAGCCGGCCCATCGTTCGGCGGAGCCGAACGAATACTACGTAGAGCGAGGAAGGCCGGAGAAGCCGGCCCATCGTTCGGCGAAGCCGAACGAATACTACGTAGAGGGGGGTCGGCGAAGCCGGCCCATCGTTCTGCGAAGCCGAACGAATATTAGGTAGAGGGAGGAAGGCCGGCAAAGCGGGCCCATCGTTCGGCGGAGCCGAACGAATACTATGTAGAGAGAGGGGGGTCGGCGGAGCCGGTCCATCGTTCTGCAAAGCCGAACGAATACTACGTAGAGATAGGGGGGTCGGCGGAGCCGGTCCATCGTTCGGTGGAGCCGAACGAATACTACGTAGAGGGGGGTCGGCGAAGCCGGCCTATCGTTCGACGAAGCCGAACAAATACTTCGTAGAGATAGGGGGGTCGGCGGAGCCGGTCCATCGTTCGGTGGAGCCGAACGAATACTACGTAGAGGGGGGTCGGCGAAGCCGGCCTATCGTTCGACGAAGCCGAACAAATACTTCGTAGAGGGAGGGGGTCGGCGAAGCCGGCCCATCGTTCGGCGGAGCCGAACGAATACTACGTAGAGCGAGGAAGGCCGGCGAAGCCGGCCCATCGTTCGGCGAAGCCGAACGAATACTACGTAGAGGGGGGTCGGCGAAGCCGGCCCATCGTTCTGCGAAGCCGAACGAATACTAGGTAGAGGGAGGAAGGCCGGCAAAGCCGGCCCATCGTTCGGCGGAGCCGAACGAATACTATGTAGAGAGAGGGGGGTCGGCGAAGCCGGCCCATCGTTCGGCCAAGCCGAACGAATACTATGTAGAGAGTGCTAAGCGGAGGGTGGCCGGCGAAGCCGGCCCATCGTTCGGCTAAGCCGAACGAGTAATTAGCGGCCCATCGTTCGGCGAAGCCGAACGAATACTACGTAGAGAGAGGGGGTCGGCGAAGCCGGGCGACGAAGTTGGATTTTCGTTTCACAAAGCTCGCTCTCTGCTAAGAGTTATGAAATGGTAGCCATTTTGGGTGTAAGCGAGATGTGATCGGCGCCATAGGGCATCGGCGGAAAGGTACGGGTGTGCAAAGTATACGTGTCGTCATTGCGTGCCACCGCAGCCTGATTGAAGAATTTAAAGTATTGAAGAGGTGAAATACTTTCGGCGCTATGTTTGTCTGTTTGCTCGTTTTTCGAAATGCGCAACTATACTACTGCCAGGGGGCACGCGCCTTCAAATAACGTGGCTGCCACGGGCTAGTGACCCGAAGGGTCACTAGTTTCTAATTGTTTTCACTTTCTGTCACTATATGACCATCATTCTAGTCGTTTTAACCATCCCTGTTTTTGTTTGGTAGTTGAGGAAGCGGAAAATCTAGAAGTTGTCGTAGAAGAGGCAAATACGTCGGCTTGGGATATAATCCATGCATTCGACAGGCTAGACAAAGGTATGAATAAAAAGAACGGTCCCCAAGTAATCGAGTGGGATAATGACAGCAGATTAACAGCCAATTGAAAAAAAAACTACAGGTAAACAACTAAACCCGAAACGGATAAAACTACAATGTCTTTTGATGTCATTATACTGTCCACGATATTCCAAAAATCACATAAAACAGCGTGAAATAGATGATTCTTTGGAGTCCAAGGGAGACAGCGACAGCCCGTCACTGCGGCGACGAAGTATACCAGGGTTACGTCACTGAAAACTATAACACACCTCAGCGACCTGTTGCCGCGACGGGCGCACGCAAACTGATCCCGCGGCCGACCCTGCCACAACGCCGGTGCTGGTACAGACGCGATGAGCGTCGAAACCTGTAGCTGCAGCGACAGAGAGGTATACCAATGGCCAAAGGTCGGGATCATATTTCTAGCGACGAGCGACGCGACGCAGTGTGTACCATCAATATCGATCCAAAATCGATATACCTGAAGTGCACTGTTGCTTGTCGCAGGGAGTATGATCCCGGTCATACTGCAAATATGCCGGAGACTGCTGCTGCCACTGTCGCTCGTCGCTGTGCAGCGCACTGCGGCAGCGACAGGTTTAGAGGGCGGGAGTTCCGTGACAGGCGGTCGCTGTCGCTGTGCACAGCGACACGACCTTGTGTCGCAGAAGTATACCACTGGCCTTAAACCTGCCGCTAACATTATGTCGCGTCGCTCGTCGCGGGAAGTATGCACTAGGCCTATCGCAGTGCGCTGCACAGCGACAATGGCAGCGACAGGCCTCGGCACATTTGCAGTACGTCAGCCCTCCGGGACACGTCGCTGCGACAAACGCGCGATAACTGTTCCTACGACGAGCGATGCCGTTTCTCCGATTCGTGTCCCGCCGCTATTTGTGCTATATTGCATGCCTGTTGCTCATGACTGCGACAGTGTATACCATACCCCTTCGGGTTGCAGCACGTTTTTTCCTCTTGGGCTTCGGAGGTCGGGCGCGAAACGCCTGAAAATGTGCGAAAATGCGGTTTTCGGAATGCAAAACGCAGAAAAAATGAGAAATCGTCAGATTTTTCCCGTCACCGATGACCCAACATTTTCAGGTGCTACTTTAGCGGGGGGCACTATGGCGCGATACGTTTGGCTACGCCCATTTTACCGTGCCGCATTGATTTTGAGGGTTTCCCACAAGAACTTGAAGTTAGGACTTTTACAGGCGTCACCGTCGGTGCTATGTGGGAAGGGGGGGGGCACCGTTGTATCGCACTTGGCCACGCCCATTTTTCCATGCCGCAATGACTCTCCTGATTTTGGCAGGGGAGGGAAACCCCGGGTAGGTGCTCAATTTAGTGCGGCACAGTAAAATGGGCGTGGCCAAGTCCATCGCGCCATAGTGGCCCCCCCCCTTCCCACATAGCACCTCACCGTCTACCATTACAGACAATCGCTTAGGGGCATCTCGAAATCCACTGACAGTAAGCCAACACACGACGAAGCGCAGCGAATCGCCGCGAAAACAAAGGCAGAATTCTTGCAGACGTGTTCTGTGTATTGAGAATGACACAGCTTGCCTTAAACTTCTCCTTGGCAGGTACCTAACATGAATTTGACTTTTCTTATACTGATTTCTAAAAGTTTAGCTTCCTGGCAAAAGTAATGATTTGGCAATGTTATAATTTCAAAAAATCAAGAAGCTGAAAAAAAATTTAAAAAAAGGTCTTGAGATATCTTTAAAAATGATTTGGCGCAAAATAACCACAAGTAGTGAAAAAAATGGGAAATGTAGTGAAATGATTAAAATCGGATTTGGCGGTCAGTCATAGGCCAACTTTTTATAAGTAGTGAGAGACAAGGTATAGGATTTTACAAGCTTCTCCGATAAACTTATCAAAGCTAAATCAAGCGCGCAACGGAAACCGTAAAACATTTCATTGAAGCTGTAATACGGAAATCAGGGTGGGTCAAGCTATGTAAACGTTACGCTGAAATCCGATGCGCGCTTGGTTTAGCTTTGATAAGTTTAACAGAGAAGGTTGTAAAATCCTATACCTCGTCTCTCACTACTTATAAAAAGTTGGCCTATGACTGACCGCCAAATCCGATTTTAATCATTTCACTACATTTCCCAGTTTTTTCATTACTTGTGGTTATTTTGTGCCAAATCATTTTTAAAGATATTTCAATACGCTTTCTTTATTTTTTTTCAGCTTCTTGAATTTTGAAATTATAGCATTGCCAAATCATTACTTTTGCCAGGAAGCTAAACTTTAAAAATTTCATATATTTTTCCCAAAGGTTCCCTTTTTGACCTGATTTTTGTTTAGCGATTCCCATTTTGGAGAGGCGAAACCTTTCATGACAGCTTCAGCCTTCCGTAAATAATGAAATCGGTACCAATCGGTGTTGTCCGAGAACCATATAGTCTACAGCAATGGGAGTAAGGCCTGGTGAGGTTGCGGACTCGTCCCAACATACGGTGGTTTGTTAGTGGTATTACCCATTTTTCCGAAATAGCGGTGATAGATCGGTGAGTCTGTGTTTTCACTGATATGACTACATCTGTGGAAGCAATGAAAACAGGTGAAAAATGTGAGAGTGGAAACAAAAACTCACCGACCAATCTCACTTATTTAGAAAAAATGAGTGATAGCACAATCAGACTACAGTATGTTACGAAGAGTCCGCAATCTCACCAGGTCCTACATCTCAGAGAAACTCACGGCCCGTCCGCGGCGCTTTCGCAGGGTCGTCCGCGGCCGACAACCGGACGATCCTTCACCGAAGCCGGTAAAGCGCCAGTAATGCGCCGCGGGCCCCCCTGCTAGCGCCGCGGGTCGTCCTGCAGGCGCCGCGGATCGTCCTAAGAGCCGCCGGGGATGGTCCTGAGAGCCGCCGCGGACAGTCGTCCCCGACACAGTCATGACCAGTCCGCCTCGTCTCGAGAGGTGTCCAGGGCAGAGAAAGCACCGCCTCGGTCCGGACAAGGGCGTAGCCTCCTCCGAAGTCTGCGGTGCGGGGCCACCCTTCCAGCGGACCGCGACGAACACCGCCCCTAGCTGTGAGGATCCCCTATCCCCCCAGCGACCAAAAATATGCTGGCCTCCGGAGAGTGACTTGAAGTCACCTCCCAGGGCCGGCATCAGAGTGCCGAATGAGGACTCGAGTGAGATGAGGCTCCTTTTATACCGGCTGTGCATAAGATAAACATATTAGGACGTGATCATTCGCTTTTCCATGTTTTTTTTTCATGTCTGCCACTGCAGCCATGCCTGCGGTCAAGTGAGATGAGGAGGTGGAAGTCGTTCAACTGCCGGTGCACCTCGGAATCACCCCCATCGAAAACAACCAGCGCCGCGGAGGGGCCGTTAGACCAACCCGCTATCAACCGTGCCCCGGATCAGCCGTCAAGCGCCGCGGACCGTCCGGAGAGCTCATCTGCGGCCGCGGACGGGCCGTGAGTTTCTCTGAGATTCATTGCTGTAGACTATAACTCCTAAAAATTGTGACCCTCAACCATTAAAAACGACCCTTGATTTCCTACTGAGACCCCGTACACGTTTTGCGGCTTCATGCGCACTTCCAGTGGGGTGTCGCACACTTTCTACGGCATCCTGCGCATTCCCACTGGGGGCACGCACACTTTCTGCGGCGTCCCGCGCACTCTCACTGGGGTACTGCACACTTTCTACGGCGTCCTGCGCACTCCCACTATGGTCATACAAACTTTCCACGGCGTCCTGCACACTCCCACTGGGGTCCCGTACATTTTCTACGGCGTCCTGCGCACTCCCACTGGATTACCGCACACCTTCTACAGCGTCCCGCGCATTCCCACTGGGGTCCCGTACATTTTCTACAGCGTCCTGCACACTCCCACTGGGGTCCCGTACATTTTCTGCGGCGTCCTGCGTATTTCCTCTGGGGTCCCGTACATTTTCTACAGCGTTCTGCGCACTCCCACTGGGGTCCCGTACATTTTCTACGGCGTCCTGCGTATTCCCACTGGTGGCCCGCACACCTTCTACGGCGTCCTGCACACTCCCACTGGGATCCCGTACATTTTCTGCGGCGTCCTGCGTATTTCCTCTGGGGTCCCGTACATTTTCTACGGCGTCGTGCGCACTCTCACTGGGGTACCGCACGTTTTCTACGGCGTCCTGCGCGCTCCCACTGGGTTACCGCACACCTTCTACGGCGTCCTGCGCACTCCCACTGGGGTCCCCTACATTTTCTACGGCGTCCTGCGCACTCCCACTGGGGTTCCGTACATTTTCTACGGCGTCCTGCGCACCCTCACTGGGGTCCCGTACATTTGCTACGGCGTCCTGCGCACTCCCACTGGGGTCCCGTACATTTTCTACGGCGTCCTGCGCACTCCCACTGGGTTACCGCACACCTTCTACGGCGTCCTGCACACTCCCAATGGGGTCCCGTACATTTTCTACGGCGTCCTGCGCACTCCCACTGGGGTCCCGTACATTTTCTACGGCGTCCTGCGCACTCTCACTGGGGTACCGTACATTTTCTACGCCGTCCTGCGCACTCCCACTGGGGTCCCGTACATTTTCTACGGCGTCCTGCGCACTCCCACTGGGGTCCCGTACATTATTTACGGCGTCCTGCGCACTCTCACTGGGGTACCGCACGCTTTCTACGGCGTCCTGCGCACCTCCACTGGGGTCCCGTACATTTTTTACGGCGTCCTGCGAACTTCTCAAATCCAATTCACACCAACCGTCTCAAAGAGAGAACAATCTTGGCCGGAAGCCTATCATTAGCTGTTTTGATTTTCATTAGCTCATTTTCAAAGCTCAGTGAACGTCGGATGGTTTACAATAACATGTTTACATGTTTTTGCCCGTCTTGACCCTCATTTTTGAGGGTCCGCAAAAATTGAGCTTTCAACTCCAAATTTGAATAGGAGCTAGCTGCATCCATTTCCAGCGTCCTGCCAAAAAATTAGCTTCCTAGCTCAATTTTAACTGGTAGCACAAGATCGTGAACGCCGTCTGAAAAAAAAGGAGATTAACAGTTTTTCGACCAAAATCACGTGGTTTTCTCCATTTTTCTCGAGTGCCAACAATCCATTCCAAACGATTTTCTGGCATATACACCAGCTTTTTACGCTCTTCTCAATGGAGAAAAGACTGCATCTCCACAGTTACTCTGAACGCTGATTTCGGAATCGCAGAGTTGCGCATGGGCGAGTTAAAGCCAAATCTGGTGCGCGCTTCGCGCGCACCACAATTTACGGGCCATTGTGTGTAGATGTATGAACATAGCTACGCCTGCGACCCGAAATTGACCGCGAATTCACGCATAAAAGTGTTTTTAGACGCTGAGCACAACTTTGGCATCATTTTTTTTGCTGAATAGCACATTTTATTGAGCATGTATACTTTCCGCTCGTCAACCTGCTTTTTCGTCTATATCGCAGCCTTATACGTGTGGTCTATTCGATTCCGCGAAATCTGAGTAACTATTAAATTGCTGACAAAGAAAAAACGGGACACACACAGCCACATTCGCTGTTGCAGGTCACTTTCTGGATTATTCGCATCGCTCTCTTGGCTTGCTGCCAATGGATGGCGAAGTGGTCCCGCCACGATTGTCTGTAACGGTGGACGGTGACGCCTGTGAAAGTCCTAGCTAAAGCATCTTGTGGGTTTCCCTCCCTTGCCAAAATCAGGAGAGCCGTTGCGGCACGAAAAAAATGGGCGTGCCCATGTGCCACAGTGGCTCTTGAGGGCTATTAATGTGTAAAGGATAAGCGGGCCCTCAATTAAGGTTCCATTTCACGTTGGTTCAGAATGAGCGCGGGGATGAGTTGCCCATCAAGGGCCACAGTGCCCCCCCCCCGCTGCGATAGCACCTATTTTCGCGTTCCGCGGCACTTTCTGCGGGTTTCGGAGAGCGCGCAATTCCGCTCGTCCCTGATCCACACCTTCGATGTACAGAGCTTCACGAGGAGAAGGATCCTCCATGAGTCGTTCCATTTCGATACCCCGTCTTACCCTGGGGTGGACCGTCACGTTAAAGTATTGCGTAAATTCGAATGGTGCTTCTCCCGTTTTTTCAGATGTTTCATGCATGTTTCTTCTCAACATTCGAAATATATTTGTTTAGGTGATTGACCAACCAATAGAGGACGTATTGGACGCAGTTCACAGGGTTTGGCTCAGAATCAGATCAACTGTATGACAACTGCCAACGACTTGGCTGGCATCGCTCCGTTTCAAAAGTATGTCTGTCTCGCGTATACAGGTTCATTGAGGGTCCCCCGTTCAGTTACTGCTGAATACTGCGCAGATACGATGAGATCGTGCCAGCGATGCAAAATTGAGTTACTCTGGCTGATAAATTTTGGAGCTCCGACGGAGTTCGAAACAACGGTCTGCTTTATCCTGTCCTCGTAGAAAAGTAATTCCGCAGAGTTCCAGAGAGAGTTTTGTCTTGACACCGCGCCTAGCTTGGTGTTATTTGTGTGCATTTTTCCCCTTCACAAACTGATGTAATATCGGCGCGAACACGCTAGTTCAATCTGTGTTTTCTGGCAGAAAGCAGTACACAACTCAGAAAAATGAAAACAAGTTTTGTATCATAAAAGGCCGAAAACAAGTTACTTGTAACATATCTAAGCCTATGTAAGCTACTTGAGACCTATCTCAGGCCATCTAAGTTACATGTAACATGTCGACGGTAGAGCGCCTCCGATATGTTGCGCGTAACTTACCTGGCCAAGATAATTCGCAAGTAGCTTGAATCGGTCAAGAAGGCATTTCCCAGGGGAGTTTACGACGCGCTCCTGAAGTCAGCCTTAGAACAGTCGTTTCTGTCGGTTCAGTTACCCAAGGTTCAGGTACTGAACTCCGCGATTGCAGAGAAGGCCCCGAAGAGCGTTTTCCGCTTTGCGTGGCAGCGTGCGGACGCGTTTCTTCTTCTTTGCAGCCGCAGGAAGGTTTTTCTCAAAGGTTTAAGAAACGGGCGACCGAAGTTGGATTCGTCCACAAATCCATTGTTGTCAGTGTGGTGGGCCTCTTCGTGCAATCGAAAAGGTGCTCAGTCGTATGGCCACGGCTATCACATTCCGGACACTCGTCAGGCTCACTGCAATCGATCTTATGCAAGTATGACATCAGCATAGGGTAATGCACGCAGCGTAACAAGGCAAGGGTACTTCTAGCTCGCCGCTCGCAGTTTCATCTCGGTGTTGCTGACTACAGGTGGTACGACCCCCAATACGGGATTGACGGCCATCCTACTCAAGTGATCCCTAACGAATCGGGTTTGCTCCGCACGTAAAAGACGAAGACGATCCAATTGGGAGTCTGTCCATGGTGACCAGGCTGCTTGACGATATTATTAACCAGTTGCTGCGCTTGAAGTTGACAGTACTCCTTAAAGGCAGTGTTCACGAAGAAAAAGTTTCCCCCTTTTTTGGCTAAAACGTAAGCTTTGGGTCCCTATAAGAAGATTAAGACCGGAAGTGCGGCGAAAAACGGCCGGTAAGTGGGTGAAAATCTCGTGGGCCAGCCGACCCATTGGGCCACTCCGCCCACGTCCTATAAAAGTCCCCCTGAATTCGTGATTAAATGAGCGATGGTTTCCGATCAAAAGCCCGTTCTTCCCTTCATTCTCAACGTCTCTCTTAACTCAGGTCAGCCCGCACACACCGGCTGCAAAAAACGGGAGTTACAAGCCTCGGACAACTCGTCCACAATTCTTCCCTTGCTGAATTTCGAGGGGCCATAACTTCGTTTCCAGGGGGTCTTGTACTATTCCAGGGACATCATTGGAATCAGCATGGTACCGTTTTCAAGATATGCGGAAAAACAAAAAAAAACGATTTTTATCGTGAACACTGCCCTTAACGGGCAGAATGCGGGCTTCAGCATGAAGATGCTCCACTAAAGTGCTTCTAGCACACCCAGTGGCAATCCGAAGTGCATCATTTTGAACTCGCTGCATCTTTGTCCGCAGTGAATCCGATATTATATGTTGCCATACCGGTGCTGCATACTTCAACGCCGGCTGCAAGGTTGCCTTGTACGTGGTCAGGATCAGGGCTGTGCGGAATTTTCTGTTTTCTGCCCATTTTTGGCCATTTTTTCTGTTTTCCGTAAAAATCGGCAAAAGTGAACAGAAAACAGAAAAAAACGTGTACCGCGATTTGCAGCAGGACTTTTTTTTGGATTTTTCGAAGCTAAGCCGATAGGGTGAGGGTGTACTTCACCCAGGCTCTCTGCAGTTGTACCACGCTAGACACTTTTATCTCGCTGTAGTGGTTATCCATTTGGGCACGTGTGGCGTCGTGGGAGGAAACGTTGCCGTTCGGTGTACACGGTCGGGTTCGATCCTCGCCGAGGTGAACCAAACCAACCAACCCTCCGGGATCCTTCAATTTGGAACAGATTTATGTAGGGAGATGAAGGCACTCATTGGAAAGTCGGCTGGCTCCCGCAGCTCACCAAATAAGCACGAAACCCATTCCTCTGAAAAAATGTGCCGCGTCAGTGCCGGCGAAGTACCGCGATCCTCGACTGTGCCGCGATAGTTCCGCGATAGTGCCGCAGCGGCTCCGTGATCAGACGATTCTGCTGCCGTGCCTTGAGCCTCGACATCGTGGCGATAGTACCGCAGCAGCTCCGCGTTAGAACCGCGCCGGCTTCTCGAAGATGCAGCAGGGAACCCGCGTGGAGTGCGATGCACTGTCCTGTGTGGTAAAACAAAATACTCGCCGGTTCAATATACCCAAATTTGAGGTACATTCCGTGTTTCCTTGTCCGCAAAAGCGGCGGTAACCTCTGTCCTTATCAGATAAAGAACGTAACGACCGCAGGTGCGAATTTTTGTTCTTACAACTAAACCCCCCCTCGTTGTCTTATAATTCTTAAATAACTTCATATCAGATCCTCTCCCGAAGCCGCTGCTGCGTTATCGCGGAGCCGAAGCGGTACCGTCGGGTCCCCGCTATGCCTCCGCGGTAGTGCCGCTTCGGTGCCTGCACGCGCCAAAGCGGCACTATCGCGGAGCCGCAGCGGCAATTTTTTTCAGTCAAGCCTCTACGAATACCCGCTCCCCAGCGCACCAGCTTTGGTAGAGCGGGGTAATGTTGTCCACAACTGTACCATGCACGCAAAACTCTAAATACGTGTTTTAATACACTGCAACGCAGATGGCACAGAATTCAGCTAAGATGAAGCGCCAAGAAATTGATGGTGAGCCTACGAGGCAGATGATAATTCTGCCACAGAGGTACGAGAGGCTCTCAACGGTGGAGCGAACGGCGCGTCAGGTTATTCATACTCTAACGGCACAGGCGCGCGGTACGGGCGTGACTTTCAGCTCTGAGGAGTAGTACAGTGTTCAAACCAGCAGTTATCCCGCAATAAGTGTCAAAATATGTACACTCAGGAACGGAAAGCTGGCTCCGACTTCAATACGTACTCCTTGCACAGACTTATGTATTGAGCTTCTAATAAAGTAATCGAGCTTTTATTGCCTGGGAAAAGAAGGTTCGATGAACATTTGTCATCTCATCGCACTCATAATCTGGAATTCTTAAGCGTCTATGCTTTTTGCTCTGCCCAACTGTAAGGTTTTGAAAATTCAATGAAAGAAGCATAGATCACTAAAAAATATATTTAAAAAAGTTCAATGCTTTGAAAGATTTCATTTAGTGTACGCTGAACACGCTTTATTGATTTTTGAAAATTTTCTGTTTTCTGCCCATTTTTGGAGGTTTTTTTCTGTTTTCTGTCAAACTAGATTTTCTGTTTCCAAAAGTATTTTATCCGCACATCCCTGGTCAGGATCGTCTTCTTACTGCTTTCCCACGGCGTACCGCCCAGAGCTTGTAAGACGTTGAGTTTAGCTCTCATTGTAGCCTGTTTCTGCTCAGTGTTCTCATGGAACTTCAGCGAAGGATCCAATACTAGACCAAGCAGTTTCGGGAAACGTGCGGCAGGCAGACGAGCGTCTTCCCAGTTCACAACGGGGTGAGCACAGTGTTCCTTAGGGTCAGTGGAGAAAACAGATACAGATGATGTAACGGCAGAGACAGTGAGCATCATATCATCGAGAAAGCTCTTCAAAACGATCAGGTAGCTATTGATCTTGGGTGCACCTTCTTTAATGTCTCTGGCCCGGGACAAGATGGTGATCTCATCCGCATACGCAACAACTTTGATGTCACTTGGGGGACGGGCAAATCTTCAAGGTAAAGACTGAACAGAGCAGGCAATATAACCTCTCCTTGAGGGACACCGGCGGCATTAGGGATGCTATTAGAGGCATGTCCGTGGGACAGCACTTTTGCTCGGCGCCCTTCAAAGAGTGCGGGAATCCATCGCTTCTGCCAAGGCGGGATGGTGGACCTCAATAGCTTCTCAGACAGCATGCCCAAGTTGACAGAGTCAAAAGCCTTCGTGAGGTCCAGGGCTACTCCAACAGTGTGTTGAGGTTTTTTGGCGTTGAAGCCATCCAAAACAGAACTCACAATCTCCAGCAGCGCCGTGGTGGTAGTGTAGTTCACGGAATCCATGTTGGTGCTGCTGTTTGTTATTATGCTCGGCAAGCTCCACCACCAGTTTCTCTGCAACCTTGGCGATTGGTGATAAAAGACTTATTGGCCTGTATCCCTTTGATGTGGATGGCGATTTACCAGGCTTGGGCAACGGAATGACGCTTGCCATTTTCCAGTCTTGGGGTAGGATTCACGTTCGAAAGGATGTGTTGATGACGTCAGCCTTGAGTGGCAGGAGCTCACTGGGCAGTCTCTTCAAGACTGCTGTACTGATGCCATCCGGCCCTACAGCCTGAGAGTTGCGCATCTCTTTGACCACCTTTTCAATCTGCGCAGCGTCACAGCTTCTGCTTTATTCATGAGTGGCAACTTACAGAGCTCTCTTACAGTCACTCAGTTCTGTTTTCCTCTCTTAGCCTGAGTTATGAAGGAATTCTTTCCGAGAGCAGTTGCAGCCTCCTTTGCCGATTTGAAAACTCCATTCTCGAAGTCGATCGTAGAATAGTTGGAGGAGATGCTTTTGCTTGAGATCTTCTTTAGAACTTTCCAAGTTGATGCTCCGTCAATCTTGAAATTCATCTTCTTTCTCCCAACACTCCTTTCTGTGCTTGTCCAGATCTCGCTTAATCTCGCTATCCAGCTCAGCAATGGTCGGATCTCGGTGATCTGCCACTCTCTTTGCATCCCTTGACCTTATCCTCTCCAAGATTTCCCGGGGGACATTGGGAAAGAAGGTCTTAACTCGGCCCTCCGGAATTGTCGGTCAAGTGACTTTCTTTCTGGTGCATGTTTCCGTTCCATGGGTAGTCAGCCATGTGGCGAAGTGCCACATCCCTGAACAAGCACCAGTCTGCAAGGCAAAGAATGAGGTAAGACCTTTGATGGATACCTGAATAAGGAGCAAGAGAATCAGAGAGATCGACATGTACAAAGACGGGGATATGATCACTGGACAGGGTTGTAGCGGTCGACCAAGAGCAGCTGCTGGAGAGATTTGATGATACAAGATAGATGCCTGGACTAGAGGATCGGCCGTTCGCCGGGTGACGAGTGGGCTGATCATCGTTAAGGATGACAAGGCGCAACGGAAGTAAGGATCGTGATGCCTCACAGAACTGAGACCCGAACAGGAGAGATGCACCCATCTCTGGCATCCAAAACATTGAACACTTCTCCCATTCCAGGTGACTTTCTTGCTGCATGTGGCGCATAGGTACTCCTGAGCAGGTCTTGGATTCTTCTCGATGTCGGCCCTTTGTAGTAGAATCCTTAGGAGGGCTGCAGTCCACCAACATATCTCCAATTACAAAAACCCTCTTCGCGGAAGGGTTGACGTCGGTAAAGGGACTCTACACACCGAGGCAGGGGTTGTCCCGCCTTTGGCGGCTCCGATTCCACTCGGTACCACTTCGCTCGCGTTGAGTGGCTTGAAGTTTCAAACTGTGAAAACGGGGCAACTCCTCCCTCGGTGTGTAGACAGCTCCTGTCCCGTTGACGTCGGTTTTCATAGAGGTGATCTTCTTTCATCCACACTACCACGGCATGGACGTACGACATCTTGGCACCGCGTGGCGTCTCGTATGCGTGGTGAAATAGCCACCCACGGTGAATATGTAAGTGTAAGTTACATGTAGCATAAATATATCTTACATGTAATATAAATTTAAGTAATATGTTATATAAATTTATGTTACATGTAATATAAATGTAGGTTATTTGAGACATTCAAGTAGCTCACATTTATATTATATATTTATTGCATAGGCAAGCCTATGCAGTCAGAAACAGTGTTTAAAACGACCGCGAAATACGAATGAACCATAGGAAGTTGAACCATGGAATCGAGAAAAACAACATAGCGGAACAGAAAAAATGCACATCGCAGCACTAAACAACCTAACGGAAAGAATCACAAGGTATTCAGCGAATCAGGAGGGGCTACTCAACGATCATCCAACTCAATTTTTGCTCGAATGAAATTTTTGAATGGTGTGTAATTGGAAGGATTGGAATGATTTCTACTAAGGTTCTCAAAAATGGGTATAGTTCTGTTAGCGAAAAGTGACGCCTGCAGTTGAGATTCGATGTGTAAAGGTGGAGCTTGATGTGGCTTCCCCTACTCAGAAAAATGAAAACAAGTTACTTGTAACGTAAAAGGCCGGAAATAAGTTACTTGTAACATATTTGAGCCGATTTGAGTTACTTACAAGTTATCTCAGGTCATTTAAGTTACATGTAACATATCGGCTGGATACTGCGTGCGTCGCGTGTCGTCTGCGTGAGGTGATGCCCACCCATAGTGAAAATATAAAAGTAAGTTACATGTAACATAAGTGACTTACATGCAATATAAATTTAAGTTACATGTAATATAAATTTGTATTTGTATTTGTTTATTACAGGTCATGCCTGCATAATTAAGTTACATAGGAAAACAAATGAAAAGCACCGAATATTAAAAAAAACAGGAAACGGATACAGTAGCAATCTGAATTGAAACAGGCTCAATCATCCTCAGTCATCAAGTACTGATCCAAGATACGTTTGAACGCGGAAAGAGTTGTAGGGAGGTTGCCCCTTTTGAGTAACCTTTTCAAACTCACTTCCTGCTCTATTAACAAAGAAGTGGTGCCTCAAACTTTTCCTGGCTCTGTTGCGGACAAGCAAGTTTGACGCTGCTGCCTCTAGTGGTAGACGCCCTGAGCTGGAGGAAATCGTTTGGCTTGAGTCCCACAAGGCCATACAAGATCTTATAAACCATCAGAAGATCAAACCTTTTCCTTCTGCAGGCCAGCGATTCAAGTTGTAGCTCCTTATTCCTAGCAAAGCTGCACGGCATTTCCCTATAGCTGAGACCCTGACTCGGATCATCACCTTGCGTGTGAACCTGTTTTGGAGTTTTTCCAACGCACCCGTGGTCGAGACCTTGTGGGGGTTGAAAATTACAGTTCCATACTCAAGGTGTGGTCTAACATACGTTTTGTAAGCATTAAGAAGCACCCTTTCACTGTTGCTGGACAGGGCTCTGAACATGCTACACATAACTTTACTAGCTCTGGACACAGCCTTAGCACAATGAGCATCAAAGGTGAGATCGCTGCGTACCAGGAAACCCAAATCCATTATCTCATCGACAGCCTGGAGTTGCTGACCATCAATGGTATAAACAGCACCTGAACTGTTGCTTCCAATGTGCAGGAATGTATGATCTAGTTGCGCAATCGCGTTCAGTCCGCAAAGTTTCATTATCACAATCGTAGAAGCGATGCGGTTGTTTTGAGAATGATTTCTTCATTTTCATAGTTGAATTTTTTCAAAAACAACCGCTTCGCTTCTACGATTGTGATAATGAGGACTGTACGCGATTGCGGAACTGAACTTTATGTTACATGTAATATAAATCTAAGTTGCTTGAGACATTCAAGTAAGTTACATTTATGTTACAAGTAACTTGTTTTGATTTTTCTGAGTAGTGGTTGACTCCCTCGTTGTCAAACGACCCTCAGGTTTAAGACCGAAGTCCACGCAAAACAGGATCTTGTGGAGAAGAAGTAAGTCATTCTCTACTCTTCCGAGGGATAACGGTTTCAAATGAAATAGCTCATTTCTCTGCACGGAATCGGGGATGCGACCATAAACAAAACCATGCATCCTAATAAACAATTTCTTTGTGAAGTTGCTTTGGACTTTCTCCAAACAGTTGTCTTTCACTTTGTAGTGATTAAACACCGGCGTGCCATATTCAAGAATTGACCTCTCTTAGGTGATGTAGGCTTTTGTAAGCACAGATGGATTACGTGTTGCCGAAGCTCTGAGTATCTTCTCCACTGCAACATTAGCTTTCTTCGATGTGACCTCACAATGCACATCGAAGATGACGAAACCAAGATCAGTTCTCTGATGAGTAGCCTCAATGGGAGTCCCTTCGATGTCATAATTGAAGTTATGGTTGTTCGCATCGAGGTGGAGAATTTTGGTTTTTTCCTTAGGGGCAGATCCCAATCTTATTACAAGTAACTTGTTCTCGTTTTCGTCAGAAAGGCTGCTCGGGCATTCACTATTCCGATGAGCATTATCGCGTCGACTTTAGATACATTTTAGGTGTGCTAGTGAAGCGACTCTTTCCCGACCCGATGCCGATCGCCATGATTGTGCCGATTCTGCCTCAAGCAGTACTGCTGCTGAATGTGAGTTTTGTGCTGAGGTTCTTATCTTTCTTTCTTTTTTTTCAGCCATGGTGGAGCACCGCATCAGAGGCGCAGAGGGGTGGCAACCTCGCACGGCTTGTACCATAAATCCTTAGTATAGTGGATGTATCTAGGTCAGGGACCGATGCCCAACCCCGTGCCGCCGGCCCTGAGGCTCCGTCCATACGTGGCGAGAGCGTGCGACTACGCAAAATCGATGATCATCGTGGGCACACGATTCGCTAGCCGCTCACAGGCGCTCCTTCTCGCGCGCCCTCGCCCTCTCGCTCTCGCGCGCTTGCGCCAGCACCACGAAGCAAGCATTAGGTTTCAAGCTTACTAAAGCAGGTGGCATTAAACCTGTATCAAAACCACTCCCCTTGTTTTTCATAATCTCACCACGGACGTTGAAAACCGTGGGAGATCATTAGCCGTTGCGACGATTTGAGCGATTGATCACCCGATCAAACGTTTCAATCGAATCAACACGAGGCAGGGGTGCTTGCCTGTGTTAATTTGCAGGCAGCGTTGAGGAGCGTCGAGAGGCTCACAACAGCGGGAGCGCCCGCTCTCTTCTTCTTCTTCTTTGCAGCCACAGAGAGGGGTTCTGTCATAGGTTCAGAAACTCGGCCACTAGCACTGGGTTCGTCCACAGATCCATTGTCGTCAATGTAGTCGGTCTTTTCGGGCAATTGAACAGGTGCGCAGTAGTATGCCCTTGACTACCGCAATCAGGACACTCGTCAGGTTTGCTGTTGTCAATCCTATGCAAGTATGACATAAGCATGGGGGAGTGTCCACAGCGTAACGATGCAAGGGTGCACCTGGCACGCCTGCCAAGTTCCATCTCTGTCTCGGAGACCTTTGGAGGTGCGACTCCCAGGATGGGGTTTATGGCAACTCTGCTCAAGTGTTCGTTCACGAATCGGGTATGCTCCGCGCGCAAGAGACGGAGGCGTTCTTGTTGTGCTTCAGACCATCTCTGTACATCTAATTTCGACGGAGCATCAGCGAAAGGCTTTCTGATACATCTCTCTCACCGGGTTTAGTACTCTTCGCGATGGATGATTCGGCTGCTTCACGATGTTAATGTACATTTGTTGCGCCTGGAGTTGGCAGTGGTCTCTAACTGGCAATATGCGAGCTTCGGCATGTAAGTGCTCTATTGGAGAGCTTTTGGAACAGCCTGTTGCAATTCGCAGAGCACAATTTTGGACGCGCTGCAGCTTGGACCAAGAGGTGTCCGACACGATGTGCTGCCAGACTGGCGCAGCATACTCCAAGGCGGGTTGCACAATGGCCTTATACGTGGTCAGGATCGTTTCTTTATTGCATCCCCAGGACGTTCCACCGAGAGCACGCAGGACGTTGAGTCTTGTTTTCACTGTGGCTTGCTTCTGCTCAGTGTTCTTATGAAACTTCAACGAAGGATCCAACACGAGTCCAAGCAGCTTGGGGAATCGGGTGGCCTGCAATTGAGTTTCGTCCCATTTAACCATAGGATGGGCACTGTGCTCTGCATTATCAGTGGAAAAGACGGTGACGGACGATTTGGAGGCAGAGACTGTGAGCATTTTGCGATCGAAGAAACATTTCAACTCGATCAAGTAGTCATTGATCTTACTGGTGGCTACCTTAATGTCGCGATCTCGGCACAGAATAGTAATATCATCCGCGTATGCAACGACCTTGATGTCTTGAGGGGGAACGGGCAGATCTTCTAGATATAAACTGAAAGCTGCCGAGATGTCGTACGTTCGTGCCGTGGCAGTGTGGAGGAAAGAAGATCGCCTCCGTGCAAACCGACGTCAACCCCTCCGAGAAGAGGGTTTTTGTCATGGGAGAGGTGCTGGTCGGCCGCAGCTCTCCTGAGGATTTTATTACAAAGGGCCGGCGTCGAGAGGAATCCAGGTCCAGCACGGAAGTATCCATGTGCCACCTGCGGCGAGGATGTTACCTGGCATAAAACAAGTGTCCAGTGCTTCGGATGCCAAAGGTGGGTGCACTTCTCCTGTTCGGGCCTCAGTTCTGTGAGGCATCATGACTCATCCTTTCGTTGTGTTCTATGCTCTGCCCCAACAACTCTGATTCCTCAATTACCAACCGCCCTCTCCATTGTTCACATTAATCTCAACGGCCTTCGCAACAAGTTATCTGAACTCTCTCTATTCGCACGTTCTCATCACTCCGGATGTTATCATGGTTCAAGAAACCAAGCTCTCTCCATCTACCACTTATCCCCAACCTAACATTCCGGGCTACACCGCCTATCACATGCCAAGGACAGCTCTTGGGGGCGGAGTGTCTACTTTCGTTCAATCTGCCTTACCTTCTCATATTATCCCTAATACTCCTAAGGACGGTACTCTCGAGTACATTCCTGTCCACCTCCCCCTCAAAACCCCTTTATCTCTATTTAACATATATATTCCTCCTATATCATCTTGTCCCCCCTCTTATAATCCTATTCCCCTCCTTAAGCAGTTGTACGACTGCTCACTCTCCCCTTCAGCTGTCTTTGCGGGTGACTTCAATGCTCACACGTTCTGTTCCGCTCTTGATTCTGACGCCAGAGGGGAAGATGTCGAAGAATGGGCTGAGGAGTGTGACCTGGTTATCCTCAATGATGACCAGCCCACTCGTCTCCCTGCCAACGGCCGACCTTCTAGCCCAGACATATCTCTTGTGTCATCCAATCTCTCTAATGCTTGCACGTGGTCCACATCCACAACTCTCTCCAGCGATCACATTCCCGTCTTTGTCTATATTGATCTCTCTGACTCTCTTGCCCCTTACTCTGGTTTTCGTCATCGTACTTATCTTAATTTAGGCCTAGCAGACTGGACCCTGTTCAGAGATGTTGCACTTCGCCATGCGGTCGACTACCCATGGAATGGTGATTTTCATCAGAAAGCGCGCCATCTAACAAGTGCCATCCGCAAGGCCATGAAAGCAGCAATTCCTGAGGGTCGTGTCAAGACCTTTTTTCCAAATGTCAGCAGGGAAATACTGCAGAAGATAAGAACCAGAGATGAGAAGAGAGCCGCAGACCATCTAGACCCGGACATAGCTGTGCTGGATAACGAGATCAGGCAGGATCTGGATAAGAACAAGAAGGAATGCTGGGAGAAGTTCACTGAAAAGCTGAATTTCAAGGCTGACGGAACTACGACGTGGAAAGTGTTGAGGAAAATTTCCGGCAAGTCCGCTCCCTCGATGAGCTCCGCTATTGAGTTCGAGGAGAACGTCTTCAAATCAGGGAAAGCGGCTGCTTATGCGCTCGGCAAGAACTTCTTCATCACACGTGCCAAGCGAGGCGTGCAGAACAGAGTCACGGTTAGAGAACTGAGCCGGTTGCCGCTCATGAACGCTTCTGAGGCCTTTACTCTCACGCAAGTAGAGAAGGCTATCAAAGAAATGCGGAATTCGAAGGCTATCGGACCTGACGGTATCTCCCCAGCCATCCTGAAGAAGCTTCCCACGGAACTTCTACCGATGCTTGCAGATATCATTAACACTTCTTTCCGGACCTGCACTCTACCCCAAGCTTGGAAGACAGCCAATGTGATACCGTTGCCAAAGCCAGGCAAGTCCCAAAGCACGGCAATGGGCTTTCGACCAATAAGCCTGTTATCGCCCGTCGCTAAATTAGCTGAAAAGTTGATCGTGACGGACCTGGCTGATCAAAATGAGCGACAGCAGCATCAGCATGGGTTCAGGAAACTTCACTCCACTACTACAGCTCTATTGAGATCGTGAGCTTTGCGGTCGATGGGTTCAACATGAGAAAGCCCTGAGAACGGTGGCCGTCGCCCTCGACCTGAGCAAAGCGTTTGACTCTGTTAACTTGGGACTGCTGTCCGAGAAACTGCTCAAGTCGTCGCTACCATCATGGCAGGAAGCGATGGATTGCAGCGTTCACTAAAGGCCGCCGTGCTAAGGTTCTGTTCCAGAATCATGTATCCGATAGCATTCCAATAGCAGCCGGTGTTCCGCAAGGCGGAGTGTTGTCCCCTGCCTTATTCAGCCTGTATCTTGAGGACATTCCCGAGCCTCCCAATGATGTAAGGATTGTTATGTATGCCGACGACATCACCATCATGTGCCAGGATCGTGACCTGCAGATAGCCGCTAACAAGATCAGCGCCTATCTCGTCGAGTTGAAGCTCTTCCTCGATAAAATGATGCTCACAGTCTCTGCCGCAAAATCCTCTGTTTCAGTGTTCACAACGAACACCAAGGAACACAGTGCCCATGCAGATGTCAAATGGGATGGTGACCTGTTGCCAGCAGCAGAATTCCCCAAGCTGCTTGGCCTTATTCTTGATCCCTCACTGAAGTTCCACAAAAACGCGGAACAGAAACAAACAGTCGCCAAGGCTAGACTTAATATCTTGAGAGCTCTCGGAGGAACATCATGGGGGCAGCCGAGAGACTATATTGAGAACCTACAGAGCAATACTTCAGCCGGCTCTGGAATATGCGGCACCAGTGTGGCAGCACCTGGTGTCTGACAGCTCCTGGAATAAGCTGCAGCGTGTACAGAATGCTGCGCTTAGAATTGCTACCGGTTGTGCAAGGAGCTCCCCGGTGGAGCATCTTCACGCGGAGGCCTGCATATTGCCGGTCAAGGAGCATTGTGAACTCCAGGCACAGCAGATGTATATTAATGTTCTGAGGCAGCCGAATCATCCGTCAAAGAGAATCATGAAGCCCATAAGAGAGAGGTCGATTAGACGCCGTTCGCCGATGCTCCTCGTAAAGTTGATGTACAGAGATGGGCCGACTCCAACATGGAAAGGCTTCGTCTTCTGCGTGAGGAGCACACGCAATTTGTTCGAGGATATCTAGCAAAGGCGGCTGTGAACCCTATCTTGGGAACGGTGCCGCCTCGGGTTTGCGAGTCCGAGTCTCAACTCGGCAGACGAGCCAGATGTGCTCTTGCATCGCTGCGATGTGGTCACTCTATTCTGCTCATGTCTTACGTCAACAAGATCGACAGCAGCCGACCAGACGCATGCCCGGACTGTGGTGCTCCCGGACACGACACGGCGCACTTGTTCATGTGCCCGAAGAGACCTACCTCCTTAACAACAATGGACCTTTGGACGAATCCTGTGAAGGCCGCCCAGTTCCTCAACCTGTGACAAAAAACCACTCTGAGGCTGCAGAAGAAGAAGAAAAATAAACTGAAAAATACAGGCGATAAAACTCCTCCTTGAGGGACACCAGCGGCGATGGGGATGCTATTGGAAACATGTCCCTGGAATAGCACATTTGCCCGACGTCCTTTAGTGAAGGCAGTTATCCACCGCTTCTGCCATGGCTTGATGGTAGACTTCAACAGACTCTCTGATAGTAGGCCTAGATTGACAGTGTCAAATGACTTTGTTAAGTCGAAGGCCACACCAACTGTACGTTGGGGTTTGATGGCATTCAAGCCGTCCAGAACGTACCTCACAATTTCGAACAAGGCCGTAGTGGTGGAATGTAATTTACGGAAACCATGTTGGTGCTGCTGTTGGCTGTTATGCTCGGCAAGCTCCTCCACAACCAGTTTTTTCGGCAATTTTGGCGATGGGTGAGAGCAGACTGATCGGCCGGTACCCTTTAGCCGTGGATGGTGACTTTCCCGGCTTCGGCAGAGTAATAACACGAGCCACTTTCCAATTTTGGGTAAAATGGCATGTACGAAACGATGTATTTATGACGTCAGCAATAAAGGGCAGTAGTTCACTGGGCAGTCTCTTCAGGACTGCAGGGCTCAAACCGTCTGGCCCTAAATGCCTTCGAGTTGCTCATCTCCTTTATCGCCTTCTCGACCTGTGCAGGCGTGACTGCATCATCTACATCCATGAGAGGCAACTTACAGAGTTCCCGTACAGTTATTCTGTTCTGCTTCTCTCTTTGGTTCTAGTGATGAAAAATGCTTCCCAAGAGCATTTGCGGCCTCCTTCCTGATTTGAAGACTCCATCTTCAAACTCAATCGTGGAATGGTCGGCGGAGGTGAACTTTCCGGAGATCCTTTTCAAGGCCTTCCACGTTGCTGCTGCATCATTTCTGAAGTTCATCTTCTCAGTGAACTTTTCCCAAGTTTCTTTCTTGTGCCTGTCAAGGTCGTTCCTGATCTCATCATCCAGCGCAGCGATGTCTGGGTCAAGATGATTTGCGGCTCTCTTTGCGTCCCTTGTCCTTATCTTCTGCAGTGTTTCCCTGGTGACATTGGGAAAGAAGGTCTTAACGCGGCCTTCAGGAATCGCAGCTTTCATAGCCTTCAAGATAGCATCAGATAGGTGGCGCTCCTTCTGGTGTACATCGCCACTCCACGGATAATCAGCCGCTTGGCGGAGCGCAACCTCCCTGAACAGGCTCCAGTCTGCAAGGCCTAAATTAAGATAAGAACGATGACGAACACCTGTATAGGGAGCAAGAGAGTTAGAGAGATCAATATCGACAAAGACAGGGATGTGATCGCTGGAAAGAGTTGTGGATGTCGACCAGGAGCAGGCATTAGAGAGATTGGAAGAGACAAGGGAGATGTCTGGGCTAGATGATCGGCCGTTGGCAGGGAGACGAGTGGGCTGGCCATCGTTTAAGATAACCAGATCGCACTCCTCCGCACATTCTTCGACGTCACCTCCTCTAGCATCAGAATCAAGCGACGAGCAGAACGTGTGCGCATTGAAGTCACCCCCAAAGACAATTGAGGGAGAAAAAGAGCAGTCATACAGCTGCTTGAGAAGGGGGATAGGATTGTATGTTGAGGGACAAGAGGAAGAAGGAGGGATATATGTATTAAAAGGAGAAAGTGGTGTTTTAAGAGGTAGATGGATGGGGATGTACTCGAGAGTGCCATCCACTGGAGTGTTTGGAATAATGTGAGAGGGAAGAGAGGACAGAACAAAAGTAGAGACTCCGCCTCCCTTGAGATGACCTGGGAGTATGATATGCAGTATAGCCCGGGATGTTTGGATGTCTAGAGGTAGCAGAGGGAGAGAGTTTGGTCTCCTGGACCATGATAACATCCGGAGTGATGAGTACGGGCAAAGAGAGATAATTCAGAAAGCTTGGTCCGAAGGCCGTTTAGATTGATGTGTACAATAGATGAGGGGGCGGTTGGTAGATGAGGAATTTGAGTTACTGGAGGCGGAGCACACAATACAACGAAAGGAAGAATCGTGGTGCCTCACAGAACTGAGAACCCGAACAAGAGAAGTGCACCCACCTTTCGCATCCAAAACATTGGACGCTGGTTCCATACCAATTGACATCTCTGCCGCATGTGGCACATGGGTACTTCTTCTTCTTCGCGGGTCCTGGATTCCTTTCGACGCCGGCCATTTGTAGAAGAATCCTCAGGAGAGCTGCAGCCAGCCAGCACCTCTCCCATGACAAAAACCCTCTCCGCGGAGGGATTGACGTCGGTTTGCACGGAGGTGATCTTCTTTCCTCCACACTGCCACGGCACGAACGTACGACATCTCGGCAGCCCCGCTCTCTCCACGTACATATGGACGCTGCCTGATGGGCGCGCTGCGAACGGGTTGGGCGCCCGCCGGAACGGCATCGATCAACTGCCGGCCGAACAGCTGATCGGCAGCAATCTATTCTCCTCATCCTCGTCTTCATTTTGATTTCTCTGCTCCCTCTCTCATCTGTCTCCTTTTATGCTTATAAACTATCCATTAACAGTTCCTATGTTTGTTCAATGGTTTTATATGTGTTCGCCTGTAGACATTATGCTGTTCAAGTTTTTTTTACCCAAATTCTTTTTTTTTCAGATTGTGGATATTCGTCCGAGAGCTTACTGGTACTCTATTCTGCTGAACTATATGGAACATCAACTGTAATTTTATCGTATTGAAAGCTGCATGTTTTATCGCTCTCAAAAATGTATTTTTCCATTCGTTCTATATTCGTCAGTTTTCTTTTACCTTTTTACCGTTTTCGAACCACAAAAATTGTTAGATAGTGTAGTTTTTCACGTTTTTGTTATTTTAATTGTCCCACGCCCGTCGTCCGTTTTATTCCAAAGATAGGGCATCGTAGAGGAAAAAAGTGGTATATTTTGGGATTAGACAAACCGCTAGAGAATACAGTGATATAAGCAATGTTTCGACCTGAGCTACCGCTCGGCTAGTCACATCAACCAGTTCAGTTTGTTTTAAAAAGTCTAAATACTCCGTCGGTTTTGATAGGATGAACGATTCTCAATGAATTTGTCCAGCGCGGTGTCTAATCCCAAAATGTACGAGTTTCTTTCTCCACGATGCCCCGTCGCTGGAATAAAAAAGAACGACGGGCGTGGGACAATTAAAATAACAAAAATGTAAAAAACTACGCTTTCTAACAATTTTTGTGGTTTGAAAACGGTAAAAAGGTAAAAAAAACTGACGAAATTAGAACGAATGAAAAAATACATTTTTGAAAGCGATAAAAAATTCAGCTTTCAATAGGATAAAATTACAGTTGATGTTCAATATAGTTCAGCAGAATAGAATACCAGTAAGCTCTCGGACGAATATCCACAACCTGAAAAAGAAGAATTTGGGTAAAAAAACTTGAACAGCATAATGTCTACAGGCGAACACATATAAAACCATTGAACAAATATAGGAACTGTTAATGGACAGTTTATAAGCATAAAAGAAGGAGACAGATGAAAAGGGGAGCAGAGAAATCAAAATGAAGATGAGGAAGAGGAGAAAATATTGCAGCCGATCAGCTGTGCGGCCGGCAGTTGATCGATGCTGTTCCGGCGGGCGCCCACCAGGGACGGCGGCAGGGGGTTGTGCATCGTTCCCTGACCTGGATACATCCACTATAGACAGAACAGTGGGCTTAGCCGGACATGAAAATACACTGCGACGCATAAGTATAGCAACACCTGTAAATTAAGCGTCTCATATGTTGGATCGAGGTTTTGAACATTGGGAAGAGTTTCTATGTTCTCTGCTACAACGAAAAAGATAGTTCACTTGGTATGACTTCAAATTCCCCATTTTGCCTTTAGTTATAGTAAAACGTTTGTGTATTGTACGACGCATAAGTAGAGCAACACTTGAGAAACATGTTTCGTGTGTAATTTCATAATAGTTGTTCAGGATGATGTCCAGTTTCCCAGTCAGCTTCACCTGTCTTCTGACGAGAAAGTCATGTTAGCTCCTTGAACTCAGGGCACGGCACGAGGTGTGGACAAGAACGATTTTACTCAGACCCCCCCCCTCCAGGGACGAGTTTTCGGTCATTTTCTCACACTGCCCCTGAAGCTTATTTGGTCAAATTTTTGCCGGTTTTTCCAAAAATCCTTCCAGAAGCGTCATTAGGCCAAATTTTTGTCGATTTCTAAGACCCCCCAGGAGCGCTATCTGTTTTTTTGTTGTAAATTTCGCGGAAGAGGAACAATTTATATTGAAATGTGTAAAAGGAGGAACCATTAAAACATTTAGAATGGTACACTTTGTTTCCCGGCGGAGTTCAGATCCCTCCTACGCTCCTCTGCAGCTCAGCCCCCCCCTCCCCGTGGACATCCACACCCCGCGCCGTACCCTGCTTAGACTTGGATTTTGATGGAATCCAAGCTAGCTAGGGCCACCAGCTGGCCGTAGTTTTGAATTTGTGCTGGATTGTGAGTCGTTCAACGCTTGTGGTTGCCCACGCGTTTTATGAAGCCTGCGAAACAACCCCAGCAAGATATTCCTCAGCGAGCAAGATATTCCTCAACAGCCTACATTGTGTCGACCCCGACGACTCATTACTATTCTTTGCTGATTTTCTCGACAAATACCATTCCATACTTCATCAATCACTACGAGAACATTGTGGGCTCCGAAATGAAGCACTCTCATCGCTCAGAACGTTTTCACAAGTCTGCTAGACTCCAGCCCGCGCGATCAAACATGAGCATATTCATCACCTACAATTCAGACACAATGTAGGAGGACTCGTCAGTGAGAACTCTCCAATAACATCTTATACCATCAGAATTATTTGAAATGAACTTTTTGTTGTCGGAGAAGATGATGTTACACACGATTTGGCAAATGGTGCCTAGCTGCGTGAACCACTCACGCTCCCCTAGTTCGCGCTCATGTTTGATCGCGCGAGTTTGGGTCTAGCAACCTTGTGAAAAAAGTTTTGAGCGATGAGATTGCTTCATTTTCGAGCCCACAATTTTGTCATACTGATTGATGAAGTAGGCAATTGTATCTGCGAAAAAGCTCAGCGACAATTCGTTATGAGTCCCTGGTGATGACCCCATGCCACAGGGAACTCGTTGAGGAAAGCCTCGCTGGGATTGTTACTCAGGCTCCATAGGACGTGTGGGCAACCACAGACGTTGAACGATTCAGGATCCAGCACGAGTTTTGAACTACATCCATCTGGTTGCCCTAGCTAACTTGAATTCCATCGAAATTCAAGTTGAAGGAGCTAACACGACTTTCTCTTTAGAATACACGTGAAGTTCACCGGGAAAGTGGACACATAGCATAACCTTGAACTATTATTATAAAAATACACACGAAAGTATGGTTAGGTCCGTGGCTTGTTTCCTCAAGAAAAAACATTAAAATTCAAACCGCGGCTGGCGCAGCGGTTTCAATCTCACCGGGGGCCGGCTGGTAATTGCCAGCTAGCAGCCGGTGAGATCGCCGCCCCAGCCGCGGTTTGAATTTAAATGTTTTTCTTGAGGAAACAAGCCACGGACCTGACCATACTGCGGCCTGCGCCGCTGGTCGTTTGGCTGCGCCGGCTCCCTTTCATCGATCACGTGCATTAGGTACCATCAATCATGAGCGGCATTCGTTTGGCTCTTCAAACCGAAGGGTCGGCTTTGCCAGCCTCCCTCCATCAAGCATGAGCAACATTTGTTTAGCTTCGCCAAATGAAAGACCGGCTTCGCCGGTCCAATTATTCGAGCACGTGCAGTATTCGTTTGGCTTCGCCAAACGATGGGCCGGCTTCACTGCAGGGTCAGGCAAACCGTTGTCCAGGACTTCGACGAAGCTACGCCCCCCGCTGGAAGATCAAAATTTTTAAAAAAATTTTCAAAACTTTTACGTCCCCCAGATTCCGAAAAAAATGGTTGGTTTTTCAAAGTTAAATTTTTTCTTTAATGAATGCTGAACTCCTAACCATACTGATGAGCCTTGGGGAGTGTAGCTTTGATTTGCTTTTCCTGAAGATTCTTCGGTTTCCGCGCTCCTAAGCCACCGACGTAGGTCGGTTTGGCTTTGAAGCGCGTTATTTTTTGACGGCTCGCCGCAGCAGGGTAAGGCGTAACGGTGTGATCGGCCCGTGAGAGGAGCGCCCTCCCCCCCTCCAACTTTGGATCCGGTGTTGCCCTCCTCCCATCGAGGTTGTGACTTTGACCCTCTGTGTGGACCAATTTGAGTGGTCTCTTCCGAACAATGCTTTCAAACGATTTTTCAGCAAAAACGGACGTTATAAGTCAAGTCATACCGGCCGTAATCGGCTCGAAATGGTCGGATCGACATGGGATTCGCCCAACAGCTTTTTTTATCCTTTTCAAAATCAACAGTACAACAGCCCGATCCAGAAAAATTACAGTCTACAGCAATGGAAGTAGGACCTGGTGAGGTTGCGGACTCGCCCTAACATACGGTAGTTGGTCAGTGGTATCACTCATTCTTCCGAAACATCTGTGATAGATCGGTGAGTCTGTGTTTTCACCGATATGACTACATCTGTGGAAGCAATGAAAACAGGTGAAAAATGTGAGAGTGGAAACAAAAACTCGCCGACCAATCTCAGTTATTTTGAAAAAATTGAGTGATAGCGCAATCAGACTACAGTATGTTAGAAAAAGTCCGCAATCTCACCAGGTCCTACTTCTATTGCTGTAGACTATATTTTTCCGACCTCTACAGACGTCGAAGTCCCAACAGCGGTTTTCCGATTTTTCAGCGCCCCGAATGACACACTCATAGGCGACTGCTTGACCGCTGGAAGGACTTACGAAGTAGTTTCTTACTTGTCTGCCTGATAAAACTTTAGAAACTGATCTAGAGGCCTTCATCGCAAAAATCACATGGTGTGATGAGGCCTGTTTTTTAAGGCTCAAATCACTGTCATAATTACAGCCGTCACACCAGCCGTAATCGGCCCCAAAATGGTCGGATCGGCCTGGGACTTGGCCGACAGCTTTTCTTAAGGGTCCTTTTGAAAATAAACACTACAACAGCCCGATCTAGAAAAATTATTTTCTGCCTTTCCAGACGTCCTCTCCAGACAGAGCGCCCAATTGCCACAACTCACTTCAAAATTGACGAAATGATATTCCAAACTTTTCATGTTCCTGTTAGTGAGGCCAATGCAGTGGTATGTGAAAAGTCTTTCTAACTCCGGTATTTCATCGCAATACTTGAATTTCTTTCTGTGATTCCCAATGACCACAGGCCGAAACGTGCCAGATCTCTTTTATGGTGACTGTCTGATCAGTTCACAATGAGGGATTTTAATGTGGAAATATGCAATTTTTGATTGATTTCGAGGATTGACTCAGTTATTTCGTATCACTATTGTATGGTACTCGTTGAAAGCTGCTCCAAAATCACATCAAAATTTAATTCGTAGGACTTTGAAACAAGTTACGGCTATGCGGCGCTTTGTGAGCGCGAAATTGCCACAATTTGCCGTTTTTGCGAGAAAAAATATGCTGGGTACGGTAGGAGGGAAATTTTTGGCATGATGACGGATCGGGGGCCTGCGCCCCCCCCTCTACCCGGCGCCTAAGGGGTCGTTTATACTTCCGCCGCGGCGCGGCGAGATGCAATACAGCCATATTGATCGAGCGGCGCCGCCTGGCGGCGCCGCGAGGCGTTTAGAGTTTTTCTGCTCGATATCTTCCAACGGTGCCGCACGCGGCCGCCGCTTGGGTGCTGCCACGCCGCCCGAGGAAAGCAGGCGGCGCGGCGGCCGCGTTCGATCCGCATTGACATAGTATGCTTCTTTTGCTGTTGTTTCATACACATTCTCAATGTTCTTCTTCTGATTCATCTCTAAAGCTCCTTCCAAGGTCCTGGGCGTTGTTTAGAATAACCTGGGTTGTGAAAAGTTCATTTTTTTAGCTTTTGAAATCGTTTTTCTAAAGAGAAATCGTTTTCGAAGACTATCCGCCTTCGGGTGCTGTGTTATGGTACAAGAAATCAGATGTTCCTTTTGCACAAGAAATCACTCATTACAATCGGCCTTGTGTTATATCAAAGCTACTCCAGGCTGTGTTTAACGTCATTCTGCGACTTCGCCGCGTAAATTCGACGCAGCCCGATTATACATCCTGGTGGCGCGATTTTTCAAGCGGCGCGGCGCGCCGCGCCGCTCCACATATTGCCGCTCCGCGGCGAAAGTATAAACGACCCCTAAGACTGCGAACCCTCTGTGATCGTCACACCGTACGCCTGAGCCTGCATACACCGATCACCTCTTCTTTTATATACCCTGTCCCAAACGAGATGGCAAGCGTAGAGCCCAAAGAAGCAGCGCGCCGCCCTCTGCGTCTCTGACATTTTCGTATTTTTGGACGTTTTTTAACTTTCTCACTTCATTTTCTTACATACTCCATTGCTCTTTTGCGTTATTTTCTCTCGAAATGCTCGTGATATTCACTCTCGATAAATATTTTGTTCTTCAGGTGGCAGGAAAAGTTTTTCATAATATGGATAACATGTCGGGGCGCACGGAGTCGTCTAACCCGTCGATTCCACCGTAAACTCGATACAACCGAGCTGTTTTAACTTGTCTTAGGCCATTATTTCCCTTTATTGTTTGGTTGCAGTCTCTATAGTGTCTCAGACAACTTTAACATCGATCCAGGTGCTTCAGGTCGCTGATAATGTCAGAGACGCAGAGGGCGGCGCGCTGCTTCTTTGGACTCTAGGCTTGCCATCTCGTTTGGGACAGGGTATACCCTAGCCTTTATCAACTGGGTATCATCAACTTTGTTTACGAGAGCCGAATGGTGGGGGGGGTGGGCTCTATAACATTATTCGTTGTTAACTACCTTAAGCTGCGGATTATCCAGGCGATCTTACCGTAGTTTGTAGAGGGTAGGCCTAATATGAGATTAGGGGCTTCGCGACCTCAGGGTGTCCATTTTAAAAGAAAAACCTGCGTTGTCCAATTTTGGCCAAAGGCGCGGTTCTGGACAACAGTATTGGACAACGTGAAAACGGCTTTTAGGCGCTTTTCTACATGATACTAAAGTGATTGGTTAGTGGTTGGTTTGTGAGGGTTATTAGGTATCAGTTTGTTGAGAATTTCACGGAGATTCAAAATCTTACTTTAGAATTAGGAAAATCGAATTTTTTTAGTGGGGGGGGGGGGGAACGTACGTTGCCCAACGTACGTTGCCCAAAAGTAAAGTATTAAAGCTTCAATAGGCTCTACTGATGCATCTTACTCGTTTGAAAGTATGCTTTATGAGCTAAAACTTCCGCTACAGTCTAAAATACTGCTATTACGTCATTGCATATGAAGACGTTCTCCACCCCTACTGTTATAAAGCTGGTAATGCCCCCTGTCACCTTTTTCTTCCTACTACAATATATGTGAACTCTCGTGAGAATTCTCGTTATTTAAGTTTGCCAGAAGCTTTTTTGCTTCGAAAACACCCCTCTATTTTTTACAAATATTTTTGACCCAAAAATTTTTAGTGCCTCCGTTGTCCGGCTGGACAACTCCCACCTGACTCTGCTTTACCGGCCGCAGCCCTCCTTCCATCAATCATGAACAATATTTGTTATGCTTCGCCGGCCCTCCATCAATCATGTGCAGTACTCGTTTGGTTTGGACAAACGATGGGCCGGCTTCGCCGGCCCCCTTACATCTATCATGAGCAATATTCGTTTGATGACTTCGTCAAACAAAGCACCGGCCTGGTCGGCCACACCCTGATCACGTCTCCTGAAGCCCTACTGAATTTCCACGTCACCCTGATCACGTCTTCCGAAGCCTTACTGAACTCCCACACACCCTGTTCATGTCTTCTGAAGCCGTACTGATTTCCCACGTCACCCTGATCGCGTCTTCTGAAGCCCTACTAAATTTCCACGACACCGTGATCACGTCTTCTGAAGCCTTACTGAATTTATACGTCACCTTGATCACTTCTTCTGAAGCCCAACTGAATTTCCACGTCACCCTGATCACGTCCTCCGAAGCCATGCTGAATTTCTACGACACCCTTATCATGCCTTTTCTACGACACCCTTATCATGTCTTCTGTAGCCCTACTGAATTTCCTACGACACCCTGATCACGTCTTCTGAAGCCCTACTGATTTCCCACGTCGCCCTGATCGCGTCTTCTGAAGCCCTACTAAATTTCCACGACACAGTGATCACGTCTTCTGAAGCCTTACTGAATTTATACGTCACCTTGATCACTTCTTCTGAAGTCCAACTGAATTTCTACGTCACCCTGATCACTTCCTCCGAAGCCATGCTGAATTTCTACGACACCCTTATCATGCCTTTTCTACGACACCCTTATCATGTCTTCTGTAGCCCTACTGAATTTCCTACGACACCCTGATCACGTCTTCTGAAGCCCTACCGAATTCCCACGATACCCTGTTCACGTCTTCCGAAGCCCTACTGAATTTCCACGTCACCCTTCTCACGTCTTCTGTAGCCCTACTGAATTTCCTACGACACCCTGTTCACGTCTTCGGAAGCCCTGCTGAGATCCCACGCTACCCTGATCACGTTTTCTGCGACCTGCGGAACCTAGTTCTCCGATGAACCCCCCCCCCCTCCTCGAAGATTGTTTTGAAGAATCAATATTAAAGGAAATCCAACTCAAAAAGCAGAATAACGAAGCTCATAACACCGGAATCATAGCAGTAGAAGTGATTAGGAAAAAAGAATTAGCTGAAATTCCTTTCAATGGGGGGAAAACAGGTGATTGCGCTGGCCATTACTGATCTGGATCAACGACGGCCCACCTTGGCTGTTGGTCGGAATACCACCCCACGAAGGACTACCCCATACGAAAACTGATTTTCGCAACGCAGACGCGCGTGGCTTCCAAGCGACTGCCATGTCCTGCGATTTTCTTAGGTGTAGAGGGTACTTCAGAAGGTGAAAAAGCCTGATTATTATTCCGCTTGAGCGGCGATGCTAATCTGCCACTCGAGTCATGGGTATGGAGCTGCACGCGACAAGAAAATCATTCGAGTGTCAAATACTGATGCATCCTGACAGAGGGCCGTAATCTCCCTCTCGTACCCTCCCACTGAGAAAACTCTGAAAGGGTGGATAATCACCCGTCGAAGCGTCGGCACACCGACACGCGTCGCAGCCTGCACAACCACACCCCCAGTGCCCACTGGGATCACCACCGGATAAGCAGGACCCCCAGTGGAATGGGCGGGGCCTAGGTGCCCCAAACTTTGGTAATTGAACCGACGACACTGTTGAAGTACGAACCATGCCTGAAGAATGCTTTGTGTACTACCCTAGGTTGAGGTTAAATTTCAAAACACGGTTGATTTCGGTTGACATACGATGCACTAAGGACCAAATACCGTGACACACTGACAGATGCCTTTTATATATAGTGAGGATGTGGCGGTCGTCGCGAGGCATTTTCATGTTTCCCAAGTGTTGTTGTACTTATGCGTCGTACGATTTACAAACTTTTCACTGTAACTGATGGCGAAATGGGGAGTTTGAAGTCATACCAAGTGAACTATCGTTTTCGTTGTAACAGAAAACATAGTAACTCTTTCCAATATTCAAAACCTCGATCCAACATATGATACGCTTAATTTACATGTTTTGCTATACTTATGCGTCGCAGTGTAGGTGAAATGAATCATGTCCAACATGCTGACAATCAAGACATTTTTCGGGGACTGACTGGTCAATCCTGTGCGTATGCCTTGAGGTAGGTAGAATGACCGCATCGTAGACCTGCTAGAATATTCCAGTGTGCTTGGGCAGGTCAGCTTCACTATCATCAACACAAGGAGGCGTACCGCCACATGTGGGGTTGGGCTGAGCAGCAGACAAATATTCCGCGACGAAACGTGTGTGTTCAGCCATCTGCAGTCTTCTGCGCGTGAGCTCGGAAGTCGCCCAACGTTGATGAACGATAGTACACGGCAACAGAGAGCGGAGTGCGTAATCTGCGAGGGTGGGGGCGAGATGATAGGAGGGCACGATTGGGATGGGTTGGGTTCTAGACGATTCCAATGATTAGCTGCTGAGACTGCAACAAGAAGTGCTGCTTGACGGGGAGCAGGCCGGCTTCCTGGTGGAAATGTTGGACAGGAGTCGATTCATGACAGCGCGTGACTAGTCGAAGTGCTGAAGACCGGCTGTGCCATGGATCTGTACGTTACACGAAGTACTTCCTCGGTGCTGCCCCAGGAGGTGCCAGCTAGAGAACGCAAAATGTTGTTGCTTGAGCTGACAGCAGCAGCACGAATACGTGAATTCTCGTGGGAACGTAGAGAAGGATCCAAGAAGACGCCAAATAAGCGGGGATGCTTGTAGAGGGGCAGCTCGTGGCGATCCCAGAGAACTTTGGGATGAAGCCAATGTTCTGCTGTGGCCGTAGTACATAGAGTGACGCTGGACTTTGAGGCTGAGACCTTGAGAAGCTTCGAATTGAGATATACAGCCAGGACGCGCAGATAGTCGTTCATCATAGCAGTGGTACGATTAATAACAGGGTCCCAGCAGATAATAGTAATGTCATCAGAATACAAGCACAGATGACTATCAGATGGCGGCACAGGGATATCTGCTGATATTCGCATTCGACTCTGTCTTATATCGTTTTCATTGTCAGGTTGTGCTTCGGAAGGAAGTTCCATCCCTGTATGTCGTAGCCAACCTGAATTGGGTGAAGAGTCGTCGTTGGGAGTCTTGTCAAAGTTTTCACGGTTAGTCGGAGTCCTTTATTTTGCCAGCCACCTTTATCATACTTTGCAGTGTGACCGATTCAGACTGTTTGTTCGAAGTCGTAATGGTAGATCATCGATATTTGAGAAGGAGAAAGCTAGGGATTCTGTTTTAATCCAAACAACTGGATTAATTCTTGAGGAAAGACCAAGGTTGTTAGTCACTTAAACGTTCTTCTCGTTTCTTTTGTGAATGCATCCGTATTGCAGCAGTTTACCTGCAAAACCATCGGAAGAGGCGGCTCGTCACAAGCAGCTATACCACGATATGATAGAGCAGGTAACATATCTTATTGCTTTAATTCTTATATACACCAGACAATTTGGTTTGGGGTCTTCTTGTTGGATAATCTTCTTATCAATGAAAAACAGGCGCATGTTCGTGTCTGCTTCTGTTGGCTAGGTAAAGAATTCAGACGTTAAAACGTTCTGCAATGAAAAAGCACAGCTGCCCCTCGAACTCTGTTGTAGGAACCGGCGGAATCCTGGCCACATTTAAAACGTGTTTCGTACCCAACCTAGCAAATCATGTGGTAAATGGACCCTTCACAACGGTTTTGAATTGTGGCTTCTACATCTAAAGCATGTCACGTGAAGTTATCAATCAACGAACTTCAATGTCGTCAGAAACTTGTTGCGTAACAAGTTAGACAATCTTACATATTGAGAAACCTACACATTTTTATCAAGAAACTCACCCTTATGATGCGTGCAACTCACTTAGGCAATATGTGGCTACAGAACGAAATATATTGCACGCGGTAGCTGCAAGCAGCATGTTTCAAGATTGTTGCTTCAAGGGTAATGTAGCCTATCTCCCTCATTTTAAGCCGCTCGAAGTGGAGCTTATCGGGTTAATCATGTCAAAATCTCATTATCGTTGTTGTATCCCGCCATGACCGACCGCTTCGCTGCTTACTCCGCCCGGACTCATCTGAGCAAGCTCGGTTTTACATCTGGCCTCAGGGTGGAAGCGACAAGTTTTAAACTTTTGGCTATATCGAGGATATTTTGAACTAGGTACTTAGATAATTTATGCAAGTTACTGTTTTTGATGTCTAGGCTGGTTCATGAGCCAGCGCGAACCTGACTCTGTGGAAACATTGAGCGGTTGTGCTAGGGAAAATGCCAGTCCCAGGTTCTAGGGCCGTTTTGTTCTACTCACTAGCTGGCGTGCAAAAGATGAATGGAAAAAGGGTGTGCGAAAGGTGCGTGTGCTCGCCGCCAGAGCTGGTGGCGACGGTATATCTTGTCTTCTCATTGCGGCCGCGAAGAGGTTTCCGTCACAGGGTCAGGAATCAGGCGACAAATGTTGGAATCCCCCCCCCCCAAAATCCATTGTAGTCAGTGTTGTAGGCCTCCTCGGGCAGTTAAATTGGTGCGCTTTAGACATTTATCAAGGGTCTTGGTTACGTGGAAATCTTCTTCTTCTTCTTTGCAGCCACATCGAGGGTTTCGTCATAGGCGGAGAAGCTGGGCGAGCAATAGTGGATTCGTCCATAGATCCATTGTGGTCAGCGTTGTAGGTCTCTTCGGACAGTTAAATAAATGTGCGGTGTCATGGCCGATGAAACCGCAATCCGAACAAACATCAGATCTGCTGCTGTCATTCTTGCTGGCGTAAGACGCAAGCATTGTAGAGTTGACCGCAGCGCAGCTATGCGAGTGTGCATCTAGCCCTTCTTCCGAGTTTAGACTCGGATGTGCGGACTGGTGGCAGTACTTCTCCTAGTACAGGATTTACGGCCGCCCTCTCAAGATGACACCGTACGAACTTGGTGTGCTCCTCGCGCAGAAGACGGAGTCGTTCTTGCTGTGAGTCGTGCCATCTTTGCAAGCTGACTTTGCTTGGAGCATCGGCAAATGGCTTTCTTTTGGCTCTCTCTCTCTAACGGAGTTAAGCACTCTCCATGACGGATGGTTTGGTTCCTTTATAATATTGATATGGAATTGTTGGGTTTGCAGCTAACAGTGCTCCTTCAGAGGTAGTAAACGTGTCTCGGCATGCAGCTGCTCGACTAGGGAACTCCTGTCACAACCGGTGGCGATGCGAAGAGCTGCATTCTGTACGCGTTGCATCTTAGTTCAAGAGGAATCTGAGAATAGACGCTGCCAAACCGGTGCGGCGTACTCCAGTGCGGACTGGAGAATCGCCTTATACGTAGTGAGTACAGTTTCCTTGCTGCTTCCCCATGAGGTACCGCCCGGGGCCCTGAGTACATTGAGTTTAGCTTTGACGACAGCCTGCTTCTGCTCGGTATCTCAGACAGGATTAGCTTTACGACCCCGTAGAAGTTTGGGTGCATTCGGTGCATTGATGGGTCGGAGGGCCGTGAAACCAGCGAGGCGGTGGGCGTATCTCGTTTTCTACCACGCCGTCAACGAAAAATAGGGCGGCGAGTCAGATGTGTTACGCAATTGCACGGGAAGCGTGCAAACGCGCGAACTAATTTCGGAATCATCATCTTTTTCATGGTTTCTCATTCTTCCTTTTTCTATCTGTTGGCTGTTTATCTCTGATTCGATATTTTATCTGTATATGGACCGTATAATAGATTTGGGAAGCCGCGGCACTTTTGATATATCTTTACCAGCCAGATATTAACTGCGTCGCGGCTTCCTAAAAGTATGATACGAATCATACATTACGTTTTTATGTGCAAAGAAGAGCACACACATCTAGAATTTACATCACATCGCAGTTTTCTTCTTGAAATCGTACAGTTCAAGATCCCACTCTCTTTCAAAGCCAAAAGATCAGGGGAAAGATGAGTCAGAGCCACTTTTTGAATCCACTGACCACTTTTTCTCACCACGCTGCCCGATTCCACGTACGAGGGAGTATGAAGTCGGACTGAAAGTTATTCCTAGACACCTGATCCACAGCAGGAAATCCAGTCGTATGCTCGCGTGTTAATGGGCACAGAGAAATGTCCGCGCTCAAGACGATTCCCCAGCCTTGTGAGACCACTCTACTCGGTAACACTTTTTAATTATCA
Source organism: Aplectana chamaeleonis (assembly GCA_029168955.1). Classification (NCBI taxonomy): domain Eukaryota; kingdom Metazoa; phylum Nematoda; class Chromadorea; order Rhabditida; family Cosmocercidae; genus Aplectana; species Aplectana chamaeleonis. The sequence continues at coordinate 796,152 of JAPDOI010000316.1, forward strand.
TACACTCTAGAAATCGAGTAAACTAGCCATTAAGATTTCCTACTCGATTGTTTCGACTACGACCACGATGAACTACATACAGACCGATGCCGTGAGAAGCTCAACGCTGTCGAGGTAGTATTTGGTGTAGATTTCTATGCGATGCTCCGATAATCGGTGAATCCTTTTTCATTTTACAGATATTTCCTGCCGCTGAAGCGCGTTTTGTTCTGGGGTGCTCGTAGGGAAAGGATCCACTGTCATGTGCAAGTAGGTACTTCGGGGTCTGCAAATAGCATTGTTAGTTTTTTCCTACTATCCAGTTTTTTATGTATACTGGGTAATGTTTTGCGAAAATATATGAACATATATTCATTCCTCTTCCAGCATCGCGCCAAACTGGCCAGCTATTCCTATTCCGATGCTATTCCGATACTATTCAGAAGAATATCTGAGTATCGAAAGCTATTCCGATACTCAGATATTCTTCTGCGTATGATATTTGATATTATCGTGATGTGATTACATTATTACGGCTCTTTTGTTCACCTATTATCTCTATACTGTTTGTAGTTGTGTCTTTTCTCTGGACAAAATCCCTTTCACTGTTGTCAGTCCATTCTGTGAACAATGTGTTTTTGTCAGGGTTTCCTTCTAGTGTTTTTTCTTCGAATTCCAGTTTCTATTAGCTTGCTATGTCACCACGATGACCATTTTTTAGTCATATTTTTGCGTTGAAGTCTTGTTAGGTTACCAGCTTGTTACTTGTTTAATTCCCTTTGACGAGACATTTTTTATTCGGCTCCCCTTCCTTTTTGTCGCAGTTTCAGAGCTGCAGTTTTGATTGCGAACTCTCTATTTTGTTGCATGATATGTAGCAGTTCGTACGGTTTCTTCATTACTGTGTAAGTAAGTGTTCAGTACGCTTCGTTTTCCATTTGAGATATTTTTGAGGAACTCGTTAGCTCAAGAGTAAGAATATTCCTTCGATTGCATGATTGTTGAATTTTTCTGAAATAAATGAATTGTTTCCACAGAAAACCAGTGAATTATACGCGGGAAATGGTAAAAATCAGTACGAAGGGTAAGGACAAGCGAAGGTATGGTTAGGTCCGTAGCCTGTTTTCTCAAGAAAAAAACGTGTAAATTCAAAACGCGGCTGGCGTGGCGGGTTAAATCTCAATCTCTGAGAATTAAACCGCCGCGGTTTGAATTTAAACGTGTTTCTTGGGGAACCAGGCCACGGACCTAACTACATATATAAGTAATAGACGTAATCGGTCAACTAGGATTTTAAAATAGGTAAAAGGTAGGCATTTCCTGCGCAGGCGGTAGGGTTGATGACGTCACGAACACTTATTTGGGAAGGGGTCACCCCGTCCACTGTGGCGTCGGCGATATCTTTCGAAATGCGGGGCCGCTCCGTTCGGTACAGGGTTGATGACGGCGCTACCCATGCTGGCATCGCTCCGTCGACCTTGGAGTTTGCGACCGCGCTGTGCGAGCGACTCACTCCGTCCGGGGTGCTTCCCGGCATGGTCGTCGAATCGTGCCTGAGATGTCCGCGAATGACAATTTCTAGGGCGTTCAAAAAATTTGTCTTGGATTGAGCTCAAAACTAGTTTCTGGAGGTTGTTTCGGGTGCTGATTACGAATTTGTCAGTATTTGAAAAAATCCATCTGACTCGGTCCGATGCTTCGAAATGGGAGAGAATTTGCTGCCCAAACGCGACTTATGACGATTTCGAGAATCCTACGAACAAATCGCCTCAAAACTTGTACATAGGGGCTATTCGGGCTGCCTAACACGAATCTGCAACCCGTTTATCGATTTTCGATAAATTACGGTAGGTTACGGTGAGTATACGGTAGCCCAGCTAATATCTCAGATTTGACTCAACATTTCAATGTGGGTGTTATTTGTGACGCTGAACATGAACTTGAAGTCCATTTTTTTGATTTTTTTAAACTTTAAAGCATTTAACGCCTGTTAAAAGGCATTATGCCTACCGTAACCTACAGTAGGCCTAGGTCTGGCGAGGAATAGACCCCAGATTTGGGTTCAGCGCCCTAGTTGAAGGTTTTGAGCCGAATCCGAAAAAATTTTTCTGAACACCCCGAAATTCCCCTGATGTACACTTACCTTTTTTTGAAGCAATGAAAATGCCGTTTTTGGAATCCCCGCAGCCATTTAGCCAATTTCAAGCACGGCTTATTTGTATACTCTGACAGACCTACAGCAAGGACAACATGGTTTTCCAAATTGCCACCGGAAGGTAACAAGCATCCCTTGTTAGATGCAGAGATCTTCAGCATCTTCTCGTCGAAAAAGTTCTTCAGTGTTATCAGGTACTCATTGATCTTAGTGGTGGACACCTGTATGTTTCGATCTTGACACATGATAGTAATGTCATCTGCATGCGCGACAACCTTGATATCCTGTGGCGGCTCAGGCATATTCTCGAGGTAGAGACTGAAAAGGGCTGGCGATAGGACACCGCCCTGCGGTACTCCAGCTGCGATAGGAATACTATTGGAGACATGGTTCTGGAACATAACTCTGGCTCGTCTTCCTTCGACGAATGCCGATATCCAGCGTTTCTGCCATGATTCCAGCAAGTTGCTTGACAGAACTCCATGGTTTACTGTGTCGAATGCCTTGGTGAGATCTAAGGCAACAGCCACAGTTCTCTGTGGCTTATTGGCATTGAACCCATCAATGGCAAAACTTGTAATTTCTAGCAGAGCTGTCGAATGCGGAATGCAGCTTTCTGAATCCGTGCTGAAACACCTGGTTCTCGTTGTGCTCTGCAAGGTCCTTTACGATCAGTTTTTCGGCTACTTCAGCAAAAGAGGACTAATGGGGCGATATCCCTTGACTGAAACTTGGGGCTTGGGTAGTGGCACGACGTTAGCTGTTTTCCAATTCTGCGGGATAGACGTGCAAATCAAAGTAATGCTGTTAAATTTCAGTTGAGGAAGAAGGAGCAGCGCGCCCAAAAGGAGAAGCATCGAGCTCGCATGGAACAAACACGTATGGAGGAGCAGGCGATGTCTGCCTGTCTTATATGGACTGAGAAGATTCTTCCTAACTGGAATGGAATGTATGTTGTTCCACAGCTTTTTTTAGTCACAGTAATCAGCTACATTGATAGAGCCAATGGCGTTGAGAAGCCCAGTCTGAGTTGGCCCTAAATAGGGGGGGGCGGGGAAGCGAGTGACGATGTAATTTGGCTCCTCTGAAGCCCTGCCGTCACTGCTGTGAAGGCCTGCTGCCCCGCTCCGAAGCCCGAACGTCCTGAAACCCACTATGCTTTTCACGATCCGCGGCAAGAAAGCTAATTCTGGTAGCTGTATTTTTCTTCCCGCGGTCTCAAGCGAGGAAACATTCCTCAATAGGTACAAGGGCGAAAGTTATCTCAACAATAACAATAATCTTTTTGATGTGTGATGTGAACTTTTTATACAGAACTGTGCAATTCAGACAGCGGATCATCACGGATTTCTCAAACAGGGAAACTACTTTTAGCCTGGTCGTTCCGGATGAAATGTACTTTTCTAGAACTGTGTTTGGCGTAGAATCCGATTATGGTATTTTTCAGCTTCCTAAAACCACTCTGTTTTTCAAAGCCAGGCGGCAAGGTAAGGGTACCCCCCCCCGTGAACTTTTTAGGGTGTTTTGAGAAAAAAATCGGTGTCGGCTCAGAACATGTATGTGGGGGGTAATCTAAAGTGCTGAACATGAATCTGGAGTCCGTTTATCTAAATTCTGAGGTTTACTGTACGTTATGTTATGTACCGTGCTGCACAGGAGGCAAAAACCCCTAAAAACCTCGAATGACCTCTGCGTACGAATTTCGAGTCAAATCTGGAACTTTGACCAAACTATGCCCACAGTAATCTGTTAAAAATCGACAAACCTACCTCAGATTCATGCTAAGCACACCAAACAACCTTTAGAGGAGCAGTCTGAGCCACATCTATAGTAGAAATCTGGAAATCTCGAAAGTCGCGTTTTGCCCTCAAAATTTCTCCTGCTGCGAAGCTTTGAACGAGTCAAGTCGAAAACCTTGGAAAATCTACAATTAAACCCCAGATTCGTGATCAGCACCCCAAATAACCCACCTGGGACGATATTAGGTGAAATATGGAACATTTTTGAACGCTTTCAGAGCCCTATTGGTTTAGATAAACTCCCAACGGAAAATCCGTACAAGTACAAAACGCTATCAGTCTTCGCAAAGTTTGGAAAACTTGCCTTCACACGATCTTTGCTCAGGAGGTTGTTTTGGGCGCTCGACACAACTTTGAGGTCCATAACCGGATTTTCCAAAGATTAATGCGCGTTTTGGAAGGTACATTAGGTACGGGAATCTGGCGAAAAACGCCTATAAGTTTTTTTCTGAGTGCTTCTGGACAGCAGCGAATAGCATAATACGATTCTACGCTAAAAACGTTCCTGGAAAAGTACATTTCTTCCGTAATTGCCATGCTGACTGATAGTATTTCCCGTGTAAGCGCCTAGTCGCTTTTTATTTCAGGAGGAAGTCGAAACGATGTTATGAACTGTGGTGGCAAGGTATACCTCCGAAAGTTCGCGGTCAGGTGTGGTCGCTTGTCATCGGAAATGAGCTTGGAATCACTCCGGGTAAGTATGCTTTGATTAGCACCAACAACAATATCCTTCAAACTATTTTCACGACTATCCAACGCATTCTCTTAAGGGCATAGTTGGTACATTTGGGGCGGAATTCATCAACGCGTGCTGTTGGGTAGGGGTAAAGTCGCCGCCACTTTTTATGGTTAATCGACAAAAGATCGTTCGCGATTGATCGTTTACTGATCTTGCCATTTGCTGACCCAGCTGATAGACTGGGGTAGCTAAAACACTGCTCGGGTAGGAGTCCCTTCGCCACTAGGTGCTATTCGTACTTCTCAACGACGGCGCGCGACGCGGCGTTGGGGTATGAACGGCCTGGCACGATTCCCGCTCGCCACGAGCTTGACGCCCGCTCCGCCATGGAGGCGGCCGTAACGACTTTTTCACAATTTTCATCATTAATCGATCAACATTTTCTTAACTTCAGTCTTATCCTCTGCTACCATGATGATGAACGCGTGCACATATCTTGCTTGCTCGGCAGAGTTGAGGCCTATTTCAATCTGCTTCTCAATAGCGTCATCGCTGGAGTATTCAGTCTCCGCAAACGCGTGACACGCGTATAAAGTATTCATACCCCAGCGCCTCGCCCGCGCGTGACGAGCTGGCGTTGGGGAGTGTGAATAGCGCCTGACGCGGTGATGATCAAACATGCCGACGCCTTTATTCTCACCAGCTACACGCGTTGACGAATTCCGTCCGAGTTTGTCTTCATAGCACATCCCTGGTAGGAGATCTCTGTTGTCTTAACACTTGAATACCTGAGGCGATTTCAGAGCTGTATGATATCAATCGCGCTAAAGCAGATGTTCAAGAGAGCATTGAAATATCGAATGCTGGCGATCTATCCGAAGATTCGCATATTAATGGAGCATCATCATCATCATTATGTCGTGAGAGTCCTCTGTCACAGATACGCCTGGATATTGCTAGAACATTCCCGTCGCTGGGATTTTTTCAAGAGGATGGACCGTACTATGATCATCTAATGAAACTTTTAGGTATTTTATTCATACTTTATTTAACATGCATGTAAGGATTCAGAAAACGTGGACAAGATCATTTTATCCCGCTCTGGCTAATTAGCAAATCCTTAAAAGGAAAGTTCATCGCAAGTAAAATGAGACGCTTCGTATATAATAACTTGATAGAGTTGCTCAGCATAGGAAAAAAGGAACGATTTAGCCTTCTGAACGTGTCCTCTGCTTCGGAGGTAAATTTAGTGTTCCTTCGCGTGCTTATGCGTAGCAAGCGTAGAGACGCCGATAAAGTGTGGGGAAAAGGAGATGCAGAATATGCGTGCATACGTACGCCATCAACGGCAGTAAATTTCACTCCGAAATCGACGGTACAGTCGAACATTGTTCCAAATAATTTATGGTGCCATGCACGCCATTTCGGAATCGTTTTTGTTCATTCGAGAACTCTCTTGAATTTTTTATTCTTTGAAGAATTTCAACTGTGGAAAAGAAGAAAACCATCCTGGCTCATGTTAGTGCTGTCCGCGTATTTTAGGAACCTACGCATGCTTTCGACCGTCAGTGGGATATTTGCAGTCTATGGCATTTATTGCTGCAGTACTGCTTATACAAATGGACATCTATCCCGCTTTTGTTGCATTCGCTAATCTTCTTGATCGGCCATTGCAGGTACATGTTTACCCCGATATCTGTTGAAAAAAGACTTCAGCCTGAGTGACCATTCCAAATGGGATGCACATTTCTAGAATACTTCCGGACGTGGAATCCGAATATGCCCATCGGAGATGCCTTCGATAGCATTGAACAGAGTATAAGCACAAGACGGTCGTTTTCGGTAAATAACCGCACTGGATTAAGTTTTGGTGAAAGCGCATTTTTCGAACTTTGAGCGGATTAACGGCCTCTTCCACTTACATCAATCTAGTGATTCTGGGAGCGTGTGAAAAAAGTTTTGATCTGCCCTAAAGCTCCCCCATAAGGCTTATTTGGGGTGCTGAGCATGTGTATAAGGTGCGTTTGTCGGTTTTCGGAAGTCTTCAACACATGGACAATTTTGAGGGGAAAGCTCAATGACGAATATGCAGTATAACATAGGATTTCTCTGCAGCGATCGCGGACGACTGCTAGAAGCGGTCACGCTTGAGGCACTGCATAATCATGCGCGATGGAGAAGGAGCAGTTGTCTTAAGCGGTGACTTGACGCACTACAAACAAGGCTCCACAGGTCAGAATTTAGGTTGGATCCCGGGTGTTGGAGCAGCCGGTCGGATGTTGTTAACGAAACAATCTTCATCTTTTCTGCAGCCGTAGATGGGTTTTTGTCATTCAGGAAACGGGCGACCCAAGTTGGATTCAACCACAAATCTATTGTCGTCGGTGTGGTGGGCCTCCTCGGACATTCGAATAGGTGTACTGGGCGGGAATTCATGAACGCAAACTATGGGCTACAGTTGGTTTTGTCTCCAAAGATTGCGTGCTATTTCCGCGGCAAACCCAACTGTAGCCCATGGTTTGTCGTTCATGAATCCCAGCCCTGTAGTGTGGTTAGGGTTACCACAATCCGGACACTTTTCAGGCTTACTGCTGTCGATCCAATGCAAGTATGACATCAGCATAGGGGAATGCCCTCAGCGCAACTAGGTAAGGGAACATTTAGCCCGCCTACCGAGTTCCATCTCGGTGTTGCTGTCTTCGGGTGGTGCGATCCCCAATATGGGGTTGACAGCCACCTTACTCAAATGATCCCTAACGAATCGGGTTTGCTCCGCACGTAAAAGACGAAGACGATCCAATTGGGAGTCTGTCCATCTTTGTATATTGACTTTCTTGGGAGCATCCGCGAAAGGCCTTCTGATATCTCTCTCTCACACAGGATTCATAATCCTCCTTAATGGGTGATCAGGCTGCTTGACGATATTAATAACCAGTTGCTGCGCTTGGAGTTGACAGTGCTCTTTAACAGGCAGAATATGGGCTTCAGCATGAAGATGCTCCACTGGAGTGCTCTTTGCACACCCAGTGGCAATCCGAAGAGCAGCATTTTGAACTCGCTGCATCCTTGTCCACGGTGAACCCGATACTATGTGTTGCCATACCGGTGCTTCATACTCCAACGCCGGCTGCAAGATTGCCTTGTACGTGGTCAGGATCGTCTTCTTACTGCTTTCCCACGACGTTCCGCCCAGAGCTCGTAAGACGTTGAGCTTAGCTCTTATTGTAGCCTGTTTCTGCTTAGTGTTTTCATGGAACCTCAGCGAAGGATCCAATACTAGACCAAGCAGCTTCGGGAAACGTGCGGCAGGCAGACGAGCGTCTTCCCAGTTCACAACGGGGTGAGCACAGTGTTCCTTAGGGTCAGTGGAGAAAACAGATACAGATGATGTAACGGCAGAGACAGTGAGCATCATATCATCGAGAAAGCTCTTCAAAACGATCAGGTAGCTATTGATCTTGCGTGCACCTTCTTTAATGTCTCTGTCCCGGCACAAGATGGTGATCTCATCCGCATACGCAACAACTTTGATGTCACTTGGGGGGACGGGCAAATCTTCAAGGTAAAGACTGAACAGAGCAGGCAATATAACCTCTCCTTGAGGGACACCGGCGGCATTAGGGATGCTATTAGAGGCATGTCCGTGGGACAGCACTTTTGCTCGGCGCCCTTCAAAGAGTGCGGGAATCCATCGCTTCTGCCAAGGCGGGATGGTGGACCTCAATAGCTTCTCAGACAGCATGCCCAAGTTGACAGACTCAAAAGCCTTCGTGAGGTCCAGGGCTACTCCAACAGTGTGTTGAGGTTTTTTGGCGTTGAAGCCATCCAAAACAGAACTCACAATCTCCAGCAGCGCCGTGGTGGTAGTGTAGTTCACGGAATCCATGTTGGTGCTGCTGTTTGTTATTATGCTCGGCAAGCTCCACCACCAGTTTCTCTGCAACCTTGGCGATTGGTGATAAAAGACTTATTGGCCTGTATCCCTTTGATGTGGATGGCGATTTACCAGGCTTGGGCAACGGAATGACGCTTGCCATTTTCCAGTCTTGGGGTAGGATTCACGTTCGAAAGGATGTGTTGATGACGTCAGCCTTGAGTGGCAGGAGCTCACTGGGCAGTCTCTTCAAGACTGCTGTACTGATGCCATCCGGCCCTACAGCCTGAGAGTTGCGCATCTCTTTGACCACCTTTTCAATCTGCGCAGCGTCACAGCTTCTGCTTTATTCATGAGTGGCAACTTACAGAGCTCTCTTACAGTCACTCAGTTCTGTTTTCCTCTCTTAGCCTGAGTTATGAAGGAATTCTTTCCGAGAGCAGTTGCAGCCTCCTTTGCCGATTTGAAAACTCCATTCTCGAAGTCGATCGTAGAATAGTTGGAGGAGATGCTTTTGCTTGAGATCTTCTTTAGAACTTTCCAAGTTGATGCTCCGTCAATCTTGAAATTCATCTTCTTTCTCCCAACACTCCTTTCTGTGCTTGTCCAGATCTCGCTTAATCTCGCTATCCAGCTCAGCAATGGTCGGATCTCGGTGATCTGTTCTCTCTCTTTGCATCCCTTAACCTTATTCTCTCCAAGATTTCCCTGGTGACATTGGGAAAAAAGGTCTTAACTCGGCCCTCCGGAATTGCTGCTCTCATGGCCTTGCGAATCGCGTCGGTCAAGTGACGTTCTTCCTGGTGCATGTTTCCGTTCCATGGGTAGTCAGCAACATGGCGAAGTGCCACTTCCCTGAACAAGCGCCAGTCTGCAAGGCAAAGATCATGATAAGACCTCTGACGGATACCTGAATAAGGAGGAAGAGAATTAGAGAGATCGACATGGACAAAGATGGGGATATGATCACTGGACAGAGTTGTAGCGGTCGACCAAGAGCAGGTGCTGGAGAGATTAGATGATACAAGATAGATGTCTGGACTAGAGGATCGGCCGTTGGCCGGGTGACGAGTGGGCTGATCATCGTTAAGGATGACAAGGTCGCACTCCTCCGCCCATTCTTCGACGTCTTTTCCTCTAGCGTCAGTGTCAAGCGACGAAGAGAATGTATGAGCATTAAAATCGCCTGCGAAGACAACAGAGGGTGAAAGGGAGCAGTCGTACAGCTGCTTGAGTGAGGGAGTAGGGTCGTAAAATTGGGGACAAGACGTGTTAGGAGGGACATAGATATTAAAAAGAGATATACAGTTCACCTCCGCACTGCCGTTCAGTCCGCAAAGTGCACCCTGATTGCGAAATCTTGCTGCGGCGCGGTTGCGAACATCCTCAAACAAGGATGTGGGATCATCCGGGCGCTTTTGGCCTTTGGTGCCCGGGTGATCCCACTGCCCGGGTGATCCCACATCCCTGTCTGAGAATACTCGCAACCGCGCCGCAGCACGATTTCGCAATCAAGCGCACTTTGCGGACTGAACGGCAGTGCGGAAGTGAAGAATAGGTGTTTTGAGAGGAAGATGGATAGGTAGGTATTCAGGAGTACCGTCCTTTGGGATGTTTGGTATGAGATGAGAGGGAAATCTAATAAAATGAAAGTAGAAACTCCTCCGCCGAGAGATGACCTTGGAGCATGATAAGCAGTGTAGCCAAGAATGTTAGGGTGACGAGCGTTAGCGGAAGGAGACAGCTTGGTTTCCTGAGCCATAAAGACATCAGGATGATGAGTGCGTGCAAAAAGAGAGGGTTCAGACAACTTGGCTCGAAGGCCGTTGAGGTTGATACGTACAATAGAGAGGGGGCGGTTGGTGAATGAGGAATCAGAGTTGCTGGGGGCAGAGCACAGAACACAACGGAAGTAAGGATCGTGATGCCTCACAGAAGTGAGACCCGAACAGGAGAGATGCACTCACCTCTGACATCCAAAGCATTGGACACTTTTTCCATTCCAGGTGACATCCTGGCCATAGGTGGCGCATGGATACTTCTGAGCGGGTCCTGGATTCCTCTCGACGCTGACCCTCTGTAGTAGAATCCTTAGGAGAGCTGCGACCAGCCAGCACCTCTTCCATGACAAAAACCCTTTTCGCGGAGAGGTTGACGTCGGTTTGCACGGAGGTGGTCGTCTTTTCTCCACACTGCCACGGCACGAACGTACGACATCTCGGCAGCATGAAGCAATCGTTAAGCAGGTCCTTTACTGCTTGGTAGGTGGCGCTGTTTGGAAGGTTTGCTCAACATGGGCTCAGTAGCGACTGCTTGCTAACCTGTGCGCCAAAGAAAAATGAGTGGCTTTTTGTCGGTTGTTGAAACAAGCAGGTTCGGCACCGGGGGTGTGAAGCTCCACATTGGGGGGGGGGTGTCTGAGCTGCAGAGGGGTGTAGATGTCTGATCTCCGCAGGGAGACCTAGTAGACCATTCTGAATGGGAGTAAACACTGTTTAGAAACAGTTATTACCAAGTGTTCGATTATATCTACCAGCTTACATAAAATGTTCCTCTTCAAATTTTACAAAAAAGACCATGTCACGCTCCTAGGGGGGGTGGGAGCCGGGAAAATTTCCAAAAAAATTGACTAGATCCAAATAAATGTCCAATGCATGTAATAAATTTGAAAATTTAGATATTACTCTTGGGTGGGTGGAGGGTCTGAGTAAAATTGAACTTGCCCACACCTTGTGCAGTACCCTGGAAACAAGTTTGTATAAGAACTTAAAATACCACACTTGTACATGTTCACCTTGCTAGCTCCTACTTTGGATAACTTTGACGCTGGGAGATTTTCTCGTTGGGAGTTTTTGCATTTTTATCGTGGGAGCGCCTTGCTCGTCAGTTTTAATGCTAAGCGTCTTGGGACAAGAGTCGAATTCGGGGACTTCTTCTTTGAGCGCAATTCATCGCAGATTTTTCATGAATGCAAGAAAATGTTTAATTGCTCTGCATCCTTCCTCAGACTGCATTCTTCGAATTTCGTCATTCTGAAATGATCAAGTACTTCGTCGCTTATGATCAGTATATGGAGCAGGAGCTACCATCTCTTCATCAACATCTCGATAAGCTGGGCGTTCGCCCCGATCTGTATCTTATTGAGTGGTAAGTGCCCCGTTATTCCCGTCTTTGACTGTTGATCGTTCAGTTATTTATTTAACCCATTCACGACGGTATGCAATATTGCGTCACCGTACACCGTGTCCCACTGTTGGGACATGCCATCTTGAACAGCGTTCCACGGGTGGTTGTTTTTTCTCTTTTCTCTTCATATTGTAGCTAGTAACGCTGAAGGAACATTATCACAGTTTGAGCTCCCAACACCCTCTTGTTTTAGAAGAACAATACCTTGGAACCCCAACATGCTCAACTATGTTGCACGGTTTTGAGAAGAGTAAACAAGTTTCAAACGATATATTTCTTCTTTTAAACATAAAAAGTAGGGATAGAACCAAAAATAAATTATAAGGTGCTTCTATGTTGCACGGTGTTGCACGGTTTTGAGAAGAGTAAACAAGTTTCAAACGATATATTTCTTCTTTTAAACATAAAAAGTAGGGATAGAACCAAAAATAAATTATAAGGTGCTTCTGAAACGGCTGCACAAGCTCTTTTTCTTTCACCTCAACTAACGGTGTTTCTGAAAGGATTCAAAATCGTTGTTGCATTTGGCCTACGAACCACGAGGTTTGCATTCAAGTCTACGGTAGGTGAATGCTTTGATCATATGTAGGATTGTAAGTTCTTTTTTGCTGCGGAGAAATCGATTTTTGAAAAGCCCGTCCAACCGGTGGGACACGTGGTCGTGAATGGGTTAATTTCACTTAAACTGCGCCACACATCAACAGAAAAACATTGATAAATTGAATAATAAGTATATTTCTTAAGAGAGCCAGTACAGGGTATAAAACATCGAATTTCACATGGTTCCTACGCATGCTGGTGCGGAGCGGAGGTTAGAGACAGTGAGAAAGCGGGGGCAGACGGAGGCTGAGGCGTCGCGCGCGCCTCGAATGATGTGAATTACGACGTTTTATAGAGGGTAGCTTTGTGCATGGTTTACGCGGAATGGTTCGTCATGAGGGCGCTTTCTGTCGACGTATGGACTTCACGCCGAAAAAATAGACACGAAGAGACGCAGAGCACGCTTTTAGACAGGATCATACTTCTCGCGACGAGCGACTCGGTATCGACCGAAAATCGATATGTCTGATATACACTGTCGCTGTCGCGGGAAGTATGATCCCGGCCCTAGGCCTACTCAGAAAAATCAAAACAAGTTACTTGTAATATAAATGTAACTTACTTGAATGTCTCGAGTAACCTACATTTATATTACATGTAACATAAATTTATATTACATGTAACTTAAATTTATATTACATGTGAGTTACACTTATGTTACATGTATCTTACATTTGAATTTTCACTGTGTGGCCATCACGTAACGCAGACGACACGCGACGCAGAGGGCGTGTCCCAGACCACACTTTACGAAAAAATATTGTGCTGGGCCTTCCCTACTGGTGTGGTATCAAGTACCTCAAACTTGGGTAATTGAACCAACAGCAACGAAAGTCGTAAGCCTGACCCCGCGAGTGCGTCGTACATCAACCTTGGAAAAATCTTCTTGGCCAATTTAAGTTACTTGCGACTTATATTGTGCCGTTTAAGTTACATGTAACATATTGGAGGCGCACTGCACGCAGGATCCTCCCAGAAACCGAAAACAAGTTACTTGTAACATATCTAAGCTAATGTAAGTTACTTGCGACTTATCTCAAGTCATTTGAGTTACATGTAACATATCGGAGGCGCACCGCACGCATTATCCCACCGATATGTTACATGTAACTTAAATGACCTCAGATAAGTCGCAAGTAACTTGCATCGGCTCAGATATGTTACAAGTAACTTGTTTTCGGCCTTTTATGTTACAAGTAGCTTGTTTTCATTTTTCTGAGTAGTGCATACTTCCCGCGACCGCCACAGTGCACATCATCAATATCGATTTTCGGTCGATATAGATGACAAACATTATGTCGCGTCGCTGGTCGCGGGAAGTATGCACTAGGCCTTAATACGAACGTTCCGTGTCAACTGTACGTTGCAGGAAGCTTTCCTTTCTGAAGCCCCGGCCCCTCGACAAACCACATTTGCAGCGCTATAAAGCATCATTCGAGGGACGGTGCTCTAGCTTCAGAATTCTTACTTTCTGCTAGAGAAAGTAAAGAGAGGTGATGAGAGAAGAAGAAGTAAGTCTCGATATCCTTGTTTTCGTCATTTCGGCAAAGACGTCTGTATAATTAAGAATGGCCGGGTCCTTTGAAAACCTAAGTTTGTAACGGAAGGGTGATTCTGAAATTATTTCGCGCTGGATCACTCGCAATTACTCCGTTATAGTATCATGGGAAACGGTTTTCCGATGTCGTGATGGACCGTCTTTTTCGGACTGTCATACCTTCAAAGTGGCGCCACTACTGGTGCACACAAATATCAGGGTCTCAATCTGGGCCCAAATGGGGAATTGGTGGTCGGGAAGTGTTCGGTGGTTTCCTGTAAGTGTGATGCCTTCCACATTTTTCAATTTCAAAGTGACTTATGTTTAGGATCTATACACTATTCGCTAAGTCACTTCCTTTGGATATTACATGCCGTGTGTGGGATGTGTATCTTCGTGATGGTGAAGAGTTCATTTTCCAAACTGCTCTCGGTATGTTGTGCTCATTATTGGCTTCGCGTCATAAAGGGTCTGCAGAGTTCAAGTCACGAGGTTGCTCGCTGAGACGAACAGCGCTGGGTGATGCAATATCGATTACGGGGGCGGCGAAAGTGTCGTGAAGAGCGACGAGGGGGCACCACATGGGCCGGATGCATCAACGCGAAACTCGGGGTTTGGGCAGGTGCAGGGTACGCAGGGCAGTGAAATCGGCATGCTAAACTGCCAGGGCAGGGGCAAGGGCAGTCAGGGGCACTGCCCCTGACTGCCCCGACTAGGAAGCTGGGGCAGCGGCTGCCCCGGCTGGGACAGGAATGCGGCGAAGCTGCAAGACTAGACTTTTTTTATATTTCTCACGCATGATTTTTTTTATTTCCACTTCTTGTTAACAGTTATATGCTCAGAGCTCTCGCTTATAGTAGAAATTGTTTCATTATTGATAACTTCTCATATCTCATATATCAGAGTGCTTTGGCGCCCCCCGCCCTGTGTCATTGGCAGTGAGTGGCAACCGACGCGAGGATGATAATGTTCGAAAACATTTTTGTCGCCGCGACAAGGTCGACGCTCGGCGACCGCTCGCTGGTCGCTTCAACTCTGCAGGCCCTTATAGTTTTCTGTGCAGTTGCTCATTTATAATTACTTTACTTATGCGGCATGGCATAATCTCTAGAAACATAACCGTTATTGCTATGCAAACTAATAGCATACCAAATCTTCATATATATGAGTCACGACTTGTTAACTACTCTTGTTTGGGAATTCAACTGATTTTGATGCTAACGCTCACACAGACTATAAGTATTACGAAAAAAGAATCGGATTGAAATTAGTATGCTTTAATCGAGTGAATTTTTTTCTAAGCGAGGTTTGTTAAGCACTAGTGGCCGGATTTTCTTATCTAACAAGGGAGGACTTTCCGGGGTAGAGACTCACTGAAAAAAGTTTTTCTAAGAGTTCTGGGGCATGGATAAAGTAACGTTACTATATGTTGGGTTTTCCCTATGGACCTTCCGATAGACCGAACAATCGGGAGAAAAGAATTAGTAAACGCATTCTCTTCAAGCGGCTACCATGGCTGTGCTTTCGTTTTTTCAGAAGCGAAAATCGGCTGGCTACTACATCTGACAACCGTCTACCTCAAATTGTTTTATTTTGATTAAAATGGGGAAAATAATCTGTGAATCGAAAAAAAATTCTGCGATCGAGGCAAGTAGTAGTTTTCCATGAAAGTTTAGCAGATGGACTAGGCAGCTGATTGCCCTCTCCTGGAAATTAAACTAAAGTTCGAGGCCCTCCAGTAAATGGAATCTATGGACAAGTCATAGGTGTGCCTTTACCCAACTTGTGGCAAGGCGTTCACGTTTTCAACCAACGTCCATGTGCCGCTGCGGGTACCTTGACCCTCGCATCTTTCCACCTCTGAAAATGTGCTCACGAAAATCGTTGGGTCTCACGTTTGAGTGCGACATGAGTACGTAGATTCTCTCGCTTTGCCGCATTAGTTTTGTGGGGCACCCAGAATGCTTCCTGCCATAAGCATTGGGACAATTCAAAAACTTGTCCACCACATCAGGTCGTTTCTTACCATTTTTCGGTTGCTCTATCCCGCCTGAGCACAATCGAGGGCGTGACCTTTTTGCTGTCGAACAGCGTCGTAAAGCAAGTCATTTTGATGCTACCCCTGCATGTTTCACTGCCAATGGAGTATCTATTGGATTTGAGTAGAAATAAATCGTTACAATTCATTTATGACCTGGTTTCATTAGGTGGTCCTATAATTAGGACAAAGGGTATCCCTACTTCAGAATCATTTGAGAAACCATGGTTTTTTTCAATTGAGCTGAATATGTGAACATGGGATGTTAAATATGCTGAATCGAATAGGAGCCATATTAGTGTCTGAAAGTTATTGCATCACAGGTATTCGGAAGAGTGTGAAAAGCTTTGGAAAGTCTGTGCAATTGAGACTGTTCGCTCACGCGGCCAGCGTGCGTGTCCGGGCGGCCATCACGAAGGCATTTTTTTCCGGACAAGCTTTTCTTCGACTCTGATGCGGCTGACTGAAACGTTATTCACTATTCTTCTGATATTCCTGCTAATCGATTCACATGTCCAAAAATGCCTTCGCGACGGCCGATCAGCGCGCTCGCGGACCGTTTGGGCGGACAGTCTCATTCGTACAGACCTTAGCTTCTTGCTCAACGCGAGGTTCACGCCGCTACGAGCTCCCTATTTTGTTTCTATGAATGATGATAGTTTGTTCAGGAATTCTTCGTCTGCATGAAGGCCAGCTGTTGTCGATGGAATTTGATGATTGCGTTGAGTTTTTGACGCGGCTGCCTGAGAAAATATCATGCACAGAGCTTTTCCATTGTATAGAAACATTTGTTCGTCCGTGCTCGTCCGCTATTGACATTTCAAAGACGAGGAAACGTTTTCCGCAGGTCAGCTTTCAACTGCTCTCACTTTTAGTGAATGGATTTCAGATTTTTTTCTCAGGCCCCTTTGCTTGCAGATTCTCAACGAAGTTGACGAAGATGTGAAGCAAGGTGGTATCGACGCGGATGCGCTGATATGTAGGAATTTCAAAAAGATTAAGATGAGCAAGAGTCTTAGCGGGTTTATTGGTGATCTTCTTTCAACACCGTTGTATCCATAATCCATAATGTAGGATTTGCCATACGTTTGCATTATTTCGGGTTCAGTGTAACGTCGGCATGGATCCGGAAGAAACTTCGCGTTCACTGTTGAAGGTTGGTGCAAATTCGGTGCCATATGCTATAACATAGGTGCACCGAATTTGCGCCAGCCTTGAATGGGGAACGCAAAGTCTCTCCAAGATCCATGCCGGTCAAATGTACGTAGCTAATTGTGTTTATAGCATTTTCCGGTTTGATGAAGGTTTAGTGAATTGCTGCTGTATGTGATTAGTGCTGGTATTTGTGGTTTAGTGCTTATTGATCCTAGTTATTGCATGCAGAGAATATTCAGTATTTGCTTGGTTCTGCGATCATTACGGCCATAACCTCTGCATGTGTGCCTTGCCATAATAATGTTTTGAAAGTGTAGAGGTTGCTATAAAATGAAGGTGTATGCCCTATTGTCTGCTATAACAGAAGCATGGCATTTATAAAAAGTTCCCTTTGAAAGTTAGTACTTTGCTACCTCGCCTGTATCACTAGTCTACCGTTGGTCATCGACACGGTCGAATGGGTGCCAGTAGCATCCCCATTCGTCACTCTCGCGTGTTGTAGTTGACGACGGCATCCTATTCACAAGGGAAGTATACAAAGCGTAGGTCGAATCTGCCAAAACGACTAGTGTCGTTAGTATCTCTCGTGGCTCAATAGTAAAACTGCGCTGTATCTCGCTCCGAGCCGCAGGTTCCAAAAAGTTACAAGCCTAAAAAGCTCATTTTTGTGCTTTTTGTACCTTCCAAAAAGCGCGTTATTCTTCGGAAAATCCGGAAACGGACCTCATAAATGTGTTCAGCGCCAAAAACTACCCCACTGAGCAAAGTTTGGTTGAAGGCACATTTTCCGTACTTTGTCCAGACTGACAGCGTTTTGGACTTGTACGGATTTTCGCTTCGGCGTTTATTTCTCCCAATTGAGGGCTCTAGAAGCGTTTTAGAAAAATGTTCCAGATTTGATTTGAAATTCTCTCAGGTAGGTTTTTTGGGGCGCTGATCACGATTCTCTGGTTTATTAGTCGATTTTTCAAAGTTTTCGGCTAATTTCGTTTGAAGCTTCCCAACCGGGGAAAATTTCGAGGGAGAAACGCCACTTTCGAGATTTCCGGTTTACTACGATAGATATGTCTCACAAGGGAACCACAATTAGCCATAGTAACCATTCGGAGTGAGATGTATACACGATTGTAGGTCCAGGTACGGTAGTAAACATATATCAATACTAGCTGCCTAGACCTCCCACAGAGAGCGCTGTGACCCGCCGAAGTTTGCTCCCCGCAGAAGAGGGGACACGTCTACGCGGGGTAATCATTCTACGGTGTGGCAGCCGTGGTATAGTGGTAGAGCTCTCGCTTCGTGAATGAGCTATGGAGGGTTCTCCGAGCCGTGCGAAATTTTTGCATTTTTAGTTTTCTCCTCGGAGTTTAATGATTTTCTTACCTTCGACATTTTTAGCACTTTCGCACATATAATCAGGTTTCGGAAATACAATCTTAGACACAGTCTCTCGACGCATTCTGTTGCCTTGATGGAAGAATTGCGTTGCTTTCTCTTCGTTTGGCGTTGAAAATGGAGAGAAAAACTTTTTTCTCTCTGTTGGAGCACTTGCACCCACAATAGAATGTTTAAGTGACTCTAGTCAGATGCAGTCTGAGCGGACTGTTAATCAACGGTGCTTGTGATATATTGATTAGAGAGATCATGGGATTTTCCCGTTCACGCGCCGTCTACCGCCTATTGATTATTCGCGATGGTTTTCCGTCCTGAAAAGGTTGTTTCTCTATTAATCGCTGAGTTTGGACAGCCTTTCGACTGTCAAGATGCTTGTCGCGAAGAGAAGAAGATTGCGGAAAAATTCATACGTATACTACGCGAAACATAAACATACACATAAACAAAGCAGTTCCCGAAGGTAATTAATTCACTCTAGTCCTGTAGGTAAATTCCACTCATGCAAACCTAGTTTAGGCCATCGCGTAGTTGTACGGAACATCCCTCCTGGTGCAACGTCGATGATTCAACCTCTCGACGTCTTCTTTTTCGGGCCATTGAAGAATGTCATGAAGAGAATCCGAGCACATATACTCGTTAACGACATCGATTTCAATGTAGCACAAAGAGACGACATTCTCATGGTGATTTCGCAAGTCTACGGAATGTTTTGTGCGCCGAGATTTGTGAATTTCCTCAAGTACTCTTGGCATATGGCAGGGTACGGAGACGAGCGTCCAGGTCAGTTTGACACTCCGGGAGAATACCTATTCCGGCTTGAGGCCGCAGACTGTTTCGAGGACGGATGTCAGTGTACGGTTTTTATTCGATGCGCCGTTTGTGAACATCATTTGTGCTTTTCCCATTTTTTTCGTATCGTTCCATCAGTGTTAAAATGAATTTTCGCTCTCCATTTTCAACGCCAAACGAAGAGAAAACAACGCAATTCTTCCATCAAGGCAACAGAATGCGTCGAGAGAATGTGTCTAAAATTGTATTTCCGAAACCTGATCGTATGTGCGAAAGTGCTAAAAATGTCGAAGGTAAGAAAATCATTAAATTCCGAGGAGAAAACTAAAAATGCAAAAATTTCGGATGGCTCGGGGATCGAACCCTCCATAGCTCATTCACGAAGCGAGAGCTCTACCGCTATACCACGGCTGCCACACCGTGAAATGATTACCCGCGTAGACGTGTCCCCTCTTCTGCGGGGAGCAAACTTCGGCGGGTCACAGCGCTCTCTGTGGGAGGTCTAGGCAGCTAGTATTGATATATGTTTACTACCTTACCTGGACCTACAATCGTGTATACATCTCACTCCCGAATGGTTACTATGGCTAATTGTGGTTCCTTGTCAGAATCATTTGCTAAGGGTTATTTGGAGTGCTTAACACGAATCTGGAGTCCGTTTATCGATTTGTTGCAGATTACGGTAGATTACTGGGGGTATACGGTAGTTTGGTCCAAATCTCAGATTTTACTCAAAATTTGTTAACGGGGGTTATTCGGGGTGGAGAATACGAATTTAACGTCCGTTTGTCGATTTTCAAAATACTAAGGTGGATTTTGACCCCTAAATGACATGTTACCTATCGTAACCTGCAGTAAACCTCCAAATTTCGACAAATGGACTCTAGATTAGTGTTCACTACCGTAGATTACTCCTACATACAACTTTTGAGCCAAATCCGAGGAAATTTTTTGAAACTCCAAAAAAATGTCTCGGTACTCTTGTCTTTTCGCGAGGCTTAAAAAATGTTCATTTTTTTGAACCTGCGGCTCGGGCGGGATACTGCGCATTCTTACTATTGAGCCAGAAGAGATACTAACCCTACTAGTCGTTTTGGCAGATCCGACCTACGCTTTTTATACTTCCCTTGTCAGTATAGGGACACGGAGACCATATCTTTTGTCAAATCTCCGAGGAAGGCTGACCATCGTGATAGGCCTGTTTTACACTTCCATCGCTGATCGCCGGGATGACTTGTTTTGAATACAGATGTAACATCGACTTTGATCCTGAAGAGACTTCGCGTTCCCCATTGGAGATTAATCGGTGCACCTATGTTATCGCATATTGCACCGAGTTTACGCTAACCTTCAACAGTGAACGCGAAGTCCTACTAGGATCCATGCCGACGTTACATGCAACGCGATCTCGATCGATGTTCATGGTTATCGTGCCATCGCGTCGCGCGGCGATCGAACTCTGAAAGAGGTCTCAGAGAATGACCCGTTCTACAATACCGGCCACAACTTCTGTCCCCAAAGCGCGTCGTCGACGCGAAATCGCGTCGAAAACGCCGTTTTCGTTCGGAGTGGACATTTTGAGAACCTGAAAAAATCATTCGATTCCTCCTCGATGAGGAGATTGTGATTATATGTTCAGGCTTGAGAAAAACTCAAGTCTTCACATAGTTATGGCCTATTTTCCCTAAAAGGAGTCAAAATCTTTGTGAGGGTTACTTTCTGATTCTAGAAAACACTAATCGCTTCCTCTCGTCGTCCTGATTCCAGAAATCTTTTAAAGTTCAGAAAAATGTTACTTCTTGATATAGTTATGGCATATTTCGCCCACCCAAAGAGTAGGAATGCTCTATCAACGGCGAAACTTGGACGTGAGCATCACCAGTATATTTGTGTCATAATTCTGACTTCTAAGCTGTCTCTGTACCTGTAAAAGTGTGAGATTTGACTCTTAATCTTTCTTAGTTTTATATGAACTCGGTTTTGGCGATGGTCTCCCTTCAATTTCTCGGTTCTCCACGCTCTCCACGCTGTTGCTCTCCTCTCTCTGACGCACTCCTCGCGGCCTGTACTGCCTCGCTCGAAGACAGTCCCCCAAAACCGAATAGAATTCGAGGAGCGGAGACGGACTGCAGAGTCAGTGTTATGAAATCCCGGTATCTGAAAGACCAAAGGTCGAAATGGGAGAGGAGTAAACATCATGGGTGTTCTCTGAGATATTGCGAGACGGAACACTGGTCGACTCAGAAAGAAAGCAGTTATTTGAACAGATGGTCCGTATTGAATCAGCATCAAGAGACAATCCGAACAGGAGTTAACGTTATGGGTGGTTTGTCCCTGGTTTACTAAATTCTATTCTAACACTACGCCATCGGTGAGTGATTTTGCGGATGCAGACCACTCAGCGCGCGCGGTCGCGGCGCGCACAGCATTTATTCGTTTCCCTGCGAAGAGTGTGACTCATCATTGAGCAATCTTCCGGGAATGTACGCAAGGAAAGAATCGAATCCTCGTTTTAGGAGAATCCCTGACATTCCCGGAAGATTGCTCAATGATGAGTCACACTCTTCGCAGAGAAACTGCATAAATGCTGTGCGGAGCCGCGACCGCGCGCCGCTGACTGGAGTGGTCTGCATCCGCAAAATCACTCACCAGATGGCGTAGTGTTAGGAATAGGAATTTAGTAAACCAGGGACAAACCACCGCCCGCATAAGCGTTAACTCCTGTTCGGATTAGATCTCTTGATGCTTTGATTCAATACACGGACTATCTTGTTCAAATAACTGCTTTCTTTTTACTGAGTCGACTCCAGTGTTCCGTCTCGCTATAGCAATATCTCAGAGAATTTACCCATGATGTTTACTCCTCTCCCATTTCGACGCTTTGCACAGTCTTTCAGGATACCGGGATTTCATAACACTGACTCTGCAGTCCGTCTCCCGCTCCTCAATTCTATTCGCTCATACACCTATGGAGGACTGCTAGCGCAGCTCTTCAGGGGGCAACCTGCTCGAGGCACCGGCGCTTGCCTCCCAATCGGGGGGGAGGCTACCGCCGGAGTGACAATTTGGCTTGATCCAGGAGCCCCCGTCACTGCCGGCCCCCCTGTATTGCCCTGAAGGCCCCTGCGGCTGCCTGGAAGCCCCCTGTGAGCTACAGCACAAGCCCCCTGTGACTGCCCTGAAGCCCCCCTGTAGACTGCCCTGAAGCTCCCCCTCTGTGACTGCCTAAGAAGCCCCCTGTGACTGCCCTGAAGCCCCCTGTGACTGCCCTGAAGCTCCCCTGTGACTGCCCTGAAGCCCCCTGCTGACTGCCACTGAAGCCCCCTGTGACTGCCCTGAAGCCCCCTGTCACTGCCTTGAAGCCCCCATCACTGCCCTGGAACCATGACGTGCACGGCTCCGGAGCAGTGACGTCACCTCTCCCGGAAAGCGCCTCTCGCTTCCCTCCAAAAACTATCCCTTTCTGACACAGTGACTCAGAAGTCGCCAGTCCAGAGGCCGGCCCTGTTGGGCCGAATGCGGCTCTCCATGAGAGGTGAGGCGCAGCACTTTATACCGCTCCGAGCACGTGATAGATGCCTTCTCTGGCCTCTATTGTCGTAAACTACCTTCTACGACTTCTTCCCATCTTTTTCCCTCTCTCTTCTCTCGAGGGGCAAGCGCCGGAGGAGAGCAGGAGCCTCCTGAAGCCCCTTCGGGAGAGGCCTGCGCTGTCGCTTCCCCCAAGTCGAAAACTTGGGCTCTTATTGTCCGGCGCTTGCCCCCCGCAGGAGTTCGCTGGAGCGGTTTTGGGGGACTGTCTTCGAGCGAGGCAGTACAGGCCGCCGAGGAGTGCGTCAGGAGAGAGGAGAGCAACAGCGTGGAGAGCGTGGAGAACCGAGAAATTGAAGCGAGACCATCGCCAAAACCGAGTTCATATAAAACTAAGAAAAGATTAAAGAGTCAAATCTCACACTTTTACAGGTACAGAGACAGCTTAGAGAAGTCAGAATTTATGACATGCAAATATACTGGGTGATGCTCACGTCCAAGGGTTCTCGCCGTTGATAGAGCATTCCCTACTCTTTAGGGTGGGCGAAATAATGCCATAAACTATATCCAAGAAGTAACATTTTTCTGAACTTTAAAAGATTTCCTGGAATCAGGACGACGAGAGGAAGCTGATTAGTGTTTTCTAGAATCAGAAAGTAACCCCTCACAAAGATTTTGACTCCTTTTAAGGGAGAAAATAGGCCATAACTATGTGAAGACTCGAAAGTTTTTTCTCAAGCCTGAACAATATAATCTGCAATCTCCTCATCGAGGAGGAATCGAATGATTTTTCAGGTTCTCAAAATGTCCACTCCAGAACGAAAAACGGCGTTTTCGACGCGATTTTCGCGTCCGCCGACGCGCTTTGGGGACAAGAAGTTGTGGCCTGGTATTGTAGTGTCTTGTTCGGTTATCATACTAGCGGCAATGAGGCAGTCATCTCCCATTTTTCGACCAGTGTCAACAGAGAGAATTAAGGTGAGGGTTGGCAGCTGACTCCGTTGCACATGATAATGCTGCGGTACAAAAGCCCGCGCTGATCAATGAAATTGAGAACGTTCAGAAATCCTTCACCTATAGATGTTTTGCCGGAAAAGGGAATATTTCGACTCTGAGTATGAGCAAAGACTTGAGAAGGCTAGGAACTGTCGCTCCTCGATCGTAGAAAAATTGCAGACTTACAAGGAAGTATACAAAGCGTAGGTCGGATCTGCCAAAACGACATTTAGTATCGTAAGTGCACAATATCACCCGCACTATTTTACTCAAAAAAAAAACGGAAAAAGTCAGCGAAGTCGCGACTTTTTCGATCATAACACAGTTTCAAGATGATTCCATTTCGGGAGCTATTCAGGGCATATTTGGAATCAGCATCGAGAAGCCTCTATCATGAGCACTACAGATTTCTCAACCTAGTTCAGTTTGAAGCGAGAATGGACTTGCAAATGATGAAGGAATGATAAATTGACTTTCCCGGATTGAGCTTACCGCGGTGCTTACTTGAAAGAGCAGCAGAAAATAAAGTTTTAGGCCAAGTCCCAGGTCGATTGGTCCCTGTTCGAGCTGAGAACGGAACTTCAGTGGTGGTGTTTCTGCTCACTCGATTTCTCTGTTAACCCTATATGCCTTGTTTACTGCAGGTCAAGAAATGTGTGTGCTCCACATGAAGAAGCTCTCGCGATGAAATGATTCGAAATATGCCACTTAGCTCCTGGAACGGGTTACAGCTTGAGCACCGTGTTATGACGAGGAAAGTTGCAAAGTCGAAGATTTCTGCGGGTTTTTCTGGGTAAAATTTAGATTGCGGGTATTGTGATCTCTTGTGGGCTGAATAGCAAACTGCGCAGTATCCCGCCCCGGAGCTGCAGGTTCCGAAAAGTTAAAGCTCAAAAAGCTGTCGTTTTTGTGCTTTTTGTTACACCTTCCAAAAAGCGCATTAGTCTTTCTAAAATCCGGAAACGGACCTCGCAAATGTGTTCAGCGACCAAAACTACCCCTGAGCAAAATTTGAGGTGCAGGCGCATTTTCCATACTTTGTTCAGATTAACAGAATTTTGAACTTTTTACGGATTTTCGTGTGGGCGTTTATTTACTCAGCGATTGGAGGGCTTTGGACGCGTTTTAGAAATGTTCCAGACTTGACTTTAAAATTCTCTCTTCAGGGTTTTTTTTTTTGGGGCGCTTTGATCACGAATTTGTGGGTTATTAGTCAGATTTTCCGAAGTTTTTCGTAGCTAATTTCGTTCGGAAGCTTCCCCAACTGGGGAAAATTTCGAGGAAAAACGCCGCTTCCGCGGGATTTCCGGATTTCTAGAGATAGGTATGTTTTCAAAATCATTCTCTGAGGGCTATTTGGAGCGCTAAACACGAATCTGGAGTCGCGTTTATCGATTTCTTGCAGATTACGGTAGATTACGGTGGGTATACGGTAAATTGGTCAAAATCTCAGATTTCAATCAAAAATTAGTTAACCGGGGTTATTCGGGGTGGAGAATACAGAATTTAACATTCGTTTGTCGTTTTTCAAAATACTAAGGTGGGTTTTGGCCCCTAAATGATATGTTACTTTACCGTAACCTACAGTAAACCTAAAACTTCCTGACAAATGGACTCCAGATTCGTGTTCACCATCTCTAGATTACTCCCTACACACAAGTTTTGAGCTAAATCCGAGAAAATTCTTTTTGAAACTCAAAAAAGTGCCTGATGGGTA
>JAPDOI010000317.1:707500-807500 GCA_029168955.1 Aplectana chamaeleonis
CTTTCTTACCAAAAATTTAAAACTGAGGATGGTTTTGACAGGCCAAATCACGCGCGTCTTACTGAGCCTACACAAACATGTATACGTGTCGAAAAATGGAAATTATGCCAGCCACAAATATAACTTTTCATGAGTCGACATCCGAGCAGCTTCGCCTGTGGTCAGAAAGGAGATGCGTGATTTGGCCTTTCAAAACGACACTCAATTTTCAATTTTTGCAAGAAAGCGCACATTCCGAATCTACGGTACATCATTTCATTGAGCTTTAGTAAGCTTCTTCTGAGCACGACAAAAATCAAATGCACCAAGTATTTCACTTCTTTTAACGAGTTTCTCATAAATATTGTTATGCCAAATCATTAATCTCTCGTAGCGGAGCAAAACAGTTAGATAATTTTGTCTATGATTTCTGGTGTTGATGCGCTTTTTGGACGCCCTTCACGTGGGTCGTCTTCAAGGCCTGTACGACCACGTTTAAATTCAGCAACCGATCTTTCTACTGTTTTAATTGAAAGTGTACAATAATTATACACTTTTAACATTCGTTCGTGGATTTCTTTTGGTGCTATACCTTCCGAAAAATAAGAATTTTATCACTGCACGATATTCAATTTTTTCCATTGCTGTGACACGACGACACTAAATGGCTTGTCAACAAAGAATGAAGTGACAGATTGAAATGAAACTTCACATACGTTCATATGAAAAGTGTATCAACAGAACAAAAAAAATTGGGCTAGTAGCAACGCCCTCTCTTATCGAACGACAAAACTTATTGAACAACCTGGTAACGACCGATGATCGACTGCGGTCCAAACCTGTGGTCACCCACGGTTTTCCTAATCATGGACAGAACTCATTTCAGATTAATACCTACCGGAACCACCGAGAGGGGGCTGCCGCGAAATCACCGCGAAATTGTCGCAAGGATGACACGACTTTACCGAGAAGAGCTCTGGGTACTGTTTTGGATTAGGCGACCCATTACGGCATGACAACATGGTATTAAGGCTTCATTTGATGCGACCGAGCGTTTGATTGAATGCACGGATCCTTGAAGAATTGTGCTATCCCTGAGCCTCATAGTGTTTCACAATACAGTACAATGGAGGCTGCAAAATTTATTGAAAATTTCGAAAAATCCAAAAGTTTCCAAGCAGAAACTCTTCCAAGGTCTTGAAACTTCCTTCTCACAGGTGAGCTTTCGGCGCTTAGCGCCTTTATCAAACCTAAAAATACACGTATCAGCATACGTTGGCATAAAGACTATCAAATAGTGCGGCGAAACTGGCCTGAATAGCTGGCCGAAACATGGCCGCCAAGTAAGGTCGAGCAATGTCCTACCCTAGACTGGTCTTAAATAGTGCTTTCACTATCAGCTATACACGTTTTCATGGCAGTATCGATTCTGCATGGCCCGTCCTATGTCGTCAAAGGGTTTGATAGCGCTGGAAAAGATTGTTCATAGTTTGATTTACCGTCATCCTGTCGGTTATTCACTAACCCCTTCTGATGCTGCCTTTAAAGCGGCTTACTTAACATCTGTCATGCCTAGAGAGACATCCCGACGAATGCCGCTCTACTTTGGCTGGAGTCTTGAAATGGCCTTATCGGATCTAAACAGCTATACTCAATGCACAAACTAACATCGTCTCAGCTGTGGTGTATCACTCTTCAGTACGTTCAGCTATCGATTATAATTCTGTTACGCAAGAGTGCTATACGTATTCTGGACATGTTTCAGCGCCGACGACATAGTGCTGTTGCCGACTGCCTTTCAACTGCCCAACATGAGTCTAGGAAGCCAGTTCGTTGACTACAGTGTCTTTTTGCCAAGGATTGTTTCGCAAAACGCCCAATAGCTTCCACTGCGAAGAACGGAAGATTTGAAGCTTTGAATTTTCAACTTTCAGCAAATTTTGGAACACAGACCTTGTTAAAAGGCTGCGACCGCGCAGAAAACCACATTTGAATTTTCTTCTCAGCCCAATCTTTGAACTTACAACAAGTTCAGGTAACTGGCAAAGCACAAGACTTCATTCTTAAGTATTTGTAATACCATAGTTTCTTAAAAGCTGCTCTTGAGGTCTGAAAGGCTGGGTCCTTGGCCCGAACATTTAGCACGAGGAACAAAAGCGCTAATTCTTTATTTTAAAAGATACGCTCATTCAAATGTGTGAATCAGAGATTACTTATTTTACACAAATTTCCGATAATAAAAAGGCGAAAAAAATTGATCAATTTAAAGAGTTCGGAGTGCTGAACCAGTTCAAACGCTCAATTTCTCGACGTTTGTGTTCTGCACACAACACACCAAGATAGGCGTAAAAAAAGAAGTTGAACGCATTGGGGGTATTTGAGTAGGTTCTTCTCTAAAAATTGCGTGCTTTGTGTGACCATTTTGTTACACATCACAACCTTGTAGATCTATGAACCAAAAAAATCGAATTTGGTTTTTTGCGCGTATGCTGGCTTTAAAGGCACAGTAGCCCAACCACAGGGACGAAATCTGATATTTCCACAAAATTGTGAAGTAGACCCACCATTTACAGCACCTGCCAAGTGCGAGCTCTCAATTGTATCGAATAGGCGAGATATAGAAAGAAGCCACTCTAGCGCTCCCACAGCAGGAAACCACTTTGCCACGCCCCCTAGATAACCTCCCAAGCTCAACAGTGAGAAGATTAGCGATGGTTTCCTATCAGAAGCCCCATTCTTCTCTTCACTCTCAGCATCCGTCGCAATCAAGGTCCACTCACATTTATCTGTTGCAAATCAGCGATAATTACTCTGAGAGTTTTGGCCGAGAAATGGCCGCGAGATGCCTGCTTGCCGCGTAATAGCCGCGAACTAGCCGCGAAATATCCGCCAAATAATGCTTGCCGCGAAATAGCAGAGAAATAATGCTCTCCTGGTAAGTATACGACTCATTCCATAGGCTGATTCAGGCGTCAACACCTCCGTCGGTGCAATTACTCAAGGTTTAGGTATTTGGACCTCGCTTGGCTTCTGGAGGCTTCGCCCAACCGCTGGCAGCCCCGGATGGCGGCTAGGCGAGCCGACGACGGCTGCGTCTTTGTTAATTTTCGTTATTTTATCGATCATTTCTCGGGCACTTCCCGGCAATTCCTTGTCCGTTTCATGCTAAGCCGAAAAATAGCCGCGAAATAGCCGAGAAATAGCCCACTTGGAGCCGCTGCGGAGCCTTGTGGGTGAATCCTCGGATATTTCGTGGCTATTTCTCGACCAAAACTTTCAGAGTACAAGCCTCGGACAACTCGTCCTTCATACTCTGTGAGTTTTGTCCGAGAATCAGCCGCGAAAGAGCCGAGAAATAGCCCACTTGGAGCCGCTGCGGAGCCTTGTGGGTGTATTCTTGGATATTTCGTGGCTATTTCTCAACCAAAACTTTCAGAGTACAAGCCTCGGGCAACTCGTCCACCATACTCTGTGAGTTTTGTCCGAGAAATAGCCGCGAAATAGCCGAGAAATACCCCACTTGGAGCCGCTGCGGAGCCCAGTGGGGTATTCTCAGCTATTTCGTGGCTATTTCTCAACCAAAACTTTCAGAGTACAAGCCTCGGACAACTCGTCCACCATACTCTGTGAGTTTTGTCTGAGAAATAGCCGCGAAATAGCCGAGAAATAGCCTACTTGGAGCCGCTGCGGAGTCTTGCGGGTGTATTCTCGGATATTTCGTGGCTATTTCTCAACCAAAACTTTCAGAGTACAAGCCTCGGACAACTCGTCCACCATACTCTGTGAGTTTTGTCTGAGAAATAGCCGCGAAACAGCCGAGAAATAGCCTAACAGGCTCCGCAGCGGCTCCTGGTGGGCCATTCCCCGGCATTCCGCGAAACGGACAAGAAATCGCCGAGAAATAGCCTAGAAGTAACCTAGAAATGACGCGAAGTAACCAAAACGCAGCCAGCGCCGGCTCGCGGAGCCGACATCAGGGGCCGCCAGCAGTTCTCAGGGGCCTCCGGAGGCTGAGCGAGGTCCAAGTACCTCAAACTTGGGTAATGGAACCTGTTTCGCGGCGAGCCTTATTTGGCGGCGATTTCGCGGCGAGCACGATTTATCGGTTATTTCGCGGCTATTTCTCGGCCGAAACCCTCAGAGTTTTTTTTGCCGCTCAAATTAGGGCGACTTTTTTAGGGGCCATATCTTTACAAGAAGTTTCGTGAGATTTCAGAGGTAAAACATACAAAAACGATTCTGAGGCCGGACTGTGCCTTTTGCCAATTTCGTACACCAGAACCCCTTTGTATAGAGTCAGAAAACGGCGTCGGCAGCCATCCATCCATAACCAGTCGTTTTTCATGTTCACAACACAGCCATGATGATTGTCTGGCGCCGTTGTAGTGTTGATGATGGCGGTTTTCTCATCGGTCAGTTTTTCAGACACGCACCTTAGCCTCCTCAGCCAGTTGTATGTGTATGTGAAAGACGGCAGTTCGATGAGGCGAACGACGGCGCGGATGATGATGAGCTATGGGAAAACTGGCATACACTCGCAGTCAGTCAGTGTCGTCTTTCTAACGGGGCCGCGTGTGAGCGCGTTTTTTCCCGGTCCACTCTATGGCTTCATTATGGTCAACACGCGCGCGGGGAGGTGGAGGCGGCGACACACAATGGCATATTCCGTGACGCGGTTGTTTTTTCCCACAACGGTCGCCTATAGATGTGGATGGAATGGCGTCCAGCACAAAGACAAACCGACCCACATATTTTCTCACGATATGTAGCTGTGAACTTTACACAAATTGCCATCGCTAATGCTATTCTTATATGTCCGCACGAGGACAAATGTGGCTCGGTGGGTAGACGGAAGTCGCCGCGGAAAAAAAAACTTCTAATTGAAAGTTTATACAACACAGACCACATTTGTGTGAATAAGGCCATAAGTACGGTTAAGGAGTCCTAATCTTTTTGTACATACGATCTAAGTCATTCTAATAGGAAGCCACGTAGCTTCTTGGCAGGAGAAATGGCATTCGGAGAGACGAAGCAGGATGGCTGCCGATTAAATGATTTCGCACATACTTTTAGAGTTTCGGCCGCGAAATAGCCCAACAGGCTCCGCAGCGGCTCCTGCTAGGCTATTTCACGGCTATCTCTCCAACCATCTGGGGCCATGAGCGGTTAGGCGGGCCTCCAGAGGCTCAACGAGGTCCAAGTACCTCAAACTTGGGTTATTGAACCACCGGAGGTGCTGACATTTGAATAATGCCTCTGGAATGCGCCGTATATCTACCTGGAGAGCATTATTTCTCGGCTATTTCACGACTATTTTGCGGCCAGCATTATTTAGCGGCTATTTCTCGGCTATTCCGCGGCGAGTGCTATTTGGCGGCTATTTCACGGCTACTACGCGGCAAGCAGCCATTTTGCGGCTATTTTGCGGCTACTTCTCGGCCAGAACTTTCAGAGTAGAAGTATTGTATACATTGGATCCAAATCAGAAAAAAATGGACATTCGGTTTTTGGACATCTCAAAAAAAACAGTGGTCGCGGATGACTTGAAATCGAAAACCAGGTAGTGTGAAATTTTTTCGAAACCTAGAACACGAAAAAAATTTCGGTCAAAGATTTGTAGAATGCTTCGCTACACAATCTTACGTTGTGCGGAGCGAGGGTAGAGACAGCGAGAAGGTGTGGGACGAAGGAGACGCAGCGTACGCGCGCCGCCGCACGCAAAGAACGGAAATAAATCACACTCGGGAACAAAGGATAATGATGAGAATGATAACAAGTGATAGTTGCTACCAAAAAAAAATTTCGTGTCAGTCCATTTAGTCGTTTAAACCTATGGTTAGGTCCATATTGCAGAACTATCAACGTGTTTTCATTAATAAACTCATTATATTACATTTTTATACCGTCTTCAGAATACAAAAATATCTTTCAGAGGGTATCAATGAAAAAAAGCTGCGAGTGTCCAGTATACTTAGTATCCGAATCACTCCATTTCGGATATCCGACCGGATATCCGAGATTCGGATAATCCGATATCCGAAAATTTGAAAACACGCATTATCTGAATCGAACCAATATCCGGGAAATTTAAAATCGGCATTATCTGAATCGAACCATTATCCGAAGGGTCAAAAATTCGGATAAAATCGGATAAAAACGGATAAAACGGATAAAAATCGGATAAAAACCGGATAAAACGGATAAAATTTGCGTAAAATCGGATAAAATCGGATAAAACGGATAAAAATCGGATAAAAACCGGATAAAACGGACAAAATTTGCGTAAAATCGGATAAAATCGGATAAAAACGGATAAAACGGATAAAAATCAGCTTCATTTTAGTTTAAATGTAGGAAAAAGAGTGTGTGTGTGTGTGTATGTGTGAATGTGTGTATGTATGTGTGTACGTGTGTATGTGTGTATGTGAATGTGTGTATGTATGTGTGTATGTGTGTATGTGTGTATGTGTTTATGTGTGTATGAGTGTGTATGTGTGTGTATGTGTGTATGTGTGTACGTGTGTATGTGTGTATGTGTGTACGTGTGTATGTGTGTATGTGTGTACGTGTGTATGTGTGTACATGTGTGTATGTGTGTATGTGGGTATGTGTGTATGTGTGTATGTGTATGTGTGTGTACGTGTGTATGTGTATGTGTTTATGTGTGTATGTGTGTGTATGTGTGTATGTGTGTATGTGTGTACGTGTGTATGTGTGTACATGTGTGTATGTGTGTATGTGTGTATGTGTGTATGTGTGTATGTGTGTGTGTGTGTGTGTACGTGAGTATGTGTGTATGTGTGTATGTGTGTATGTGTGTGTGTGTGTTTGTGTGTTGCCTGAGGTTTGTTCCGATAATATCCGAAATTTATCCGAAATTATCCGACGGATATCCGTATCCGAATCATTAGAAAAATGGCATTATCTGAATCGAACCAATATCCGGTAAATTTAAAATGGCATTATCCGAATCGATCCATTATCCGAGGAATTACCTTCGGATAACAAGTATAGTGTCCAGTGAAGCGCAGATCTGATCGTATACCGTACTCCTCGTCCACGCTGACCGTACACGTCGTTGAGAGTCGTGTTCCGCTTTTTTCAGATGCGCTGACGATTTCGTCCTAGTGCAATTACGCAGTCATTTGGAAGGTTCGAAGAAAGATAGAGAGAGAGGCGCGTTTCGCGACGATGAAAGCGATAAAAGTGATTTGTAGAGCGGTCTACCCAATGTTGCGATTCTCCACAACAGACGTATCAGCAGGAATGGGTTTTTTTGGAGAGCGTACACATTCCTAAATGTTTCAAACGACAACACTTTTGAAGTAAGTACCTTCAGAGGAAGACAGTCGGCATACATACGAAGTGGAGTCTCTTGCTTCAAAGCAAATGGCTAGACGCAGGTAGGCATCGTTTATCTAGGCTTGACACGCGTTCCGAAAGCCTAAGCCTATGAAATGCTTCCTGAAAGGTGTCGAGGAGTTGGTGAGCTATACCTGAAAGGAGATGATCTTTATTTCTAGCTGTTACAAAATAGCCACCACTGGAAAAGTTCAGGTGTTCTAACACGTTGGCGACTATACGTACATATGTATGCTGCGGACCAGTCAGCAACCCGCGTGCCAGTGGCGCGTGCCAATCGATCATCGCATTTCTTCTGGCTATCTCTCTCGTGGTTACCCTAACAATACATACTCTGAAAGTTTTGACCGCGAAATAGCCGGAAAATAGCCCACCAGGCTCCGCAGCGGCTCCTGGTGGGCTATTTCCCGGCTATTCCGCGGCTATTTCTCGGCTTCTCATGAAACGGACCAGAAGTGACCGAGAATTAGCCGAGATATAACCGAGAAGTATTCAGAAGTAAACAAAATTAACCAAGACGAACCGTCGCCGGCTCGCCGAGCCACCATCTGGAGCCACCAGTGGTTGGGCGGGGCCTCCAGAGGTTGAACGGGGTCCACGTACCTCAAACTTGGGTAATTAAACCCACGGAGGTGCTGACATCTGAATTATGCCTCTGGAATGCTCCGTATATCTGCCAGTAGAGCATAATTTCTCGACTATTTCGCGGCGAGCATTATTTGGCGGCTAATTAGCGGCGAGCATTTTTAGCGGCTATTTCTCGGCTATTTCGGGGCTATTTCGCGGCGAGCACTATTTGGCGGCTATTACGCGGCAATAACGCATTTCGCGCCTATTTCGCGGCTATTTCTCGGCCAAAACTCTCAAAGCACAGCCAGAAATGTGAATTCAGCTAATGAAAACAGTTAAACAAAGAAAGCAAGCCCTTCGTCCAGCGTTTAACTCGACGAGAACAGAACTATCCGAGCAGATCAGTCTGAAGGCTATTGTTCATTGATTGATAACCAATTTCAAGCCAGCTGATGTTCTTGAAAACAGAGATCATCGATGCCAATGGTGTAGAGTGGGCTCGTCCACCATCAAAAGACAGGAAAATTTAGGCTCAAAATAAGGCCCGAAACAGGGTTTTTACGCAAATTTTTCTAATAGAGACTTCAGCTCTGAATCCGGGAAAGGGTGTAAAGAGGAAAAGAAAACAGTTTTTTTTTGCATCGCGACCACTGCCTTCAAAACCCAAGGACACACCAATGTACCTAGAAATGTCCCAAGACCATAAATCCTACAATACCCGCACTAATTTACTCGCAAATTCGCGACTTTTCGTCATAACTCGGCTCAAAGTGGCCCGTTCGGGGAGCTAGGGGAATATTTGGAATCAACATCGAGAGCTCTTCATTCTGATCACACAAGTTTTTTGATCTGCAAAGAAGGCATATAGGGTTAACAGAAAAATCGAGTGAACGAAAACACCACCGACGTCCCGTCCTCGGCTCAAACGGGACCAATCAACCTGGGACTTGGCCTACAACTTAACTTTCTAATCCTCTTTTAAATAAGCGCTGCGGCAGCCCAATCCGGAATAGTCGATTCCGCATCCCCTTCACATGCGCCAGGTTCATTCTCGCTTCAAACGGGACCAGGTTGAGAAATGTGTGTGCTCAAAATGAAAAGCGCTGGATGCTGATTTCAGATGTGCCCCAGGCTCCCCGAACGGGTCACTTTGAGCCGTGTTAAGACGAAAAGTCGCAAAAGTCGCGATTTAGTGACTTTTTTTTGAGTAAATTACTTCGGGTATTGTAACCTAGAAAAGTGGTAAGACATTACATTCCAATACAACGGGAGAGAAATTCATAACTGACGTTACCAATTTTAGAATTAAGAAGGGAAGTAGGTGGTTACCTATGAAAACGCGTTTTTTTCACGATTAAAAAAATTAAAATTTCAGAAAAAATTTTATTTAACTTTTATTAACTATAACAATCATTATTAACAATAACATTATTCCAGTTTATGGGCAATTTATGAATACCATCGAAAAAAATTTAGGCTGTTCTAGGGCGATCCAATCATGAAGCCATTTTTGGACATCTTCATGTTTACTGAAGCGCTGTTCGGCCAATCCATGAGCCATCGATCGAAACAGATGAAACTCCCAAGGAGCAATATCTGGACTATATGGCGGGTGGGGCAAGACTTCCCAATTCATTTCTTGCAACTCCTTTTTACTTGTTTTCCAACATTACTCGCACTTTATATAGCGTGCGGCGCACTCTGACATGGGTCTCGCACACTTTCTATGGCGTCCGGCGCGCTCTAAAATGGTTCCCGAAGTGTTTAAACCATTCTTGATATCTTCTGACTGAAATGGTATTTTCACCATGAACTTCAGAGATAATTCTGTGGGCTTCGGCGGCACTTTTTTGCACTTAAACATGAATAGCAGAACCTCCCGCAAATGCTCTTTTGTTGGCGCTTCAGAAGTCATCTATTAATAATTTTAAAAAATTAATGAATATATGATGCTGTATGGTTCATAAAATATTCAAGGCCTCAAATAATACTGAAGTTCCAATGTTTTACAGTCTAATACATTCTGTGACTATAGGATCAAGATATCTTATCGCAAGCCGAAAACGAGACATAGAGCACCAAATTTCGCAGTTCGGGCGTGGTCACCTTTCATGAACCTAAACAAAACCGTTGATACTACATCCTGCTCAACAAACATGTTCAAACGTCAGATCGTTAGGAAACTTCTCAAGACATGAATCGCAGCAAGCTTAGCCCCGTCTCAGTCTTGCTTTTACCCAGACTTTCGTTTTAAAGAAGATCGGCGTTATCTAGGCTATTTTCTAAATGATATATATCCACTTATCCTACGATTGTCTGAAAACATCGTACAGAATTAAGCCAATAAATAATTTTCAGTTTTTAGAAAATAATCACCACCGTAAAATTCAGGTGTACCAACACGTTGGCGACATGCGCATTGCATGTGTTGACACGTTGACACCACATTTCAATTCAGTAATTAATTGATGTGTCGAACCACTCAAAACATACCATCTGCCGCCATGAACGTGTCGAAACATGAAAAACATTTCACTGTGGTGGTTATTTTCTAACAACTAGAATTTATAATCTTGTGGAAAAGACTTGTGCCAAATGGGGTGTATGTCCACGACCGATGCGTGCCCAGCCGTGCATGCTCCTGTGCTAGAACCCAAACCCCTGCAATATTTCTAAGACCGTCCGGCTGCTTGACGACGATGATCGCGGCGCCGGTTGCGTGCGGGGAGACGTAGCGACGCTGGCGATGAGAAGCGATAAAATGTGATTTGTGGAGCAGGCATGCCGATGTTGCGATTCGGCCACATATCACCGTCCACCACCGGCAAGGACGAGCAGAGCACGCCATTCCCTATCATCGCCTTCACCTACACACTGAAGTGAGGTTTATACTTGAGAAATGGCAAACATTTACAACAAACGACCACTTTTGTCAGCCCTCATAATGCTGTATCTACACAGTTATCAACCCCTAATCAACCATCCCCTTCCCATCCTCCACGCTATGCGTCTGCGAACTGGTTAGTGTTTAGGTGGTGATAAAAAAGCCGTCGCGCGCGCACGCCGGAGTGACTGTAGCGCGCACGAAACTAATCAGAGATTTATGCTGTCCGCTCTCCGACACTGATTGTGGACACATTTGTCTCCAGTTCTATTGACAAAATGATTCCATTGGCTCGATGTTAGTCCTAAGGTTTGTTTTACACATACACCGATACCTTAGAAAACCATGTTTTAGATATTGTAGGAATAACCTGCGTATCCATAAATCGTGTTCAAAATTACCTTCAACCCTCAGGGTCTTCCAGAAAAGAGCCCTTCTTAATCTTTTCTTAGGGAGAAGTTATACACCGAGAAGGCAATTTTCAGGATGTTCGAAAAATTGATCCGGGTTTGGCTCAAGCTTCAGGTGTTGTTTCAGCTGCTGATTACAAATCTGAGGAGCAATTTTTGATTTTTTTTTGAAGATTCCGGGCGAATTGCTCCAAAGCTTCTCACGGGGGGGTATTCTGCTGACCGGACACGACCTTCGGGAATTTCCAGATTGCTACAGTGAAATTACAATTATTTGGACTGCTTTACACAAACCTGTGGTCGGCTCATAGATTTTTCTTTTAATTAAGGTATGGGTCGGTGGGTGTACGGTAGTTTGGTCGACGTTTCAGATTTAGCTCAAAAGGTCTCCATCGGGATTGTTCGAAATGCTAAACACGTATGTTCGTTGGTCGATTTTCCAAATATTAAGGTCGAGGACACTAGTTGAGAGGAAGTATGCCTATCATAACCTTAGGTATCACTCAGAATAACGACAAACGAACCCTGAAATCGTAAATAACTTCCAGTCAACAGTTTTGAGCCTAATCAAGAGAAAATATTCTGAACATCCAAACATCCCCGGAGGGAGAGGGACAGGAATAGGAATATTAGTAGTAGGAATAAGAAGAGTATTAGGAGTAGTAATGGGAATAGGGATACGGATAGGGATAGGGAGTGAGAGGAAGAGTGAAAGTGGAGGTGCAAGTGGAAGTGGAAGGGAGAGAGGAAAGGGAAAGGGAGAGAGACAGTGACAAGGAGAGGGTACGGGAGAGGCGGGGAGGAAGAGGAAGTTGGAGTGGGAGTGGGAGCGGAAGAGGAAGAGGACGAGGAGGAAGAGGACGAGGACGAGGAAGAGGAAGAAGAGGAAGAGGAAGAGGAAGAGGAAGAGGTAGAGGGGAGGGAGAGAAAGAGAGCATTCTTTGGGAAAATGGGAAAATTTATACCCCGATGAGCCCTTATACCCGGGGTATAATGGTTGACGAATCCGGCCTCTAGAAACAGACCTTTAAATCGTGTTTAACACCCAAAAAAAGCCCCCCCCCTCAACAGAGTGTGGCTGAAAGCACAGACTTGAACGAATTGTTTGTTGACCGTTTTTCTAGCAATTTGGGGGTTGTAAAAAAGGTTAAATTTCTGTTCAGATTTGACCTAAAACATCCTCATGGTGATTATTTGGTGTGCTCATCACAAAGTTGAGGTTTATCTGTCGATTTTCCAAAGTTTTCGACTGAATGAGAGTAAAATGTGACGTTTGACGAGTTCCGAAACGCTACGATTAGGGTGACTCAAAATGTTTCTCTATGCGTTATTTGAAGTGCTAAACACGCATCTGAAGTCCGTTTATCGACTTTTGACAGCTCACCGCAGATTACGGTGGGTATACGGTAGTTCGGTGAAAGTCCAAGAATTGGCTCAAAATTTCATTGCGGTGTTCATTCGGGGTGCTGAATACGAATTTAATGTTCAATTTATCAATTTTCGCTAACAAGGGAAGTGTTTAAAGTGTCAAACGCATCTGCGAAAATGACTAGCATCGTTAATATTTCTTCTGGCTCAATATGTAGTAAAAATGCACAGTATCCCGCCCCGAGCTGCAGGTTCAAAAAAGTTATGAGCATTTTTCAAGCCACGCAAAAAGACAAGGGCATTTTTTTTGAAGTTTCAAAAAATTTTCTAGGATTTAGCTCAAATCCTGTATGTGGGGGTAAGGAAATCTAGGGTGGTGAACACGATTCTGGAGTCCATTTGGCGAAATTTTAAGGTTTACTGTAGGTTACGGTAGGTAACATGTCATTTAGGGGGCAAAACCCACCTTAGATTTTTTGAAAATCGACAAACGGAAGTTAAATTCGAACTCTCTACCCCGAATAGGCTCCGTATACAAATTTCGAGTGGAATCTGAGATTTTGACCAAACTACCGAATACCCACCGTAATCTACCGTAATCTGCGAAGAATCGATAAACGGACTCCAGATTCGTATTCAGCACTCCAAGTAACCCTCAGAGAATGATTGTGAGACATATCTATCGTAGAAATCCGGAAATCTCGAAAGTGGCGTTTTTCCCTCGAAATTTTCCCCGATTGGGAAGCTTCGCACAAAATTAGTCGAAAACTTTGGAAAATCGACTAATAAACCACAGATTCGTGATCAGCACCCCGAAAAAACCCTCTTGGGAGAATTTCAAGCCAATTCTGGAACATTTTCTAAAACGCTTCCAGAGCCCTCTAATCGGTATAAATAAACGCCCAACCGAACATCCGCTGTCAGTCTGGACAAATTACGGAAAATGTGCCTTCACCCAAATTTTGCTCAGGTGGGTAGTTTTCGGAGCTGAGCACATTTATGAGGTCCATTTCCGGATTTACCAAAGACTAATGCGCTTTTTGGAAGGTACAAAAAGCACAAAAAACGACTTTTTAAGCTTGTAACTTCTTGGAACCTGCAGCTCGGGGCTGGATATTGCCCTGTTTTACCATTGAGCCAAAAGAGATACTAACGACACTAGTCGATTTCGCAGATCTGTTTGACTTGTTAAACACTTCCCTTGTAAAATAGTTTTTGCCCCCTAAATGACACTGTACCTACCGGTTACGGTACAGTAAACCTAAGAATTTTGTAAACTGAACCCCAAATTCGTATTCAGCACCCCTATTAAACCCTACACCCTTAGTCCGGCAATTCCTGACCGGTCCATTTTCATCCCCGTCTTTTACATTCCAATCTTTATCAGTCCTCTCCTATCATCAAGAGTTCCCCTACGCCAGACGTTCCCACACTCGACTCATCCCTGGGAAAGTCAAATATAGCGCTCATCTGTGTGATAAGTAAATATGCGAATACACAAAGGGGATCTATAGGGTTCCAACCCCGACATTTTCAATTTACAACAGAGACATTCTGTAGTCGATATATGGATTTTCTTTATCTACAGAAAAAATACATAGTAAATCTAAAGCAATGATTCCTAACGAAATCAATACATATACAAAAAATAGACATATATCATAGAAAAATAAGTTAAAAAAAGTAAAATTCGGAGCGGAAAAAATTAAAAAATACTCTGTACACGACAAAAAATGGAAAAAATGTGGTAAAAATCTCAACAAAAATCGATACCGGAGCAGCTTGAGTGAGTAAGAGACCGAATGGCATGTGGCTATTATTAAATAAGTATATGTAGAACAAAGAGACTATCTGGAAAGAATTGGACACGTCGGGGGTCACAAATCTGTGAGATCTAAGGCAGAAATATTCTCAAATTCTCAATGTAGGTCTGTCTATTCATTGCCAGGGCTGCCAGACCTTCTTCGACGGCGGTTCTCCAGATGGATCATCATCAAGCTCGGCAGCAGAGCGGGTGACTCCCCTTGATCGAGAAGGGCAGCATGCGGATGACGGTTCCGGCGATTCACTGCTGGAGGTGTCCGAGGCTGGCGGTGTACCGGGCGTCCATTTTGAGGGTTCAACTACCACAGTCGTCGTTTGACCACCGGCGACCCGCGATGGCATGGCGGCACTGAAAGTATGAACAGGTCATAAGTCAGTCCAATATGAGACGGATAGTCTTCAGAGACGAGAGGAAACGTCACCGCCCTCAAGTTGAAGAAGTTGGTAAAGAGTGACACAAACTTTAGATGGTGGACTAGTCCGAGGTGGAATTGCTGCGCCTGAGGGTTGAAGTCGTGCGGCATCGCCATCTGGAGGTAACTGAAGACGGCCTGAGAAGCATGGGCGAATCCACGTGCAAAACCCTCCTCACGTCCACTTCGATACACTGTGGCCGTATCTGGAAATATCTCAGTGAATGACTTCATAAAAAAATAAACAAACGAAGCCTGATGCTACCACACTCGTGGTTAACGTCTGTTCCAACTAGACTGTCCGCCCGCGCGGTCGGCGTGCGTGTCGAGCGGCTGTTGCAAAGGGATTTTCGAGAAAGACCTTCTTACGGCCGCGAACGGCTGATTGGGATATTACTACTTTATTCGGTGCGGGAGGGCACTGTGGTATCGTACTTGGCCACGCCCATTTTTTCGTGCCGCAACGACTCTCCTGATTTTAGCACGGGAAGGAAATTCCGGGTAGGTGCCCAAAATCAGTGCGGCACGGTAAAATGGGCGTGGAAAAGTGCATCGTGCCGTAGTGTCCCCGCTGGGATAGCACCCTATATTCGTCTAATCTTCTTGCTAAACGATTTACAGCTGCAGAAATGTCGTCGTGACAGCCGCGTGGCACGCACGC
Source organism: Aplectana chamaeleonis (assembly GCA_029168955.1). Lineage (NCBI taxonomy): Eukaryota > Metazoa > Nematoda > Chromadorea > Rhabditida > Cosmocercidae > Aplectana > Aplectana chamaeleonis. The sequence goes on from JAPDOI010000317.1 coordinate 722,972, forward strand.
CGACCGCGTGGGCGGACAGACCTTATGTGCGCCAGGCCAACGTGGTCTGCGCTTGTCTCAGGGTAAATGCACGGTATTCTGGGTAGAACCGTGGTTTTTTCAGCAGCACAAGACCATGCATTTGAACAGCTGTGAATGAGCGATGTTTCGGGGTAAACGGCAGACGTTTCGGAGCAACAACAGAGAAACGGGACAGAAACAGCACGAAGATGATAGGAAAGAGGACGCTTGCCATGAGTAAGCAGATAAGGAGAGAGAAAAAGGGAAAAACCGATGAGGTAGAGGATTAAATGAAAGATAGAAAACAGATTGAAAAAAAGCAAGAGCACCATTCGTGTTCTTATCGTCTTTTCCAGAGTCATATTACTCTGTTCCTTCGCGTGTTTGTGCGGAGGGAGGGTACAGACAGCGAGAGAGTATGGGGAGAAGGAGACGCAGTATGCGCGCACAGACGCACGCGATGAACGGAAATGATTTTCACTCCGAAACAGAGGTTATGAGATGAAAAAGAGTACAACCAAATCAGAAATGGGGAGACTATGAATCATGAGGAGAAACAAAAGAGATGAAGAGGAAAGTAGTATGGAGGAAAATGAAAAGGCATGAAAAACAAGAAAAGTTAGGCTATATAGAAGAAATTCGAGAAGAAAGGCAAAATTTTGGAAAAAAAGTAAGTGAGGAATACAGCAACATTGGGGCAAGATAGAGACAAAGTGGATGGGAAAGGATGACCGAAAAGAATGGTTTAATATGCATGAGAATCAGGATGACAAAGAGGATGACGAGAAGGAGAAAGAGGAGAAGGTACAGAAGGACTGTTAAAGGAAGGAAGACGAAACACAGTGAGGATCAGACGTAAAGGCGCTGTGGGAATGTTAGAGAACGAGAATGAGAGAAAAAAACGATGAAATACAAATTGGTGACTAAAGGAAACAGTAAGAGAAGAACCGGACACAGAGAAGGTAAGGGAATATGGAGTTAAAAAAAGAGAGACTAGTGTTTGGTAGAAGGAATAGAAAGAGGCTAATGATGAATGGATGAAAAGAGACATGGATGACCGATGAGTGTTAGGAAAGGAAAGAATAGAAAGGTGAGGAGAAAAAAAAGCGAAATTCGTTTTGTTTTTCGTGGGCACTGACGGAAATGGCAGTGTACGCGCGCACACGCACACGATGGAACCAAGTAAATTTTCCGCCGAAATAGAGTGTATATAGAAAGAAATGGTGACCAAGGAAATAGGAGATAATGAGGAAAATTACAGAGTGAAAAAAACGCAAAAAAATCGTATAAGAAGTGGACCTCGATGCTGAATAGTCAGAGATGTGCAGAAGAAAATACAATTTCGAAGAGTAAGGGCAAAGCTTATTATAGAAAATGAGAAAAGAAACATTGAAATGATGTGCAAGGTGAGGAATAGGACGATGTGCACAAACAGGGTGAAAGAAGAAAAGGGAAAACAGAAGAGGTAAGATGAAAAATAGGATGAGAAAAGGCAGGAGGAAGAGGCAGATACAGAAATAGATTAATAGGAAATAAAATTAAGAGTAGGATTTGAGAAAGAGCATAGAAAAGGATTCTAAGGAAAGACGTCTGCGGTAGGGAAAAGAGGTATAGAAAAGGAAAAAAAGTATAAGACGACGACGAAAAAGGGAAAAATAGAGAGAGGAAGAGAGGGAATGAGAATAAATGGAAAGGAGTCAAAAAGCAAGCATTGGCTAGGATGAGAAAGAGGATTGTGAAAAGAATGAGAGGGAGCCACATAAGGGAAAATAGGATCATAAAGGGTGACAAGATTGAAATAATCAAAGTGGAGCAATAGATACAAAGCAATGAGGATGAAGACATATAAAATATGAATGAATATTTTTTTCTGGAAAAAAATCTAGAAAAAACACTCACCTCCCACCGGTGGCGCATTTCCCCTCTGCTCTTCAAGATATCGCACCGTCCACTCCAAAATGTCGGCTTTTTCCAATTTAGAACTGAAAACATATTAAGGAAATTACCAAATATTTCTATAGGAAAAATATGAATGAAAGAATAGAAATTAAAAGAATAAGTAAAAAAATAATAAAATAAATAAATAATTAAATAAATAAATAAATAAATGGGTCAGCAAGTTAAATAAATAAAAAAAGCAAGTAAATAAACGACTGATTGAGTAAATGAATAAATTATTGAATATAAAAGCAGAAAATTAATTTTAAAAAATATAACAAAGAAAATAACATATAGGATGTTGTGGATGGTGAGAGATGCATATTCTAAATAAAAAAACTCTCGAGAAAAAATTTTTGGTTCGAAAAAAATTCGAACGAACGAAATTTGAAACTAATCGAAAATTTTTGGAAATTTCGTATTTTTGTTTTAAAATTCGTCAAAAATTTCGCCTTTTTTTTCGAAATTTGTCGGAAATTTCGAAATTTTTTTTGAAATTTGTTCGAAAAAATTCCGAACGAACAAATTTCGATAAAAATTCGAAAAATCGGATTTTGAACGAACGAAAATTGAAAAACTTTCGTTCGACGAAATTTCGAACGAACAGAATCTGAAAAAAAAAACTTCGTTCGACGAATTTTTGAGCGAACGAAAAAAATTTCGAAAAATCTCTCAAAAATTTCGTTCGAGTACAACTATAAAAACGAGCCATGTCGGGACAACAAAAAAATACAAAAAATATCAGTTTAAATAATATAAAATATAATACGAAATAATAAAATATAATATAAATAATATAATACAAAAATAATATAATATAAAAAATAAATATAAGAGAAAATAAATGAATAAATAAGTAACTGATCTTATATTGATTAGGTATATAAGTATCCTCATTAAGTATTAAAATAATACAAATTATAAGAAGTCTATGTGCATACCTCTGCTGGGGTGAGACGTTCAGAAGGAACTCCTTCAGATAGAGTAGCGAGTCGTTTATTCGCTTTCGCCGCAGTTTTTCCATCATCGGCTTCTTCATCTAAAACAGATAGTTAATTTCAAGAAAGAAAAATAAATGAATTGCGTACATAAAAAAACTATAAGAACAAAATAGCGTGAAAATACAAAAGACAAACCTTTCGATCTCCCGAAAAATCTGGACTCGGAGGTGAATAGGTGAACGATGTCGTGGGTGGTGAGAGATGCATTTTCTCAAAAAGAATACTCGTTAAAAAAACAAAAAAAAACAAAGAATGAAAAAAACGAGCAACAACATCACTATCCGGAGGAAAGCAAGTAGGTGAAATATGGTCAAATCAAAGGATCGGTTCTATTGGAGGAAGTGGGTTGGGGAGGGGCTGACCCAACCCCCACTTTCTATCGGTCAACTGGCAGAGCTGGTTACACCCTTGAAAAAGGCAATGATTGGTCGATGAAAATGTAAGGGGTGGGGTAGAGTCCGCCCCAACTCATTTCCTATTTCATAGACAGGATCAATAATAAACCTATGAGGTTTCAGAAAAAAAAAACAGAAAGAATGAAAGGAAGAAGAGAAAGATAGAAGAGAAAAGAGAGGACAGAGAAATGGAGAGCTACAAAAAGTACAGAGGTATGTACGAAAGACAAAGATAGAGAGACGAAAAAGAGATATAGATGGAGATAGAGATAGAGAGAATGAGAATTTGAGAGGAAAATAAAATTAAAAGAAAAGACTGGAGATAGGACGAGGCATACATGTTGACAGACCAAGATATGAGAACAGAAAAATATGAAAACGCAAGAGATAGGAGAAGGAAAATAAGGAAATAGAAGAAATATAGAGGAAGAGACTTCAGAAGGGAAAGAGACAGAGTGCGAGCGAGAGTAGGAGAAATCAAATGAGAAGAGAAATAAAACGGAAGAAAGGATAACACAGAAATGAACAATTCACAGAAAGAGAAGATGTAGAGAAAGAAGTGAATTAGATAAAAAAAAAGAAACATTAAGAGGGAAAGGAATAGAAGGAGAGAGAGAGAGAGAGAGAGAGAGAGAGAGAGAGAGAGAGAGGAAGAGAAAGAGAGTTTAAAAAAAGGAAGGGATAAAGTGGAAGAACGCGAAAGAAAAGAAAATGGATCAAAATAAAAAAGATTAGGGGAGAGACGGTAAGAAGAAAGATGGTGAATAGACGGGAAAATGTGAAAGAGAGAGAGAGCTTGCGAGAAAAACGGCAAAACAGAGAGAAACGAAAACAGAGAAAAATAGAAAGAAGAAATAAGAAAAGACAAAAAGGGTGATCTTTATAAGAAACGAAGTTAGAATGAAGTAGCGTAATGAAGAAGAAGGGTAAGGGAGTGTGAGAAAGGAAGACAGTTAGATAAAGGGAAAGAGTGTACAGCGACAGGAGGTGAGCAGGTTGAGGTTACTGAGAGAAAGAGATATAGAAAGAAAAAGAAAGAAAGAGATAAAAAGAAAGGGAGAGAAAGAGAAAGAGAAAGAGAAAGAGAAAGAGAAAGAGAAAGAGAAAGAAAGAGAAAGAGAAAGAGAAAGAGAAAGAGAAAGAGAAAGAGAAAGAGAAAGAGAAAGAGAAAGAGAAAGAGAAAGAGAAAGAGAAAGAGAAAGAGAAAGAGAAAGAGAAAGAGAAAGAGAAAGAGAAAGAGAAAGAGAAAGAGAGAGAGAGAAAGAGAAAGAGAAAGAGAAAGAGAAAGAGAAAGAGAAAGAGAAAGAGAGAGAGAGAGAGAGAGAGAGAGAGAGAAAAGAGAGAGGGAGAGAGAAAGAGAGAGGGGAGCAGACAGAGACAGTCAAACAAACACACAGATAGACAGACAGAGTGAGACAGATAGATAAAGAGAGAGACACAGAGAGAGGAGAGGGAAACCTACCTGGAGATGGCAGAGCAATATATTGAAAAGAGATGGAAAGAAGGAGCGTAATGAAGAAACAGACGAAAAAGGAGTGTGCGAAATGGTAAAAAAAAGATGCAAAAGAGGGCACAGCGGGAGGAGGTAAACAGGTGGGGTAGAGATAGAGAGAAAAAAAGACAGAGAAACAGAGGCAGACAGAGAGACGGAAAGACAGAGACCGAGAGACAGACACGCAGACCGACAGATAGACAGAAACAGGCAGACAGAGACAGATAGAGAAACAAAGAGACACACGCAGTTAGGAAAGAGAGAAACATACCTGAAGAGGGGAGAGCAAGCAAGAATTCGCTGTATACATTACACTATACTTCATCAAATTTTGGAGAAAATAAAGCAGGCATAGACTTCCCAAGGGATTGTTGAAGATGAATTATCAGTGAAAATATGAGAGTAGATCACAAGGCATACTGTAGAGCGAGATAGAACTCAGAAGCAAAAAAATAGTTTAGGGAAACCACATGCACTCAGTACCGAAAAGAATTTTTTTCACAATCAATTTCAGATTTTCAAAGACAAACAGGTGAAAGTAGAAAAAGGACGTACATTCTTTGTATTTACTATTCAAAAATTGTCAATAAATACAATGATTTGTCAGAGAAAAAAGAATTGCGAATTCATTAATTACTCTCTTTCTGTCTTATAAAAAGCGAGTCATTGCTCCGCTGAATAATTTTAAATGTTTATGAACATGCAGTAATCCAACTTCTTCAAATTACTTCCTTGATGTGTTCAATAATATTAAATTTCTCGATGCACCTACCGCGCCTGAAGAACCAACACATGAATAATTGAAAAAATAAATAGATAAATTAATATATGAATAGTTTTTAAATGAAGTAGATAATAAATACATGTAATGTAATGATGATATAATAATAAATAATATTTAAATGAGTAGATAATAAATTAATAAATACTTTTTGAATTAACTTTCAGTCGAGAAATTATCACTAATTAATCAATTAAATAAAACAAAAACTCCACAGATCAATTATTGAAGAAAACTCACAATAAACAAAGATGCTCGGCGTCATTACGTCAGATCTCTACACAAACAGAGTTACATAACAAAGTAAACAGTCACGTCTGCGCAATATGAAAAGCATATAGTTTTCCAAAGGACCTGTCACAGATCCGAGAAAACTGAGGGGAAAAGTTTCCGGCGAATCTTCAAATATCCTCAAATCCTCCAGAGAAAAAGTCAAAAAGAAAAAATACGGAAAGCTTAGAAAATTCCCTAGTTTCTAGTTACTCGCTGAAATACTTGTAAAAGAAATTCTTCATCTGTTTGAGTGTTTTTTTTCTAAGTTATAGAAACTTTTTTCTGTAATAGTTGCAAACAACCTATAAGAAGGATTCAAGCTATATTCATGGGAAAAGATGCCTATCAATCTTATGAACCTCTCGACTGAAAACCAAACATACTCAAATATTCCAAAAAATCAATAGCAAATAACAAGAACTTCTACTAAAATTGTCAACAAGAAGAAACACCCCCAGGCAATGTCCATTAGGCAGTTGCGCCGAACCTCACCGTAGCTATGACCCCACCATGAAAATTTTCCCGCAATTCTGGGATAAAAAAATTAGATAAAAAAGTCAAAATCTTTCTTAGAAGACTTACCAGTTCCCAACAGAAAATTCACTTTACTTCAAAATGTTTACGACCCCCCCCCAAAAAAATGTCTTTTTGAGCCATAATTTCTGCGACCTCACCTCAATTGCGTCGAGGCGCAACCCCGCTGATATACTAAATTAATCTATCTTATTCATTAAATTCCATTAACCTTCCTAATTTGCAAATAAATATACTTAATTATGTCATATTGAAACGTCAATTTTTTTTCTTCTTGTAATTCCACTTCTAGAATGAATATCCTCTGGTTCCGAGTCTGATTCACTCTGTTCCCTCGCGCGCTTGTGCGTAGCGAGGGTAGAGACAGCGAGAAATTTTGGCGAGCGTACGCACGCAGACGCACGCGACGAACGGAAATAAATCACACTCGGAAACAGAGGATACATCTGATTGACTACTATGCCCAAATACACATCTTCTGTAACTACATTCACGCCTTCTTCTATGAAAATTATGAAATAACATCAAACGACAGTTGCAAAAAAAAAGAATTCCAATGAGCTGCAAAAAACATACTAATTTACAAAATATGAAAAATATATATATATAATAAATAATAATAATATATCCGTACTCCTACTGATCCATGATCGCTTGAGGACTTGATTAGGTACGATACGTTGTCTACTTCTCTCCTGTTTATCAGTTTGGAAAATTTGGGAGTCGATTTTCTGTAGAGAGTTTACCGTTACGGCGTTTGACCGTGTATTTTTATAAATGGAATTGGCTCTTTCAGACTTTGAAGAAAGGCGAAGCCGCCAGAAACGTCAGTCGAATAAAGTCGGTTACCACCTCGTGCCAAGCTGTAATCATATTCAAAAATATAATAATATATATATAATAAAAATATATAATTAAAAATTTAAAAATACAAAAATATAGCAAAAACAATAGTTATTTACCTATAAGAAGACACATTAGTGCAAAAGATCAGATCATAACATATAATTAAATAATAGAAAAATACAAAAATATAGCAAAAACACTAGATATTTATCCATAATAAGTGCAAAACGTCAGATCAAAATATATAATTAAAAAATATAAATATACAAAAATATAGCAAAAACACTAATTACTTATCCATAAGAAGACACATCGGTGGAAAACATAAAAAATTTCGGTTAAATAAGTCTTGGGACAACTATAGAAGGCTAAGAGCTACCCTATGTTCAAGGGATTCCCTAGGGTAAGCCTCGAGGGATATTTGGGACTCATCGCATGAATACATGCCGTCCCAGAAGCACCTCTGACCCACCACAAACCCCTCCCCATAACCCCTCAGCCCATACCGTATCCACCCGCTACTGTAGCGCATGCGACCGTAGCGTGTGCGTCCTCCTGCGGAACGCAACATTCAGACTGCAGTAGTGGGGGTGAGAGATACGTATCTTAATGGTGTCATTAAGATACGATCGCAAAAATCGCACAAATACGAGATTCGATTTTCTCTTAACGAGCCAGCCAGCCGCAGCAGCAACAAATGATTACATGACGCTCTCCGCGAATGCCGCCTTACGCGATTCCGCGGCCGCAAAAGGTTCTCATGACCCCGGCGCTTATCAGGCATAGCACGCGCCGCCCCCGTCGCGCACCGCCGCAGCTACTGTAATCCTATGAATGGTCGGGATAATGGCCATGTAAACAATGGGGAAGGGGCAGCTATGGGACCTACGCCTTCTTAAAAGCCGAATCTAGTCTCAAGAAAGTGGGTAGAGGTGAGGTGAGGTGGTGCGGCATCAGTTCGTCCTCCTCCCTCACCGTGCACCTCCGCCGCCGCCGCGGCCGGCTGGTTGTAATGGCGGCCAGCATCAAAGGGACACGCTCCCTATCAACACACGACCACGAGCCGGTGACAAATGGCGGTGGGAAAAGCGCGGCAAACGACTAGCCACCGCCGTCGTGGCTGCAAAACCGAGAAGTTCAACTGCTGATCAAGCAGTTGACTCACGGGGGTTACCAGGATGTAGCCAAACCCTACCTAAGTCCCTGTAGGCGGTAGAAAAATCCCGTTAACCTCGGTGGAATGCATTGCCCAAGTTTGACCCTGGAACCAGGAAAAACCTTTCAAAGTTGACCCCATGACCTGGAATAACCCTTCAACTTGAACCCAACGTGTCTAAATCGCGAGAGGACAATTCAGAAGCTTCTTCGGGAGTTTCAGAAACATGCGTGGTCAAGCGGCAGCTAATCCGAGGGCCAAGGAGGGAGATGTGACAATTTCTAAAAATTTTGGTCCAAACTGAAAATCACGCCAAGGGAACTGCAAAAAAAGAACTGAAACCTACAAATTGTTTCTTTTTCTTCAAAAAATTTAAGTCACGAAATTGTCTCAAAATTTCGCCTAATGGGGAGGAGCGTATAAGTGAAATAGAAGCTATATTTAGAATTTACTTTCTCTTAAACTCGTCCTTCTCCTTAACTTCTTCTTCTTACTCAGCCTTCGCAATTTTCCTCATACAAAGACATTAATATTTTCTACACATATATACTCATACTACTATTTGAATCTTTTTCAATCTGAACAAACTTAAAACTTACTGTTCTATAGACAAAAATATAAAACTCCTAGCTACTCTCTTTACTGAAGAGCCTCGGGGTAGCTAGCCTGGATATGAATTGTCTAAAGATAGAGGCGGAACATTTCATATTCAAACATTTGAAATAAACTAATAATATTAACATTCTATGCCTTAAAAAATAAAGAAAAACCGGATGAATATAAAAAAAAACAAGAATAAAATTCCTGCTTTTCATTCTTTTCAATATTCTCCAGAAAAAAAAATTCGGCCACCAAGGGGGTATTTTTTGGTGTTTCAAAAAATTTTCTCGGATTTAGCCCAAAACTTGTATGTAGGGGTAATCTAGGGTGGTGAACACGAATCTGAAGTCCATTTGTCCAAATTTTGAGGTTCACTGTAGGTTACGGTACGTAACATGCCATTTAGGGAGCAAGAACAATCTCAGTATTTTGAAAATCGACAAACGGACGTTAAATACGCATTCTCCACCCCGAATAACCCCCGTATACAAATTTCGAGTAAAATCTGAGATTTTGACCAAACTACCGTACACCCCCCGTAATCTGCCGTAATCGGCAAAAAATCGATAAATGGACTCCAGATTCGTGTTAAGCACTCCGAAACTTCCAGAGCGCACTGATTGGTATAAATAAACGCCCATCCGAAAATCCGTACAAGTCCAAAACGTTGTCAGTCTGGACATAGTATGGAAAATGAGCCTTCACCCAAACATTGCTCAGGGGGTAGTTTTCATCGTTGAACACATTTATGGGGTCCTTTTCCAAATTTTTGAAAAGATTAATGCCCTTTTTGGAGGGTACAAAAAGCACAAAAAACTACCTTTTTAAGCTCGTAACTTCTTGGAACCTGCAGCTCAGGGCGGGATTTACTATTGAGCCACTACAGATACTAACCATACTCGTCGTTTTGGCTCTCTAAACACTTCCCTTGTAAGGCTCTTCAGAAGGTCAGCGTTGAATGCAAAAAAAAAGAATAAAAATACAGAAAACGTGATTTTTTGAAAATATTTACAGTTCTGGAATTTTCGAAAGGAGGAATGTGGCAATTTTTGGAGATTTTCGGTGAACATGAAAAGGGGAGGACGTGAATTCAAAGAAGTCCGGGACAACCCTGGAATCAATGAAAAGAATCAAGAAATCCGTTTGCGCCATCAAAATCTCAAAATATGTAGTCCGTTTTCACTTTTCAGTAAACGGCGACAGTCACTAGTAGACAAAAATCTTTTTATTTATTGTATGCATTTTCGCCTCTTCTAGACAGGAACTATAGTGGATCCAAAATTTCTAAAATCCAGTGAGATTGGGTGCTCTCTGACAGATTCAGGTTAACCCGTCACTGAACTGGGCTCTTTTCAGAGATATTCGGGTTAGTCTATACTTTTATTAGATCTCAAGGGGCCAAAAATCCTCGCATCCCTGACTACGATATGTTGCGGCAGCCAAATGACATAAATCTACAGTAGTCGACCGTAAACTTTCCAAAATAAAACTAAAAATGTTTTGGGATTCGTGATGAGCACCTCAAAGGACAGTGAATCTCCAGGCAAATCTGATATCAACCTACTACAGTATACATACCGTAACCTCCTGCTATCCTTTGAAAAAAAGAAACAAGCCTCAAGTTCTTCTTTCGTATCCCCAAATCACCTCCTTTACACAATTTTGGGGAAATCAGGGAATCATTCGAGATCGAGAGAATGAAAACAGCCTTGAAAAGTTGGAACAAAATCTATCTCAATTACCAACAAATCCTTACTAGACCATGAAAAAAAGATTAAAAAAAGATAGAATTTCAGAAATATAAACAAAAACGCCATTGCTTGAACAATGAGAAACTTCTTTATCTAGAGAAAAATCTGAACAGGCAAAAAGAAGCAAAAATAAATGAAACTGCAAGTTTGGAGGAAAACCCTGAGGAAAATTAGAAAATTCAGGAAAACTCTGCGGAAACGCCTTCATGCTTGACATAACCTTGAAATTTCTATCAAACTTATACATATTTGTTCTTTCCTACACGACTTATGATTTTTTTTCGAAAATTTGAAATACATAAAAAACTGAAAAAAAAACTTTTTGAAAAATTCCATTCAAACAATTGATCTCATTTCATTTAGACAGTTTCTCAGTAATGATTCATTCCATAAATTACATTAATATATTTGCCTTATGATCACAAAAAAAATTTCCAAAATTATATTCTTTTATTATTTTGTTTTTTAGACAGTGTTGTCATTTGAAAAAAAGTTTGAAAAATAGCAAATAAAATGTAAATTCGCGTCCATATGCTAGAAATCGGTGGCCATAACCGTTGAAAAGTGCATTCAAAGGCCTTAGAACTTTTCAAGAGACTCAAACTCGTGAAAGGGATACCCAGACTATATATAAGTCGCAAAATTTTGGTCTGAAAAAAACTATTGAAAAAAATGTGCTCTGAAAGTAGCTGCAGAACATAATAGAAAATTTTAGATACATGAAAAACTTTTTTTTTTGGAGAATCAATTCAATTTTTTCCTTCATTTTAATTTAGAAAATTTTTCATTGGCGATTGATTTGATAGTTCAAATTCCTTAATTCATCTTACGATCGCAGAAAAAAATTCAAAAAATGTTACTTAGGCTGCGTTGTCAGCAAAAACAGTAAAAAAATGATTAAACAAATAAAATGTGAACCCTATCCTATATGATATGTAGGAATCGGTCAACCCTAAACGTTAAGAAGCGCATTCAAAAGCCTTCAAAAACCTTGGAAGAAACCTAAACTCTAGGCCACACAATTTACACATAAGTCCGGACATCTTCGTTTGAAAAAAAAATCTGGATAAAAAATATGCCGGCAAAGTTGCTGCAAAAACGGAAATATTATATATCTTGTAAAAAAAATCTTATTCGATCACAAAACTTTAGAAAAAATACAGGAGAAAAGCTCATTGGAGGAAAACGGAAAATCGAAGAAAAAACTGAATTCAGCGAAAACATCAAAGTACTGGGACTAAAACAAATTTCGAGAACCTAGCCAGAGCATTTTTAACCTTCGGGAGATACCAAATTGTTTAAAATCATCTTCAAAAGCTTTGAAGGGCTTCAAGATCATCAGGAAAAGATTTGAGGATAATTCTTGAAGTGTTAGAGACTGGTGGAAACCCTTCCAAAACTCCAAAAAAAAACACTGAAAATATCTGAAAGAAACTAAACTGAGAATCCATCGAGGATAGAAACCTTCCAAAGCAAGCACTAAAGATAAGGGCTAAATAAGGGCTAACTGTGGATGATCCGAAGGGGTCAAATGTCGGCTGTCGACTGTCTACGGTGGATATCGCGTGGACGAATCGCTGCTGGGGCGTGGCCGGCGCCGCGCCGGATGAGGGGCGGCGGTTGAAGGCGTGGCCGGCCGCTGATGGGATACCTGCGGGCACGCGACAGGGTCACACATCTCATGTCACCCTTTGTCGTCGGCGATCTTAGGACAGGCAGGAACCCTTAGGCCAAAAAACTCGTTCGTAGTGACGCAAAGTGCGCCATTAAAAAGAGCCAAGTCCGCATAGATAACCGCTTCGGGGCAAAGTCCCCTAGCGAACGATGCTTGCCGGGACCGGGCGCCGGGGCGGTGAGCCAATAAAAGCCACTATCAGCCGCGTTTATGACAACTTCTGGCGCGTGCTAATGATATTACGACAGGCGGTGATAGTGGAGGTAGGCCGGCAGACGCGCCTCCTGGATGAGCTGCTGCAGCCTGCTTTTGCAGGAGGGCACAAAAAAGAGGAATGGTCGCGATAGAGGAACTCATCAATGCGATAACCTGGGTCAGTCAGTTCGGAGTGGGTTTACCTCGCGACCTTGCTTGCGCTAAGCCCCACTCAAATCAACAAACCCAGGGTTAACGATGAATCCCCAGCATTAGGGCTGCGATTCCACGGACTTCGGTTTGCCGCCGATTTTAACACGAAACCCAACTGTAGCCCACTGTTTGCCTTTCGAAAAGCTGTCTGATTCCCTAGAAGCTATACATCTCACTATATTTTGAAGGCTCCACTCCAATACATTCAAAATATTGTGTCTTGAAAAGCCACTATAAGTCATAGTAACCATTCCAAATGAAATCTGCTTTTCTAGAACCATTTTCGGACGAAAAGTCCGAATATGCCCATCGCAGCTCCCTAGACTCACTCTGAAAGAAGATATGAGCGTCTCAAAGCTTCGCGGCAAGGTAAAGGTACTACCCTCATGAAATTTTAAGTGTTTTTGATTATTTCCGGATTTTGCTAAAAACATGTATGTAGGGGTAATTTGGGGTGCTGAACACGAATCTGTGGCTTGCTTGCCCAAATTTCAAGGTTTATTGTAGGTTAAGGTAGGTCACATGCCATTTAGGAGGCAAAACCTACTTGAATAATTCGAGAATCGACAAATGGTCATCGAATTCGTATTCAGCGCCCCAAACGACCCCCACATAGAAACTTTGACACAAATCTGAGACGTTGACTAAACTACCGTATCTTTACTCTTTACTCTTTAATCGGTTGGCTTTCGCCTGACGCGGTCATTCCGCATCTTCACCGAGGTGTGCCGTCCTAGTAGTCAGCCGTGTCCATTTTTCACGGTCTTCAGCCACAATTTGAACACATTCCATCCAGCTGTCACTATTCCATTTCCTGCGAAACGAAACATCGCGCCTGAACTGTCTTTCGATGCCGAGTGACTTTAAATCCTCTTTAACCACATCCGTCCAGAACTTTCGCCTACGCCCAGGTGGCCGTTTCCAGACAGGATTTGGAAGCATTTTTAAAGCGTGTTGTACGAGACGATCCGGCGTTCTTCTTAGTATATGCCCGAGCAGCCGAAGTCGACTTTCCATTGCTGCTTGAGATGGCGTTAGGAGATGCTGGCACCTCCCTCGTGTCAAGCGTTGATGTACTGCGTCGATTTCCTTGTAAAGGTCTTCGTTATGGCATACACGCGGCCAGAAATATCCAAGCAAACGCCTAAAAGCTTCCTCTCCGTGCAATCCAACCTTTCCATCTGCGTTTCCGGTGCTCCCCACCTCTCCGATCCGTCCATCATGATGGGGCGAATAGCGGATAGGTCGACGCGCAACTTGACTTCCTTCGCGATGGTGGTAGACCACAAACACTTGGTTAGAGAATTGAATGCAGACGTAGCTTTCGCACATCGTTGTCGAATATCCGCTGCATAACTACCATCGTTCTTCAGCAAACAGCCCAAATAACAGAAATCGTCCACCAGTTCGATACGTTGTCCGTCCACACAAACTCCAGTTGAAGGCCTCTGAGAGACCCACATCTGCTTGCATTTGTCGGGACGAAGACGAAGTCCATAGGCTGCGGCATACTTCGAAACGAGGTTCACAATCCTTTGCAGTTTTGCGTTGTTTTCAGCGAATAACACAATGTCGTCGGCGTACTCCAGGTCGACAAGGGAGCGTCCTGATGGTGTTAGGATCACATCCGCAGGAAACTGTTCTGCAACTCTACGCATGATGTCATCAACGGCGAAGTTGAAAGAAAAGCTCCTCCACCGGCCCCTTGCCTTACTCATGTTTTCCTCTCGAAAGCTGACGTAGATCCGACAGGTGTACGAACTGCTGCTGTTGTTCCTTTGTTCATGTCCTCGATTAACCGAACATACGTTTCCGGGACTCCATCTGCTCGCAGAGCATTGAGCAATCGATCACGATGAGGAGAGTCGAACGCGGCTTCAAAGTCCAAAAAAGCAAGCTGTAATGGCTTCGAAAACCGCTGCCACGATTCAATTACTCTTCTCGACGAACACTTGGTCGATGGTCGATCTTCCAGGTCGAAAACCGGCTTGCTCATCTCTGGTCGTTCCTTCACGATGTTTGATAAGTCGCTCGAGAATGATACGTTCTAAAACCTTGTACATGACACGAAGTAGAGATTCCTCTGTAGTTCTTAGGATCCGTGACGGATAGCTTCTTGTGAAGAGGTACGATGATCGCATGTCTCCACGAATCGGGTATCCTTTCGCTCATCCATATGGCACGGATGGTGTTGGTCATTTCACGAATCCCAGACGGAGGAAGAGCTTTCAGCATTTCAGCAGTGATGTTGTCATCTCCACCTGCCTTTCCATTCTTCATTTTCCGGACACAATCCAAAACTTCAGACTCAGTCGGCGGTTCCTCACTGACATCGTAATGTGCTCTCTGAACATGCGGGAGCTCAGGTACTGATGGCGCTGGACGATTCAGTAGTGAACTGAAGTAATCCTTCCATATTGGCAGCGTCGCATCACCAACTGCAACTCCATTGGTAGTGTTCAAGACAGGAGAACATCTCTTCATCTTCCCGCTATACTGTCGCAGCAACGTGTAGGCTTTCTTCGGATTCTTCTCCTCCCAAGCCTTCTCGAACTCCTTAGCTCTACACGTCCACTCTCGTTCGCGGTCACTTTGAAGCTGCCGACGCAACTTCCTCCTCAGACGCTTCTCCTCCACGAAGTTTCCTGCAGTTCGGAGAGCACATACTCTGTTGTAGGTAGATGTTGTTTCTTCTGAGACGTAGGCGAACTTCTTCTTAGGCTGTACAACCGGGAGTGCCTCTTTCGAAGCGTCCTGGATGCATTTGACAAAAGAATCCGCGTCGCAAAGTTTCTTCTTAGTCCGTACTCCGATGTGAATAGAAACGCGTTGTCGGAAATTCCTTCTGCACTCTTCATCTCTGAGACTTGTCATGTCAATCCTCTGGAGAGGCTGAGCCCCTCGCTTCCTCTTATGAATCCTCGCAGTGAAGTTCAACAGAACAGGACGGTGATCCGAATCGAATGCGACATCCCACACAGCTCTAGATCTTCGAATGTCCGATACTGGAATATTCCTCGTCAGGACATAGTCAAGCTGTAGTTTCAAAGTTGTCATCTTCCGCTTCCGCTGCTCTTCTGGAGATAGCCGGGTTGGTCCCTGCCACGTAAGCTGATGGCGGCGATGATTCCTCTTGAATGTCGATGCAATAATCAGACCACTGCGTTCACAAAAGTCGACAAGGCGGTAGCCATTGTCCGATGTTTGCTCCACTGGGTAGAACCATTTACCGAGTACTTCGGATTCCTGATCAAGTCCCATCTTCGCATTTGCGTCAATCCCCACGACAACAGCATGTTGACAAGGTATCCTGGCTAGCAACGTATTGAGTTCCTCATAAAACGCATCCTTCGAATTGTCTTCGGCGGTTTCAGTGGGCGCATGAGCACTCACTATCCACAGATTTAATCCTCTGTGATCCCGCAGTCGTACGAATGCATTCCGACACGACGTTGAGCCGAACTCCTTGACCATACCATTGAAATCCTTCCTTACAGCTATTGCACAGCCTCCCACTCTCCTATCGTCAGCGCTACCGCAGTAGATGGTGTACTCTCCGACGCTGATGACGGGTCTATCCTTGAGGCGGGTTTCCTGCAAAGCAGCAAACGGTGCATGGAAATAGCTCAGAAGTCTGGATAGCGCAGTTTTTGGATATCACTCGACAGCGATCGACAGTTCAGGGTGGCGAAATTGTGGCTTGTGGCCAAAGACTCCATGACTCCTAGGTACGGATCCTAAGGTGTTATGCACCAGAGGCCTTAGTGTGCCGGACGGCGACACCTTTATGCAATGTGCGGGATACTTTCGCGATATAGTTGTGCACGCTATATCGCTCGAACGTTCCCTGTGTACACTCAAACGTCTGCTGGGTTCAGTAGAAGCAGGGGCACCAACGAGCAGGTACCAACAGACTTGTATACACACCCCCAACTACCGTATACCCACCGTAATCTACCGTAAACTGTCAAAAATCGATAAACTCACATCAGATTCGTGTTGAGCACTCGAAATGACCTCCAGAATAACGATTTGAGCCAAATCTGTCGCCGCATTCCGGAAATCGTCAAAGTCTATTTTGCCGTTAATTTTTTTCTGCCGGTGGGAAGAATTGAACAAATTTAGTCGAAAACATAGGAAAAACGACAAATGAACCTCAGATTTGTGATCAGCACCCCAAATAACCCTCCAGGGCGAATTCTAAGTCAAATCTGAAATATTTTTCTGAACGCTTCGAGAGCCCTCCTCTAAATGGTCTAAATATACGCCCAACCAAAAATCCGTACAAGTCCGAAACGCTGTCAGTCTGGTCAAAGTATGGAAAATGTGCCTTCACCCAAACTTTGCCTAGGCGGGTAGTTTTAAGCGCTGAACACTATTATGAAGTCCGTTTCGAGATTCTCGTAAAATCAATGCGCTCTTTAGAGGGTACAATAGGTACGAAAATCAGAGAAAAAACGCCTATAACTTCTTTCAGAGTGGGTCTAGGCCGCTGCGATGGGCATATTCGGACTTGTCGCCCGAAAATGGTTC
The DNA here is from genome assembly GCA_029168955.1 of Aplectana chamaeleonis. Classification (NCBI taxonomy): domain Eukaryota; kingdom Metazoa; phylum Nematoda; class Chromadorea; order Rhabditida; family Cosmocercidae; genus Aplectana; species Aplectana chamaeleonis. The sequence continues at coordinate 740,355 of JAPDOI010000317.1, forward strand.
TAGGGAAATACATTTCATCTGGAATGGTTACTATGACCGAATAGTCGGAATTCTGATATTCGAAAAATTGTCTGATTTTCTAGAAGCCCAATATCTCATAAAATTCAAAAAGTTAGATATCTGAAAAAAAACTCGACACACGACCACATTCAGAAACCCGATATTCCAAAAGACGACTATTCGAAAAGTCTGATATTTCAGTATATTTTTCAAAATCTTACATAGTCGGGGAGACTTACCTTACATTTCCCGAGGGCTTTTACAAAACCATGTTTCGATAGTAGAAGGTATGGGACACAGCGTTGATAATCCGTTTTCTAAATCCCCTAAACTCCTCACAAGGAAACCACTATAAGTCATAGTAACCATTCCAAATGAAATGTGCTTTTCTAGAACCATTTTCGGACGAAAAGTTCAAATATGCCCATCGCAGCTGCCTAGACTCACTCTGTAAGAAGTTATAGGCCATTTTTTCTGTGATTTTCGTACCTGTTGTACTTTCCGGAAGGTGCATTATTTTTACGAAAACTCGGAAACGGACCTCATAATCGTGTTCAGCGCTCGAAACTACCCCCCCTAGTCAGTGTTTGAGTGAAGGAACTTTTTCCAAACTTTGGGCAGACTGACAGCGTTTTGGATTTGTACGGATCTTTCGGATGGGCGGATGGGTGTGGATTTATACCAATTAAAGGGCTCTGGAAGCGTTTTAGAAAAATATTCCAGATCTGACTTAAAATTCGCCCTGGGGGGTTATTTGGGGTGCTGATCACAAATCTGAGGTCCATTTGTCGTTTTTCCAAAGTTTTCTATTAACTTTGATAGAAGCTTCCCACCGGCAAAAACAAATTGACGGCAAAATCGACATTTTAAGAGGATTTACGGAATGTGGCGAGAGATGTGGCTCACATCGTTCCTCTAGGGGTTGTTTGGAGTGCCCAACACAAATCTGATGTTAGTTTATCGACTTTTGACAGCTTACGGTAGATTACGGTGGGTATACGGTAGATTGTTCAGAGTCTCAGATTTGTCTCGAAGTTTCTATGTGGGGGTAATTTGGGGTGCAGAATACGAATTCGATGTCCAGTTGTCGATTCTCGAATTATTTAAGGTAGATTTTGTCCCCTAAATAGCATGGCGGCTACCGTAACCGACAGTACACCTCAGAATTACGATGATAGCACCCCAGATTACCCCTACATACATGTTTTTAGCAAAACCCAGAGAGAAATTTAAAAACACCCTACAAATTCCATTTCAACTTGCCTTACCTTGCCGCGGAGCTTCAAAGGCGCTCATAACTCCTTTCAGAGTGAGTCTAGGCAGCTGCGGTGGGCATATTTGGACTCAGCGTCCGAAATTGGTTCTAGAAAAGCACATTTCATTTGGAATGCTTGGCATGGCTTATAGTAGTTCCCTTGTAAGCAGCGTTTTGATCTACCACGAATCCGTCGATTCCGCCAGGGTCAAGCGGGGTTGCCAATTTCCGCAAAGAAGTGTGGGGGGTGGGGACTCGCAAAAATTTCGGTCCAAAAATGAAGTCTAGGGGGGATATCGCAAAGATTTCGGTTCAAAATTGGAAATTTGGTGAAGATATCCCAAAAATTCTCGATATTTTTGGTCACCAATGCGAAGGACCGCAACATTGTTCATGTTTCGGACGGTAGAGCCCGGCTTAAGAAAGAATTTTCGGCGACTGACAGTTCTAGTAAGCAATTATGAACTGCCCAAAAACCTCGCGTCGGAGGGGATCGCAAAATTTCAAGATTTTGGAAAAAAAGTAATAGTGGTGGTGGGGGGGGGGGTTCGTTTTCGGGGGTTCTCCGATTTCGAAAAATCACGCAACGCCCCGTTTAACCCTGGCTTTGGCTCAGATGCGGTATCGAGGCGGTAGGTCCCCGACAAATACACGGTAGAATCCAGGCAATTCTTTTGACATTAACAAGGGAACCACAACAAGTCATAGTGACCATCCCAAATGAGATGTACTTTTCTAGAACCATTTTCGGACGAGAAGTCCGAATATGCCCATCACAGATGCCTAGACCCACTCTGAAAAAAGTTATAGGCATTTTTTCTCTGATTTTTGTACATAGTGTACCCACCAAAAAGCGCATTATTTGTAAGAAAATTCGGAAACGGACCACATAATCGTGTTCAGCGCCCAAAACTACCCCATTAAGCAAAGTTAGGGTGACGGAACATTTTCCAAACTTTGCGCAGACTAACAGCGTTTTGGACTTGAACGGGTTTTCGGTTGGGCGTTTATTTATACCAATTAGAGGGTCTCGAAGCGTTTTAAAAAAATATTCCAGATTTGACTAAAAATTCGCTCTGAAGGGTTATTTGGGGTGCTCATCACGAATCTGAGATTCATTTATGGATTTTCCGAAGTTTTCGACTGTATTCGTTCACAGATTCCCATCGGGGGAGAATTTGATGGCAAATTGCGACTTTTGACGATTTCCGGAGTGCTACGATAGAATATGCTCAAAATATTTCTCTGGGGGTTATTTGGAGTGCTGAACACGAATCTGATGACGGTTTATCGATTTTTGTCAGCTTACGGTAGATTACGGTGGGTATACGGTAGTTTGGTCAAAGTCTCAGATTTGTCTCAAAGTTTCTATGTGGGGGTTATTTGGAGTGCTGAATACGAATTCGATGTCCATTTGTCGATTATCGGAATATTGAGGTAGGTTTTGCTTCCTAAATAGCATGTTACCTACCGTAACCTACAGTAAACCTTGAAATTCGGGCAAGCAAACCACAGATTCGTGTTCAGCACCCCAGGTTACCCCTACATACATGTTTTTAGCAAAATCCGGAGAAAAATTTAAAAACACCCTGAAAATTCTATGGGGGTGCCCTTACCTTGCCGCGAAGCTTAAAAAAAATGCTCATAACTTTTTTTCAGAGTGGGTCTAGGCAGCTGCGATGGGCATATTCGGACTTTTCGTCCAAAAATGGTTCTGGAAAAGTACATTTTATTTGGAATGGTCACTATGACTTGTTGTGGTTCCCTTGTGAGTCCCGAAAAAAGCAGGAGAACCTTCAAAAAATCCCTTTAATCGATATTTTATCTGAAATTTCAGGAACATTTATATTGACTTTTTTGTCTCTGGTCGATATATGCACTCGGAAAAAAGACTGTAAGTCTAACTCTGGCCGTGTGAACTTACGTTTCCTAAAAGAAATCCATCCTATTACATTTTTGCCCAATCAGTAACAATATAACATACCCAAATTCTTTAGTTTTTTTTCGCTGAGACATTTTGATCACACGAATGGAAGAAATCTAGTTCTTGACAAATATCCACCAAAAGGCAATGCCCGTGTTTTGAAGTCCATCCAGAATAGACACTCCACTCGCGCGGTCTGCGTGCGAGCTTGCGTGTCGAGCGGCCGTCACGATGGCATTTTTACGACTCTTAAATCGATTAGAAGGATTATTAGACGAAAATTACGTTACATCCCTGTCAGCTATTGTAGCGATGGGAAAGCTTTGGCGTCAGGAAAAATGCGTTAGTGACAGCAACTTGACACGCACGCCGACCGCGTGGGCGGCCAGTCAGATTCAGACAGACTGAAGCACACACATTGAAACCACATTTCAGAGCAGAATCTCTAGTGTAAACCTGCCAGAACATAAAATTCGCAGCCATGCACGTGTTGAAACACGTGAGATTCACTGTTGTGGTTTTTTTCTAATAACTAGAATCTATAATCTTGTTGTGGAGACCAACAGAAAAAAAATAGAAAAAAAATTCCAGCTATTTGTATATTATTGCTCTTTTGAGGGTCTGTTTTATTTGTTAATCAGGGACTTTCCTGTGTCCACAAAACAAATAAAAAAAATCTAGCAAAAAAAAAGTAAATAAATAAATAAATGAATAAATTCGCGACTACACCAATAGAAAACCTATTACGCCTACAGGCTGTTCACACCCGCCTCGTATCAACCCCTTGCTGACCCCAGTGGGCCACTCAAGTCTGACCCGATCTCTCGTATCAGTCCGACATGTAGGTGTGACGACTCCTGAGGACCCAGGCCGCCTTCGTTGAGGCGCACCATTGATGGCTGTAAAATCTGTTCATCTGTGGATGGAGGCGATTTGCCGTTGGCGACTGCTGACGTCTGGTGGACATCATTATCCCCCACACAGACCGAATTATCACCAGTTACAATCCTCAGCTGCGCGCCAAGGTGTCAGCGTCGTCACTGATGACATCTGCCCTATGCGGCTACGGCGGTGCTAAGCAGATAACAGAGCCGATTATTTAATGGCTATCCGCAAGAAGTGCATTCTGTCTATGGAGTTCATATGTAATAGCACAGAATATTTCGTGATATATGGTAGATCAAAAAAGTTTAATTTCTTGAAACAGCACTTGAAGGCGTTTAGCGAGCAGGGAATAGCATTAAATACTGTTTTTTTTTCTGCCCCTAAATCCCATATCTAGGACAGGTTTAGGCCTAAACTCAGTGTTTGGGACCACAGCGTACGGCTCTCGTAGAATCATAGCCCACTGACATGCAACTTGCAAGTAAGTTGTATGAAACCTACGCCATGGTGCATGGCGCTTACACGACTTGTATGCTTAGGATAGCTAATATTAGCAGTAGCCTCATTAATTTCATTGATAAGATTAGGGAAATGAAAAGGTATCTAGAGGCCCGAGAATACACATCTGAATTCATAGAAACAGGTATTATTAATTGCTTATATAAAAATAAAAAAATAGCTTACAAATTTGAATTGAACGATAATATAGATAATATTTTATTAATCATTAAAGGCTTTGTAACATAGATATACCATTATAATAACTATTTCAACTGTAATATTTGAACACACTCTAATTAACCTATCATGACAATAATATTCACTCTTTGTAGCATTGTTAATTAACTTCTCAATTAGTCCTATATCTGTCTCCAGATCCACCTTAGCATAACATGCCCTAATCATCAGTAATGACACTTCACTGAGTATCCTATTCTTGACTTCGACGACATGTAGTGTTTTGTCAAAAATTCGCTTTTTAGTTATTATAGGATTCTTCTTCCTTTTCTTTCCAATTTATTTCTGTAAAACAATATAGTTATTCGTTTATTCCTGAACTAATCTGTAAGTTAGTTTGAGCTATTATTTCATAACTTAATTTGCATTCAAGAAATATAACTCTTTAATAGCAATTTTATATTTGTTTTAATAGCAATTTTATGTTTACCTTAAATACAGTCTTCTTCTTTACTGAAGAGACCGGGAAGACTGTTCAATGAAGTTCGTCTAAAGCAAGGGTCAGGAAACGAACTTTGTTGATTTGTTAATAATGTATATTTATTCATTCACTTCATACCTTCACAACATTTGATTAGCTTTTTGTTTTTATTAAGGTTGTTCCTCCCACAGTCCGATTATTTCAAGTTTGATCTCCCTTTATTAGGTCCCACCGCTGGGTAAAGATTATCTACACAACTTGGGACTTCGGATTAAAGCCGTCATAGCTTTATAGCTGAAAAAAAAATGGGGCGGAAAACAACCCAGTTAAGCGAAAACAAGCCGCATATATCATCAATGAATACGAGGTACACGAACATGTGTATGTACATTTATGCTACAGCCAAGTTACACTAATGTTGCGTGTAACTTGCCCTATTGGGACCATTCTTCCTATAGTCAAATCATATTAAACTTCGTGTTCTGCTCTTTGGCTGCTGAAAGCAAGAATACTTCATGAACGAATTTTCGTTACATGAAGTAGAACCTGAGTGAAGCTATAGCCCCACTGAAAAATGCGTGGACTCGTCAAAAAAGTCTAAACAGGTTACATGTAATACATGTTAGTGTGATCTGCTCGAAAATCTGATACAACTTACGTTTGGGCTGCATTCAACTTTCATTTATGCTGCATGTTCAACTCAGTTTTTCACGTTGCACATGACTTTGCCTAATGTGGCATGTAACTTTCCTCTATGTTGCATGCAACAAATTTTCATACAGCACATATTTTCCACTTATGTCGCACATATTTTTGCATTTATATTGCTTGTAGTTCTCTTTCATGTTGCATGGTAGCTTTCACTAACGTTGGCGGTAACTTACGCATATGTTGCATGCAACTCAATTTTATGCTGAACGTAACATACTTTTGTCACACGTGACTTGCATTTATATTGCTTGTAGTTCTCCTTTTTTGTGTAGCATGGTAACTTCCACTAGCGTTGGTGGTAGCTTGCACATATGTTGCATGCAAATTAAATTTATATTACAAGTAACTTGCATTTAAGTTTGCACCTAACTTGCATTTATATTGCTAATAGTCCTGATTTATGTTGCATGGCAAACTCCTCTAACGTTGTCCGTAACTTGCACACATGCCGCGTGCAACTTACAGTTATGTCGCAGGTAATTTGCATTTATATTGAATGAAACTCAGCATGTGGTCGCTTACCAACTTTTTTACATGTTTCTTTTAGCTTTAAATATGTTGTATGTGACCTTCATTCATGCTGTATGTAACTTCCACTAAAGTCAGGTACCGCTCACATCCACGTGGAATGCAGCGTTCGCGTATGCTTCAAGCACCATGAACTTATGTTGTATGTAACTTGTATTGATGTCACATGCAACTTCCAATGATTTTGCCCTTTTCTAATTTCGCATGATATGTACCCACTTTGTTGTTACAGGAAACTTGCATTTATGTTGCATGTAACTTTCATTTCTGTTGCATGCATCTCACAGTTATGAGGCAGTTAACTCATGTTTTTGAGTTGCCTGTGACTTCCATTTATGTTCCAACAAACTTTCATTTATAAAGGCTCAGCCAACATTTCGCATAAGTGAAAATAGCTATTAGGCCATACTTTACACCGGCGAGACGCTGCGGAAATGACAAGACAACTATCACTAATGGACATTCACTGTGCTGAGACACTAGAAAAGGAAAAGTTGTCACAGAAATATGCGGCGGAAGGCCTCGCTGAGGCCGGGATCGTACTTCCCGCGATCAGCGACAGCGACAATGCATATCAGGCATATCGATTTTCGATCAATATTGATGGTAAACATTGCGTCGCGTCGCCTATAGTTTAAAATATGATCCCGGCCTGAACGGTTTGGCCGGGATGATATTTAGGGCGACGAACGACGCGACGCAATGACTACCTTCAAAATCGACTGAAAATCGATACACCTGATAAGCACTGTCGCTTGTCGCGGAGAGTATGATCCCGGCCTTAGGCCTAGTGCATACTATGCGCGACGCGCGACAGTGCATTTCAGCAATATCGATTTTCGGTCGACATAGATGAGAAACATTGTTTCGCATCGCTCGTCGCGGGAAGTATGCACTAGGCCTTATACTAGTCGCGACAATATGGTACTGTGTCGCTGCAGGACCTAACCAGTTGGAAAATTGCCGAACTCCAGCAGCCGATTATTTCTTAAGGTTAGAATTGGTACAGCATTATAAAAATGGTGGGAACAGCACTGTAATGAAAGAAGAAACAGACTATTAGCGAATTTTCGGTTTATAACTAGGGTCTTAAACGGTTGAAAATGGCCGAAATTCTTGAAAAATCACGAAAAAATTTTCGTTCCCATGGTGAGATATTTTTTCGAAAATTTCAAATGTCGAACGTTTCAATTATTTTTTTTGCATTTTTCATTCAGCTTCTTCGTGATCAATACTACACTACATTTTCTGCAATCAACTCACTCTAGCCTACTGACGAGAACCGGGAAGTGTCTTCATTTATGGGCCGACATTTTTACGTCCCCCTACCCGAATTTCCAGATTTACGGAAAATTTTCACGTCACTCCAGCTGACAAGACGTTGAAGCTAGAACTTTATTAAGCGTCACCATCCACCATTGCAGACAATCGTGGCGGGACCATCTCGCTCTCCGCTAGCAGCAAGCTGCGTCTGATTAAGGCATCTTTCATAGTCCTCACCGCAAGCGCGGCACGCGCGGGACGGGCGTGTCGCCCATCCAGCGCCGCCCAAACCGCAATGGAGGTTTGAAGATTTGAATCACTGCTCTGTTTTCAGTTTGAGTCCCAAATGCAAGTCAGGAATGTCTGTGCATTTCACAGTTGACGCCTAACTTTGGCCGTACCGCCATGGCGGTGCCGCCGGAGATTTCATAGTTGCTTACCGCTCGTCCCTCGCGTTCCGCGCGCGGAACACTGTCAGAGTCCACCGCCCGCCCCGCCCGGCCGCCCTTTGCGGTGAAGACTATGAAAGATGCCTAAGGACAAATTTTGATCGTAGGGAAGACCGCGATCGAGACTGAGCACTTTCCAAACCAATGTCAACTATACCCATACATACTTACCCATTTTTTAGATTTGGAGGACATTTCCAGATAAAAAGCTGGTAAGCCAGAGCGGTTTTGAGCGTAATACCCTGCTTCCAAGGAAATCGTAGATCTTCTTTGCACGACTTCGAGACTCGAGTCTACATATGGGTAAAAAAACCAGCCTTGATAAAGTGTTGAGCTGTTTCCGATATTGGGAGTCGTAAAAGTTTTGCACCCAGGTCGAGAATTCGCCCACCCAGAAGTTCCAACTCTTTGAAAAAAATGGAGTAAAGTTTCACACCCATGCGAGAACTTAGAAAGTTTCCAGGTCTTCATTCCATGACCTAAAAAAGTAGGGCGGCACCCGTAAGGAAATTTTCCACACCATCGGCAACAGTTCCTAAAATACAAAAAAAAAGTTAAGGTTGAGGCAAAGGTTGAACTCTAGAGCTGCATCATAAAGTTGTTGACAAAGGCTTCCGCAACATGAGAATCTTAGAAGACCAAGCGCAACACAAATGAAACATCTTGAAACATTCCCTTTCCCCTTCATGTACCACCGCCAACCTAGGTTGAAATCAATTCTGGTGTGCTATCGCAAAAAGAAGGAGAGGTGCACTTAGCCACGCCCACTTTTCCACGCCGCAACGACTCTACTGGTTTTGGAAGGGGAAGAGAACCGCGGGTTGGTGCTCGAAATGCATGGCGGCACGGAAGAATGGGCGTGGCCAAGTGCCCCCCCCCTCGCTGCGATAGCACCGAATTCTGGAATATAGGCAGGCGTCATTTCTTATTCCTTATGATGTCAATTCACAGTGATTTGCTAGTGCGACGCGATTGGCCAAATGCCAACGAATGGCAAGGTGGTCCCGGCACGATTGTCTGCAACGGTGGACGGTGGCGCGTGTTAGGGTTTTTCAGAGTTCCACCGCGGCGCGATTTCTAGATTCATAAGCGGATCGACGAGCGGCGCTTTATTGATCGATGCCTACAGAAAACATCTCATCGCGCCGCTCTGCGATGGAACTCTAGAATAGGCCTAAAAGTTTTAGCTTCAAGGTCTTGTCTCCCGCTGTCCTACGAAACAGCATCCGCTCGACTCTGCTCCTGGCCATAGCTGGCCTGGTTTTGCCTATGGAAATGTTCAGGATTTCGTCATTTGAAAATAGCACCACATCCTTCCCATGTGGTTAAGCTGCATCGGAAAAAAGCCCACATTCTGCCACTGAAATGACCCTTTTCGGACAACTTTTGTGGCAATTTCAGCAAAAACAGGCTCTGCTACCTAGCTTTTCGGATGAAAACAACTTCACGATCAGTTCCAGAAACAGTGCTTAGTAGAAGCTATTTTCCTCAGAAATCTGCACAGTTTCCCACAATTAAAGGTGAACACCCAGTACGAGTATGGGAACAAGGTTGAAGATATCCGTGGGTGATGCTAAGCCTGGGAGAGCCCTTGTTCGCACCACAGTGCTCCCAGTTGAATTCCCAAATCTGGGACCACAAGCCTACACGTATTATGTGGCAGTAGGTGTGAACAAGGCTGCTCCTGAGAATGGGAAACAACCGTGTTTTACCATTCACAAGGGAACCACTATAAGTCATAGTAACCATACCAAACGAAATGTACTTTTCTAGAAGCATTTTCATACGAAAACTTCGAACATGCCCATCGCAGCTGCCTGACCCACCCTGGAAGAAGTTATAGGCGTTTTCTTCCCTGATTTTGGTACCTATTTTACCCTCCAAAAAGCACATTATTTTTACGAAAATCTGAAAACGGACCTCATAATCGTGCTCGGCGCCCAAAACTTCCCTCGTAGGCAAAGTTTTTGTAAAGGAACATTTTCCAAACATTGCGCAGACTGACAGCGTTTTGGACTTGTACGGATTCTCGGTTGGGCGTTTATTTATACGCTCTCGAAGCGTTTAGAAAAATATTCCAGATTTGACTTAAAATTCGCCCTGAGGGGTTATTTGAGGTGCTGATCACGAATCTGAGGTTCAATCGTCGTTTTTTCAAAGTTTCCGACTAAAATTGTTCAAAGCTACCTACCGGCAGAGAAAAATTTGACGGCAAAATCGTTTTTTGACGATTTCTGGAATGTGACGTCAGTTGTGGCTCAAATCGTTCTTCTGGGGATTATTTGGAAGGCTCAACACAAATCTGATGTTAGTTTATTGATTTTTGACAGCTTACGGTAGATTACGGTGGGTATACGGTAGTTTGGTCAAAGCCACATATTTGTCTCAAACCTTCTATGTGGGGGTTATTTGGGGTGCTGGGGCCGGATTCATCAACGCGGCAGTGACGGTAGCCCTACCCAGTGGCAGCTCTACCCACGGTAGATTGCTACCCTAACCATCACATTGTGATTCACGAGCGCCATGCCACCGCGGGTAGCACTACCAAGCAGTTACGCCTAAAAGTGTTATGTGTGTGGCGACTCCGCCGTGTTTTACAAACCACGGCTACTGCACATCGCTCGTAATCGCTCTCCAAAAGCTTAAACTTTTGGGAACTCACAGAACCTAGAGCATAAAAAAAAACAATAAACCATGAATGAAGTAAATCTATGTTCGAATCACATGAAGAATTCAGCGGTATGGGAAACGCGGCTATGGTTTTCGGTAGTTTTTTCGATAGATTTTATTCATATGTTCTTTATTCTGTAGCATATGTAGTTTGAATATTGAATATGAGGATGATGTGTATATCAATGACGAATTTTTTTGGAACGCTCAAATGATTTCTTATATGTAGCTGGTTTGCGGCGTCCCATTAAATTACCCAAGACGATATTTTACGTAGAAAATGTCAAAAACTAGAAACAAAAGAGACAAAAACTCAGCCGTAACAGCAAAGCATGGGCCTAAATGTGTAATCATCAGATTTGCCGTAGTACTTATGCGAACGCTTTATACCTTATACTCAGCTAGTTTGCGCATAGTGTTTAGGTTATGAAAAAACCGGGAGTGAATCACGGCTGTTCTTTTTCGATGATGTTTTCAATCTGTATGTTTTCCTAATCTCGTCATCATCTATCCTTCGCCGCCCTCGTCGTTTGGGTAAATTAAAAGTGTTTTGCCTGAAAATTAGAAGCTGTGAGAACCCAATTCTCGCACAAAAGTGAAATCATAGATACATATCAGTTTCGCGCAAATATAATTGCGGTTTTTACTGAATCACACTTTTTCGCCGAAACGAGCTCTTTTTGCAAAATTTAGTATGGCATTCAAAAGCGCAATTCTTCAGCTATCTTCCTCTACCGGAACAAGAAAAGCAAAATAAACTTTGCGGATTAAGGGATTCCGTGTAGCTTGGTGTCTCAAAGTCATTGCGTGAAAGAGAATTGAAGGCAGCAAGAATATTCATTGCTTAGAACACACATAAAATTTTGATTCAGAAAAGATAGTTTTATGAGAAAATACAATAAGTATCAGATAGAGAAGCATCAAAATCCACAAAAAAATCAACCCGTCAAAAAAAATTATTTATCAAAACCCACAATTATTTTTGCTCCAACCAAATAATTCAAAAATAATCAAGCCTTGACGATAATTAACGAGTATTGAGAAGAGGGTGGCGGAATTTGACTATGAAAACACAACATCTTGACCAAATAGATATAAAAATTGCCGGAAATCCGTTATACAAGGGTCTTGAAAACAGCTGTTCAAAGGACGAGCGCGCAAATTCAGCATCAGAGCGCGAAATCTCGCTGGGTAAGACGCAACTGGTAGGACCCTACCCGAGATTCGCGCAGGGTAGGCTTGGTAGGCTGCTACTGTGGGTAGCAAATTTCGTGAATCGCGTCTTTCGCGCAAATTTCGGTAGGAAGCTACCCTTACCCAGCCTACCAGCGCTAAATTTCGTTTATGAATCCGGCCCCTGAATACGAATTCGATGTCCATTTCTCGATTCTCGAAATATCGAGGTAGGTTTTGCCTCCTAAATGGCAACGAACCCCAGATTCGTGCTCAGCACCCCAGATCAAGGCTGTGCGGAAATCTTTTTTAAGACCTTCGGAAACGGAAACGGAAGAAAAACGGCTGAAAAACGCCGGAAACGGAAATCCGGAAACGGAAACGGAAGAGAACGAAAAAATTGTAGTACGCTTCAATGATCAGTTTCGCCGCTACTCATGATTTGCAAGTGCCCTTCAATATTCTGTGATTTCAATCTACTCGCTCACGCACTCGTGGGGTTGCGCTTTGAAACAACAAGCAAAATCGAGTACAAAGAGATTGGCGGCATAATAGGAGTAAGTGCTGCTGCTGCTTCTCCTATTGTGCTGCTAATAAGTCTGGTCGAGCAGCTCCTCCCCTTGTGTGATTCTTTTGCTGTTGAATTCATCTCCTCTATTTATTATTCTAGTGCGAATGAACAGTGTAGGACCTTGTTCTACGACGGTAAGGGTCCGTTATAAAAGTCGCTATAAGGCGCCCAATCTCGCTGAGAGGGCAGTTGGCCATTCGAAGTCGGTCCCAGATGGTGATCTCGAGTCACTTCGCGGACATTAAATTTGGGTGCTGAGAAGATCGTCCCCCTTCCTGAACTCGGAAAAAGCCCCTCTGTGGCGGACATTGGCAAGGTTGCCCTCTTTGCTGAACGCCGCGAATGTGATCGTACCTTACTAGTAACTACCGTAGAGGGTACAACAGCCCGAAATCTCTCTGGATTCGCCTAACAGGCTGCTGCTAGCTGATAGTGAGGGTTGCGCTTTAGATCCGACACCGAATTCAGCCCCTCGTCGTCGGCAATAGGTGCTACTAATTGCAGCAGAGCTTGAAATGAGGAGAGGGCAAAACCCAGTACACGCTGGCAACACATGCTGCTGACAACTAGGGTTGTTGAACTAGATTTCGGCCATCGAGCGCTATTCTTATTGTGCTAAAGTGCAACCCCACGACTGTATGAGTATGAACTAGAACTTTTCCTCTCCCGAATCACGTTGAGGCGCTCAAAGATTTCTGATTCTCGCGCTTCACTGATATCAAATCAATCCTAGAAAATCATGGGCTGTTCAAACTGAGCTTGCCAATGAAGAGCTCAAAGAGTCAGTAACTCATCTTTTGCATCTCTGCGCGCAGTCTTGGGTGGGCATTAGAGTATATCAAATGAATAAAAATTTTCGAATATTCGAATAAACGAATAATTGGAAAAATTGACTTTCGAATAATCGAATTATTCGATTATTCGTTTATTCGGTCGAATATTCGTTGACATACTCTAGTGGGCAAACGCTGCAGAGGCAAAAAGAAAAGATTTCTGACTCTTTGGGCTCCCCGCCGGAGGACTAGATTGGAACAGAGGATACCTTCTTTAGCCGGTAAGGTCAAGCCACGCTGGGATCGCCCTATGTATCGATAGGGGATTGCAAGGTAAAGGTGCCCGCTTGCGGTCACTATACAGCTTACAGTCTACCTACTACTGTTTTCTTCCGTTTCCGGTCTGAAAAACCCGGAAACGGAAACGGAACGGAACAGCCCAAAAAGTACCGGAAATACGGAAACGGAATCGGAAACGGAACACTTCCGCACAGCCCTGCCCCAGATTACCCCCCACATACATGTTTTTGGCGGAATCCGAAAAATCAGAAACACCCTAAAAATTCCATGGGGGTAACCTTACATTGCCGCGAAGCTTTAAAAACCCTCATAACTTCTTTCAAAGTGGGTCTAGGCAGCTGCGATGGGCATTTTCGGACTTTTCGTCCGAAAATGGTTCTAGAAAAGTACATTTCATTTGGAATGGTTACTATGACTTAGTGGTTCCCTCGTTAGACAAAGTGGCCACTTAGCATGAGATAGACGTTTCTAATACCATTCTCTGCCGTAGATTTCAAATTTTCCATCTGTAGCTGCGAAACGGTTCACAGAAAAAAATTTCAGGTGTTTTCTCTCCATTTACCGTCATCTGCTGATCTTTTGCCTTACCCCAATCAGGCGGTTCTGAAAGCATTTAAGATAAATGTTCTGGTTCTGACTAGAAATTTCTTCATGAGAGTACTTTCGGGTGCTGATCATGAATCTTAGGCCCATTTATATCGATTTTCCAAATTTCTCGACAAAAATCGTTGAAAGCTTCCCATGGGAGGGGCTAGTTTTGAGGGTAACACGCGACTTTTTAACGATTCTCGGAATCCTATTATACTGTGCTTCACTGGGTCGAATTCCGGTCCGCAATTGCATCTCGACACGCTTTGCGGCCGCACGCGCTCGAGTCAGGCGAGGTTCCAGAGCCCAAGCCGACCCGATGGGGCTTTTTTATAGAACTTGATCCAATTTTTAGTGTCCAGTTTCCAAAACCCACCTACACTCAACAGGTCGGCGGCTGCAGCGCTGAAAGCTATTCCGACTCGGGAGCATGCGGCCGCAAAGCGTGTCAAGACGCATTTGCGGACCGGAATTTGGCCCAGAGAAGCACAGTAGAGTTGGCTCAAAACTTCTCTGCACGGGTAAGCTGAAGTGGTGAATTCGAATCTGCGGTTCAATTATCGATTTTCAAATTACATATTAAATAAATCAAAAAATATAAATAGATATGTAAATAAATAAAAAATGAGGCAGGTTACGGTGGGTGCACGGTAGTTTGGTCAAAGACTTAGATTCAGCTCAAAGCTTGGTTATGTAGGTAATTTTGGGTGGTGGACAAAAAAATTCAACGTGCTTCTGTCGATTTTCAAATTATTAAGGTAGGTTTCTTTGGTTAAATGGCCTTATACTTACCGTAATCTACAGTAACTCTCACAATACCGACAAAAAAGCCGAGGATTTCTATTCAGCACCCAGAAGAACCCCCTAGATGCGAACTTTGGGCCTAACCCGAGTTTTTTTTTCCTCAAAACACTTAAAAAATCACCCGATCCCTGTTTTCCCTAGAATTTTGGGACAAGAAGTGACAGATACTCATAAGTCTTATTCGATTATTCGATTAGTTCGGAAGCAAATTGATTCGCTATTCTCGAAAGTCCTATTCGATTGGGTGAATTGTTAAAATTTTTCAGACATTAAGTTCTGTAAAAACAAAAAAAAACATATCAATTTCTAAAAAATCGGTCCATTCCAGGTGACAACATTCTAATACAGCGCTTCTCATACTTCTCAGCGTCAACGCGTCACGCTCGGAGGTGGCGTTAGAGTATGAATGGCCCGAGGCAACGCCCGCGCGGCACGCGAGTGACGCGGCGGTGACAAGCGCAACGACTTTTTCATCATTTTTATTATCCAGTTCTAGGACAGGTTCGCCCGTGCATCACGCGCTGGCGTTGAAGAGTATGAATAGCACCTAATTCTTCAAAAAGCAAAGATCTACAAGAAAATTTTTTTTTCAAATTTTCCTAGCGAATGATTTCTTCGAACAAGAGCCGAAGAAAACGTGTTAGAGTTCTGTAGAGAAACCAAAATCCAGCCTAGTCTGAAACTCAGACTTAGTACGGTATGAGTACCGTAACCTACCGGTTTCTTATAAAAATGGACGAAGACATATTTCTTTCCTCAGGATCGTGTTGGGCACTTGAAACCACCACCCGAAATGAAATCCGGGCGGAGATAATATCGACTTCTAGAGCTTAACATTAGGAATGAGCATTCCTCTCGAAATTTATATTTGCCTCAAATAAATAAAATATTTTTTCTTCCATGATTTGTTTTACTGGTTTTCTTTTTTACTTTTTATTGCATTCTTCATGGATTTTTTCTAATCACTCGATGTTTATTTTGCTTCGAACGAAAATATAAATTAAAAAACAATAAATAATGAAGAAAAAAATAAATAAATAAATAATAAAACTGTTGAAATAAACAAATGAATAGACAAATAAAAAATAAAAAAATAGACAAATAAATGAATAAATAAATAAATAGACAAATAAATAAAAAAATTAAATAAATAAATAAATAAATATTTCACCCCAGGTAAGTTTAGCATCAGCCGTGGTCTAGCCTTGGACTCAATCTTTACTCCGCTTATCTCCCACCGACTTTCCCATAAAACCCATTTCACTAGACTTCCCCTTGATATGAGGCGATTTGTGTGGCTATTTTCCCTAATGATTGCATTAGTATGATAATTGTCCTGGTAACTCTGCTGTTTCCCAGTCTCAGGAACGGCCATGTTCGCACCTGGATCCAATCGCGTCCCACAGAACTCGTGCTAGGGAATTGAACTGAGAGCACGCCCGGGTGCGAACAAGGGCTCTCCCATGCTCCAAATCTCCCGCGGATATCCACCATAAACACCGCTCACCCCATTCTCATGCAGCATTTGGGAAATCCTTTCAATTAAGGGAAGTGCTAGATATTCTAGAATAGGAACTCTGGGAGAATTTCAGAATTAGGACCAATCCCGGTACTGGATATATGGTGAAAATATTGAAATCGCTTCAAAATTTTCAAAAGTTTTTTTTCGAAAAACGGGACTTATTCCCTGTTTCGGCGGCAACTCGAGTTTGTTCCTCAGCGTGCTTGTGCTGGCGAGGGTAGAGACAGCGCGAAAGTGTGGAGGAAACGAAGGCGCAGCATACGCGCGCACGCGCACGCAATCAACGGCAGTAAACTTCGCTCCGAAATTTCAACGGATAACGTTCTGGCGAAGTTTCAAAGAACTTCTATATGTTCCACGCCTAACCCACATCTTTAGGACTGCGCGTGAGCCAGCGATTGCGAAACGCGTATCAGAAGCATTGTCGCACGCTCTCTAAATTATGCGAATTACCAGCGTGTTTGACGCGCAAGTGTGCAGAAAAAGCAGCAGAAACCTGTGCTAAACTAGTCGCGTCGAGAAAACTCACGCGTCTTTCGAGTGCGATCCTGTATATTCAGTGTGCGCGCTTCGCCATAATTGTCGTGCGTGATAATTCGATTGCTGAACTGATATACGTCTTGGATAAATAACGCGTTTGACATTTATAGCGGAGCGCGCACACAGATCAGTCGATAGCGCTCGAAAAGTCGTGCGAATTTTTACCGCGCACTTTCATTAACGCACTCTCCCGCGCTTTTTTTGTCGCATTGATCACAGTTTGACGCACTTGAACGCGCGTCTTCGAGTGCGATCGTGAATGTTTAGAGTTCGCGCTCCGCT
This sequence comes from Aplectana chamaeleonis, assembly GCA_029168955.1. Classification (NCBI taxonomy): domain Eukaryota; kingdom Metazoa; phylum Nematoda; class Chromadorea; order Rhabditida; family Cosmocercidae; genus Aplectana; species Aplectana chamaeleonis. Next base: position 757,752 of record JAPDOI010000317.1, read on the forward strand.
ATAGTTGTCGTGCGCAATATTACGATTACTGATCTTATATGCGCATCGAAAAACATCGCGCACGACAACTATGGCAAAGCGCGCGCAAAGACCAATGTCGAGAGCGCCCGAAAAGTCGTGCGAATTTTCCCCACGCACTAAATGGGCGCAATTTAATGTGGTTTTTTTTGTCGCATTGATCACAGTTGCGTGCACTTAAACGTGCGCAAACAAAAGCATCCCCGACGTTTCCAATTTACCGAAATACGCGTAAACTATCGCGAAGATTCGCTCATACTTGCGCGCGACAGTAGATAACGTAATGCGCTAATCAGTGCAGTGCGCCAACATCCTGCGCCTACATTTTCGCCATAACGATAATATGCCACACTTACTCGACGCGCAAAAGATTTCACTTCAGAGTATGCGCGCTAATTGTGGCACTTCAAGAATGTCGCGCCGAAATCAATGATGCCTTTCGTCTCTTTCAACACAAATTAGCGCATTCGAAGGCACGCACGCACTAAAGGCTCCAGAATATTTGGCACGCCTGAATCAGAGTGGTCTGTCATGGATTTTCTCATCTCATGAAGGGCGCGCAAATCAATACTTTCAACACAATAAGACGCATTCAAAGGCGCACAAACAGAAGCGCTCTAAAATATTCGAGGCGCATAAGCTAGCGTCGGGTATCGTGAATATGCACTCACACTTGCGCGATACAGGTAGACAGCATAATGCGCAACTGAGTGCGCATGCGGTGACTTGCTGCGCGTACATTTTCCCATATAGATAGATTGTGCGAAAAGCCGCACTGACTTTACCGCGTCGAAAATCCCATTTCATCGCAATGGCGCTCCAAGAATGCCGCGCTGGCATCATCGCTACCCTTCATCACTTTCAACAAAAGTTTGGCGCATTTGATTGACTGAAGTTCATCGCGCCAGTAGAGCTAAATATAGCGTTATCCTAGGTGCGCCGAGAAAAATCGCACATTTTTTCGAAGGCGTTCGCCGAAACTCTGCGCGTAGGCTTTCCGCCAAAATTGTCATGCGTGATATTTTCCAGGCGCGTGCCAGTTTAGTAATAGAAATCTGTCACGCACGACAACTGTAGTGAAGCGCGCACATCAAACGCTTACGATCGCACCCGAAAACGCGCGAATTTTCAAGGCGCGCCAATATTAGAGCAGTTTTCCGCTGGGTTTTACGCACAGTTGCGCCAAAGGGACGCTATCGTGTCGCATGATTAGGCGCACATGCGGCACTGTTCTCTGCACGCATTTCGCAATAGCTGCCTCACGCGCACCTTCAGGGGAGCGGGTCAGCTTTGGAACCTATACTCCAAAAAGTAACTTGAAACTTCGCCAGAACGTTATTCGTTAAATAAACCTTTTTATCATTCACTTCAGAGTAAAATTTACTGCCGTTGATCGCATGCGTGTGCGCGCGTATGCTGCGCCTCCTTTTCCTCCAAGCTGTCTCGACCCTCGCTTGGCACAAGCACTCGAAGGAACAGACTAAATTTGCCGCCGAAACAGAGGATAAATCCTGTGTTTGAATAATTTTCAAGATTTTTAGGCGTTTTTTTCCAATATTTCTACGCTATGTCCAGCACCAGGACTGGTCCAAATCCTAGCATTTTCCCATCTAGCACTTCCCGTAATTGAAAGGATTTCCCAAATGCTGCATGAGAATGGGGTGAGCGGTGTTTCTAGTGCATATCCGCGGGGTATTCGGAGCATGGGAGCGCCCTTGTTCGCGCCTGGGCGTGCTCTCAGTTCAATTCCCTAACACCGGCTCTGTGGGATCCAATTGGATCCAGGTGCGAACAAGGCTGTTCCTGGGACTGGGAAACAACCGAATTACCAGGACAATTATCACATTAATGTCACTGATAGGGAAAATAGCCACACAAAACGCCTTACTTGAAGAGGATGTCTACTTAGAAATGGGTTTTGTGAGAAAACACGCGGGCGAAAATTGGGGAACTTTGATCTGCTGACCTAATGAAGTTAAAGGCACAGTCCAGCCTCAAAATCGGATTTCTGTTTTTCTGTCTGTCTATCTTGAAAACGGTTCCACTTATGATTCCAATGATGTCTCTGGAATCGTTCAAGACCCCCTGGGAACGGAGCTATGGCACCTCAAAAATTGAGCTGCGGAAGCATGGTGGACGAGTTGTCCGAGGCTTGTAACCTCCGTCCTTTGCGCCCGCTATATGCGAGCTGACCTGAATGAAGAGAGAGGCTGAGAATGAAGGGAAGAACGGGGCTTTTGATCGGAAAGCATCGCTCATCTTGCCACTGTTGAGCTCGGAAGATCGCCAGAGGGGCGTGTCGAAGTGGCTCCCCGAGGTGGGCGCCCCAGGGTGGCTTCCTCCTATATCTCGCTTATGCGGAGGAATTGAGAGCTCGCACTTGGCAAGTGGTACACGGGATGGGTCTACTTCACAATTATGTGGAAATCTCAGATTTCGTCCCTGAGATTGGACTGTGCCTTTGAGAGATGAGCGAGTTTCGAATTTCCAATGTTTGTTGGCAATCTTATTTCCGAAGAAAAGCCCCAAAAGTGCGGAACAAAAACGAAAAATACCTTACAATTTTAGTTTTTCCGAACTCCAAAAGTCCAATTTTCAATGGCTTCTAACTGCCCTATGGCGCTTTCCTCAAAAAATCCTGACTTCTTTGCCAAAAATCGGACAATGTCCAGCAAGTTCAGTATATCTACCTCGAAATGACCGAAAAGACGCGTGCTGGCGAATGGGCGCCCGGTCGCGATATTGAGCCAGCTGACAAGGTTAACGTGGCTCAGCACTTACTAATTGCCAGCAAACAGACAAAAGACCAATGTTTCTTCGACATTATTGAGCCGCCACGTTCCACAAACTCGTGGACCTTTGGTGGAAGGGAAAAGTCTGCAAAAACAACTCGATTTTTTTACGTATGCAAATATATTTCAAATCTTGTTCACTCATTATTGTTGTCGCTATGAAACCAAATTTTCTGCATTTTTAAAATTTTTAAGAGTTGCTTTTCCATTTATTGAACCACTAGTGCGAATAAATCCTGATATAATATTTTTTTCGAATAAATTGATTTAATCGAATCAGGACAATTCATAAATTACTACATATTGTACAGATTTTACGATTTTTTGACCTAACAATCAAACGTGTCGACTCGGATTCAGCTGAATATTCCAAAATAGAGAAATAAAAACTTTACAATCGACCAAATGTTCGAAATCTCTGACAAATTATTTTCCCAAGTGGATAGAAAAGATTTTGCAAAAAAAAACGAGCTGTTCAGTAATTGAAGTAAAATCAATTTGTGAAAAAGGAATGACCACGATTCCCGAATGAATACAAAATCGAATTGAACCGAATGATTAAATTTTTCCAATCTAATATTTCAAAAACGTGAATATTCAAACTTTCCGAAAGTGTCAAAACTTTGAAAAAATGATAATACTGGTGACTTACTTGACTTAATCGGTTGGCTTTCGCCTGTCGCGGTCATTCCGCATCTTCATCGAGGTGTGCCGTCCTAGTAGTCAGCCGTGTCCATTTTTCACGGTCTTCAGCCACAATTTGAACACATTCCATCCAGCTGTCACTATTCCATTTCCTGCGAAACGAAACATCGCGCCTGAACTGTCTTTCGATGCCGAGTGACTTTAAATCCTCTTTAACCACATCCGTCCAGAACTTTCGCCTACGCCCAGGTGGCCGTTTCCAGACAGGATTTGGAAGCATTTTTAAAGCGTGTTGTACGAGACGATCCGGCGTTCTTCTTAGTATATGCCCGAGCAGTCGAAGTCGACTTTCCATTGCTGCTTGAGATGGCGTTAGGAGATGCTGGCACCTCCCTCGTGTCAAGCGTTGATGTACTGCGTCGATTTCCTTGTAGAGGTCTTCGTTATGGCATACACGCGGCCAGAAATATCCAAGCAAACGCCTAAAAGCTTCCTCTCCGTGCAATCAACCTTTCCATCTGCGTCTTCGGTGCTGCCCACGTCTCCGATCCGTACATCATGATAGGGCGAATAGCGGATAGGTAGACGCGCAACTTGACTTCCTTCGCGATGGTGGTAGACCACAAACACTTGGTTAGAGAATTGAATGCAGACGTAGCTTTCGCACATCGTTGTCGAATATCCGCTGCATAACTACCATCGTTCTTCAGCAAACAGCCCAAATAACAGAAATCGTCCACCAGTTCGATACGTTGTCCGTCCACACAAACTCCAGTTGAAGGCCTCTGAGAGACCCACATCAGCTTGCATTTGTCGGGACGAAGACGAAGTCCATAGGCTGCGGCATACTTCGAAACGAGGTTCACAATCCTTTGGAGTTTTGCGTTGTTTTCAGCGAATAACACAATGTCGTCGGCGTACTCCAGGTCGACAAGGGAGCGTCCTGATGGTGTTAGGATCACATCCGCAGGAAACTGTTCTGCAACTCTACGCATGATGTCATCAACGGCGAAGTTGAAAGGAAAAGGTCCTGCAACGGCTTCTTGCCTTACTCCTGTTTTCACCTCGAAAGCTGACGTAAATCCGACAGGTGTACGAACTGCTGCTGTTGTTCCTTTGTTCATGTCCTCGATTAACCGAACATACTTTTCCGGGACTCCATCTGCTCGCATAGCATTGAGCAATCGATCACGATGAGGAGAGTCGAACGCGGCCTCGAAGTCCAAAAAGGAAGCTGTAATGGTTTCGAATACCGCTGCCACGATTCAATTACTCTTCTCACGACGAACACTTGGTCGATGGTCGATCTTCCAGGTCGAAAATCGGCTTGCTCATCTCTGGTCGTTCCTTCACGATGTTTGATAAGTCGCTCGAGAATGATACGTTCTAAAACCGTGTACATGACACGGAGTAGAGATTCCTCTGTAGTTCTTAGGATCCGTGACGGATAGCTTTTTGTGAAGAGGTACGATGATCGCATGTCTCCACGAATCGGGTATCCTTTCGCTCATCCATATAGCACGGATGGTGTTGGTCATTTCACGAATCCCAGACGGAGGAAGAGCTTTCAGCATTTCAGCAGTGATGTTGTCATCTCCACCTGCCTTTCCATTCTTCATTTTCCGGACACAATCCAAAACTTCAGACTCAGTCGGCGGTTCCTCACTGACATCGTAATGTGCTCTCTGAACATGCGGGAGCTCAGGTACTGATGGCGCTGGACGATTCAGTAGTGAACTGAAGTAATCCTTCCATATTGGCAGCGTCGCATCACCAACTGCAACTCCATTGGTAGTGTTCAAGACAGGAGAACATCTCTTCATCTTCCCGCTATACTGTCGCAGCAACGTGTAGGCTTTCTTCGGATTCTTCTCCTCCCAAGCCTTCTCGAACTCCTTAGCTCTACACGTCCACTCTCGTTCGCGGTCACTTTGAAGCTGCCGACGCAACTTCCTCCTCAGACGCTTCTCCTCCACGAAGTTTCCTGCAGTTCGGAGAGCACATACTCTGTTGTAGGTAGATGTTGTTTCTTCTGAGACGTAGGCGAACTTCTTCTTAGGCTGTACAACCGGGAGTGCCTCTTTCGAAGCGTCCTGGATGCACTTGACAAAAGAATCCGCGTCGCAAAGTTTCTTCTTAGTCCGTACTCCGATGTGAATAGAAACGCGTTGTCGAAAATTCCTTCTGCATTCTTCATCTCTGAGACTTGTCATGTCAATCCTCTGGAGAGGCTGAGCCCCTCGCTTCCTCTTATGAATCCTCGCAGTGAAGTTCAACAGAACAGGACGGTGATCCGAATCGAATGCGACATCCCACACAGCTCTAGATCTTCGAATGTCCGATACTGGAATATAATATATAATACTGGTATGGAAAGATTTGAAAAATTCAGTAATCTGAAATCCGGAATAAATCAAATATTTGTGAAACGGACTTAATCACTTTCTGAAGTGAATCGATTTTTCAAATATCCGGAGATTCCCACTTCCCGAAATAGATCAAAATCCAATGATCTAACCTTGCGAAGTTACAATAGTTCTACAAGCTAATAATTTTGAGAGTGTCCGAATGAGACTAAAAAGTGCCTTTCCGACGGCCGATCAACACCCACGCGGTCGGCGTGCGTGTCGAGCGGTCGTGGCAGCGACATTTTTGGACGATCTTTCCCACGGCTGCAAAGAGCCGACTGTGATATTACTACCATTCGTCTGATATTCTTGCTAATCGATTTAAAGGTGGAAAAAAATGTCTCCGCGACGGCCGCTCGGCACGCACGCCAACCGCGTCGACGGACAGTGATTTTCGGACAGGCCCCAGCTTCACGGATCTTGAAAAACCGAGCGATCATAAATTTCTCAATGCAGGGAATCCTCGAAAAAAAAAAGGCTATTCTAGACTAAAATGAACTGAATATTCAACTACTCGGATGGAATTCATTATTTGTTTATTTAATTAATTGTTTGTTTGATTATTCACGTATTTACTACACCAATACTTAGTGATTCTATTCGAGTAGAAAAAAATCATCTGAACTTCTGCACTTCTGCATATATTTCATTTTTATTGTCCAACATTTCGATTTTTTTCTGTTCTTGAATTGCTTGATCATAAATTTAGTGGTTTTCTCCTATTTATTTTCTAGTAATTGTTTGACATTTTTTTGAATTTGAACTTCTGATTTTTTAAGGCAAGCCTTACAGTCTCTAATAGATCCAGATAAATAAATATTATTCACTTGATCCATCTGAGTCGAATCTTGGGTAATCAACTGGTTCGAGTACAATTCGTCTCCGACAATTCTCCTTAAAATGACCAGACTTTTCTCACTCAAAACCCAGATGAAAATTTCTGGCGTTAGAGAAGGAAAAATTCTTGATTTCCTCCCAGGTGGCTTTACTTTCCTGTAATTAGACGTCAAGAAGACCTAAGTGGCCTATGAGAACCAGGTAAGCTGGGTATGTGGGAATACCCCTTGGGTATCCGATCGCAATAGGAACACTTGTTTGCACCACGGCACTTCTAATTGAATTCCCAAACACAAGTAATGGTCAATCTAGGTGTGAACAGGGTTAGGTTCCATGAGAATGGGAAACAGCTAGTTTCACCCACAACCATCTGGGAAAGCGGATCCGGGGCCAGTGTTCAAAGAAGGGATATCAAAAAACCGAGCAAAAATCAGAATCTGATAAAAGGACCCAGTCCGAAAAAAATGGGTGGTCTTAGGGATATCATCAACGAAAACAAGCTGACAGGGTAAATTTTGAGGGTGGTAACTACTTTGAGAAAATTTGTCGCGCCAGTGCCGGGAAATTACCGCGACCTCGGACTGTGCCGCGATAGTTCCGCGATATTACCGCAGCGGCTCCACGATCAGACAATTCTGTTGCCGTGTTTTGGGCCTCGACATCGCCGCGATAGTACGGCAGCGGCTCCGCGTTAGAATCGCGCCGGCTCCGCGAGAATGCAGCAGCGAACCCGCGTAGAATACGATGTACTGCTCTGTGTGGTGAAATGAAATTGTCGCCAATTCAATTACCCAAGTATGAGGTACATTTCGTATGTCCTTGAGCACTATCGCAGAGCCGCAGCGGCACTGATGCTTCGCCGCTATGGCTCCGCGGTACGGCCGCCGAGGCTCCGCAATGGTGCCGCTTCAGTGCCTGTAGGCGCCGAAGCGGCCCTATCGCGGAGCCGCAGCGGCGATTTCTCTCAGAGTAAAACATCAACTACGCAATAGATTGCAAACGACTGAACTTCATTGGTGGTCTGCAAGATATTGAGCACCAGAATGAATATACAAAGGGTACACTACATGTGTGGTCCGTAAGAAGCCCACTAGAGCGAACTGCTACCGCTGGGAACACTGAACACCACAGGTGGTCCCAGGGAATTTATGTAGAAAAATGTGGCTTGAGGTACTTCACAAACTTCATGGGTGGTCCTTTAGATACCAACTAGGGGAACGATGTAGAGAAGCCTAAATTCCATGAAAGGAATCCAGAAATGGGTTGCAGAAAACCAAACTTTGTGGGTGGTCTGTAAGGTAACCACTACAAAATCAATTGACTAGGGGTTAACTCCATGGGTGGTCCGCAGGTGACCAACTGGCGATAAACATTGAGAAGAGTAAACTTCATAAGTGACATCTGGGAAATATAATAGAAAATGGTTGAAGGTGCCGCTAACACTTCATGGGTGCTTTCTAGTATAATGGCTAAGGGAATAGGTTGAAGTTGAGTAAACTTCATGGGTGGTAATTATAGCATTAGCTACTGGAGTGAACTGTAGAAAACGAAACTCCTTTGGTGGTCTACTTCAAGAACAAGTGAATTAGAGTAAATCTCGTGGGAGGTCTTTTAGGAAAGTAACTGCAGCCGAATGTTTTGATGAGTGAACTTCATGGGTGGTCTTTACGATATTGACTACGGGAACAAGTTGAAGAGGAATAAGTTCTATGAGTTCTATTTAAAATATCAACATCTGGAATAGATTGCTGAGATAAGCTATTTATTATCGAAGCAAGCTGAAGAAAGGTAGCCTTCATGGGTGGTCTGTGGGAAGTCTATAGCAAGAAAATGTCGCGAAAAGTAAACTTAATGGGCGATCTTCAGAAAAACGAATAGAGAAGCAGGTTTATGGGATTACACACACTTCATGGTTTGTCCTTTTGATATCGACTACGGGATTAAGTTGGGGCTAAGTAAATTTCATGGGTGGTAACTAAAACCTTAGCTTCTGGGATAGATTGAAGACGATTAAAATCCAAGGGTGGTCTTCAGGTATTCAACCAACTTCGGGAACAAATCATGTAGTTCGAGTAAACCTCATGAGTGGTCTTTTCCGAAATCAACTGTAGATAAATGATAAGAAGAGTAAACTACATAGGTGGTCACCAGAAAACTGAACAGAAATTATGGTTAACGGCACTATACTCACACTTCATAGGATGTCGACTATGGAAACAAGTTGATCCTGAGTAAATATCATGGGTAGTAAGTAAAACGTCGGCAACTGAAGTCGACTATGGAGAACTAAACTTCATTGGTGGTCTTGAGGGTATCAACTCCGGGAACAAATGAATATTAATGAATCTCATGGGTGGTCTTTTTAGAAATCAACTGCAGCTGAATGTTAAGAAGAGTATGTGGTCCCTAAAGGACTGAATAGAAAAAAATGCTCAACGCTACTGCCCATACTTCATGGGTGGTCTTTGGGATATCGACTACGGGAACAAGTTGGAGAGGGGTAAGATTCATGGGTGGTAACTGGAACATAAGCTTTTGAAAGTGATTGCAAAAAATTAAAATCCAAGGGTGGTCTTAAGGCATTCAACCAACTTCGGGAACAAATCATGTAGTTACAGTAAACCTCATGAGTGGTCTTTTTCGAAATCAACTGTAGATAAATGATAAGAAGAATAAACTACATAGGTGGTCACCAGAAAACTGAACAGAAAAGATGGTTATCGGCACTACACACACTTCATAGGTGGTCCTTAGGATATCGACTATGGAATTAAGTTGATCCTGAGTAAATTTCCTGGGTAGTAACTAATACGTCGGCCACTGAAGTCGACTGTAGAGAACTAAACTTCATTGGTGGTCTTGAAAGTATCAACTCCGGGAACAAATGGGTAAAGGTAACCCTCATGGGTGGTTTTTTGGAAATCAACTGCAGGAAAATGTTAAGAAGAGTATGTGGTCTCTAGAGAACTGAATAAAAAAAATGCCTGACGCTACTGCCAACTGTTCATGGGTGGTCTTTAGGATATTGACTACGGGAACATGTTGGAGAGGGGTAAGGTTCATGGGTGGTAACTAAAGTATTAGCTACTGAGATGGGTTGTAGAAAACTAAACTAAAAAGGTGGTCTTTAAAACGACGACCACGGGAATACGTTAGAGAAGGGTAAATTACATGGGTTGTCTGCTAGGAAAGCAACAGCAAATAAATGGTATGGGGAGTATGTGGTCCCTAAAGAACTAAATAGAAAAAATGCTCAACGGTACTGCCTACACTTCATGGGTGGTCTTTGGGATATCGACTACGGGAACAAGTTGGAGAGGGGTAAGATTCATGGTTGGTAACTAAACCATTAGCTACTGAAATGCGTTGTAGAAAACTAAATTCCAGGAGTGGTCTTGAGCCAATCAACGCCGGGAACAAAAGCATGAGAGTAAACCTCATGGGTGGTTTTCCAGGAAATCAACTGAAGGTCAATGTTTAGACGAATAAACCACACTGATGGTCCATAGAGAACTGAATAGAAAAGATGATTGCGTTTACTGCCCACACTTCATGGGTGGTTTTTAAGATATCGATAACGGTAACAAGTTGAAAAGGGGTAAGATTCATGGGTAGTAACTGGAACATTAGCTTTTGAAATGGGTTTCAGAAAATCTGAATTCAAGGGTGGTCTTATGGTATTCAACCACCTTCGGGAACAAATGATGTAGTTAGAGTGAACCTCATGAGTGGTCTTTTTCGAAATCAATTGTAGATAAATGATAAGAAGAGTAAACTACATAGGTGGTCCCTCGAGAATTGAATAGAAAATATGAATAACGGCACTATACACACATACTTCATAGGTGTTCCTTAGGCCTAGTGCATACTTACCGCGACCAGCGACGCGACATAATGTTTGTCCTCTATATCGACCGAAAATCAATATTGATGATATGCACTGTCGCGGTCGCGCGTCGTGGGAAGTATGCACAAGGCCTTAGGATATCGACTATGGAAACAAGTTGATGCTGAGTGAATTTCCTGGGTGGTGACTAAAACGTCGGCCACTGAAGTCGACTGTAGGGAACTAAACTTCATGGGTGGCCTTTAGGATATCGACCACGGGAACAAGTGAATATGAGCGAATCTCACGGGTGCTCTTTTAAGAAATGAATGTGAATGTTAAGAAGAGTATGTGGTCTCTAGAGAACTGAATAAAAAAAGGCTTAACGGTATTGCCCACACTTCATGAGTGGTCTTTTCGATATCGACTACGGGAACAAGTTGGAGGGTCCGTGGGTGGTAACTAAATCATTAGCTACTGAAATGGATTGTAGGAAACTAAACTCCAGAGGTGGTATTTATGGTACCAACGCGAATAACAAATGAATAAAAGTAAACCTCATGGGAGGTCTTTAGGACGTCGACTACGGGAATACGTTAGAGAAGGGTAAACTCTCGTGGTCTTCCAGGAAACCAACGGAAGGTCAATGTTCAGATGAATAAACCACATTGATGGTCCACAGAAAACTGCATAGAAAAACTGATTGAATTTACTGCCCGCGCTTCATGGGTGGCCTTTAAGATGACGATAACGGTAACAAGTTGAAGTGGGGTAATATTCATGGGTGGTAACTGAAAAATCAGCTTCTGACATGGATTGTAGCAAACTAAACCTCAGGGACATTCTTTAGGACGTCGACTACTGGAATCGGTTAGAAAAGGGTAAATCACATGGGTTGTCTGCTAGAAAATTAACAGGAAATAAATTATGTGATGAGTAGGTGGTCTCTAAAAATTAAATAGAAAAATGATCCATGTTTCATGGGCCCAATCCCAATTAGCATCAACCTGACCCTGGCAACATCTCGCTGACCTAGGCCACTACATTGCCAATGGACGTTACCCAAGGGCCAGACAAGGCCAACGTTGTTCGGGGCAAATAATGTAAGGGCCGCTAATGTATTCGACCAGACGAATATTTGCCGTGAACAAAAAGTGCTGCATCTAAGCGACGAACAAATCATTAGAAGAATTAAAGCTATTCGATGGGGTCATTGTGTGAGGGGATTATTTTGATAATGTCACTTGTATAATGTCAGACCTTCAAAAATCACCCACTAAAAGATGTGTTAAGGAATGAATGCAGTTGGAAAGTTCGAAAATTGAAAAAAAATCGCCATAAGTAATCTACACCGAACTAAGGAAATGTAGGAGCGGTGCCAAACGTGCACAGGGAGTAAAGAAATCGACACCGCCTGAATTGATGGAAAGTTCTATGGTGATCTGCCAACATTGAATGAAGACCGTGATCCATGGGGTTGAATAGCAGCGCTAACAAGAAAATGGCATCATCTTATTTCCTGTGTTTTTGCAGAGGTAAGCCCATAAAGTTGAGGATAATAACGGAAAGGTCCTGGAAAACTCCCAATTTATCGAAGAATAGACTTTCTAACCCCTCCCCCAAAGCTTTCAATCCAAGCTCCTCCGACTATTTTGTCTGTTTCGTGCGCAGTCCCTAGACAATGGAGCCTATCAATCGCGGGCAAGCTGCGCATCGACCGCGAGATAGGCGGCGTTTGGAGCGACATTCGAACGCGGTCGGCACGCAAACTAGCGTGGTCGATACGCACTGCGACGCGGTTAGTGCGAATCAATGGAAATTTAAAAGCAGCGTCCACGATAAATCTCGTTCTCGATGTTCCAGCGTGAAACACTAAGTTGGCAGATGCTGGAAGGGATAGGGTCGAGAAAATCAGCTAAAACGAGCCGAAAATCAATGAAAACGGCTTCAAAAGCTATCCCAGTACGCCTGCTCATCCCGCTCCGCCCCCATTTAGACGAGCTTGTGGCGCAGCGCACGTTTTCGCTGGCGAATTGCAAAACAACTGCCGCGTCCATCTTGTTCGATCCGAGCACATTTCGTGATTAGCGCTTGCTTGCTCAGCGTTTGCGGAAACTAGCAGGGCCAGTAAGCTCGTCCACGCGCTGAACGTTAGAAACCGCTATTTTAGCTTATTCTGAAAGTTTTTCTTCGCCATTTCTTCACAATTAGTTGCCACACGATCAAACAACACCATTCCTGGGTCGAACTTGGGTTTGATATTCATTGTGAAGATCACCACCAAGAGCGGTTGGTTCGGAGCTAAGGCCGCATGCACTATTTTGTGCACGCGATCAACATGCCAATGAGCGCATTTGGTGCGAAATGCACTTTTTGGCCGCGGTTGGTCCGAAACGAGGTTCTCGCTTGAGGTTGGTCCGTACCACATATTGTCTGAGGCAGAATTTGTCGTGTCGGAGGTGGTCTCGCTCTCAGCTTTTCTTGATAAGTTTTGCCCTATTTTCTTACCTCGACCTGAACTACATACTTTGAGACATAGAAGTGTCTAATAAGCATGTTTGAATCTTAGGATCTCTCTCAACAAGGAACATGCAGCACAGCGGCAACTATTCTTTTGAATAGACAAATCTTTCACAACCTGGGCTGGCTGCACCACTGAGTTTTCACCCACTTTGCGATTGTCTCTCCTAGACAACAAAGATGGACTTCACGCATTCCGCCGCGTTATCAGTCTAGTCAACGCCTTCAACTTTCCATGCCGTGATTGCATGGCGTGACCTCAAAAAATATTGCCATTTATGCGCGGTTACTCCAATCAGGGGCTAGGTCACCAGATTCAGAGGGGAGACAAGCAGTTCTCTTGATAAGGGCCAGGCTCGTCCGAGGAGGCCGGAAAACGGAACTGTCATTTCATTGTCGAGATTTTGATCGCTAAAATTGTCGGGTCGTGAAATGGTTAAAAATTCTATCACGTGGGCATTTCAGATTATCTACCGCTTTAGGTGGTATTTTGCGGAAATCAGAATTTACTGAAAACATCGGAAATGGGTGACTGCGATTTTCTTTGAACCCTATTGTGGACTTGTCCAGCTTCGAAACAAATCTTTGAAAAATGTGCCGGATTTTCTATCTAAATTTAACCATGTGAAAAATGTTGTAAATAGTGGGCTGAACTAAGGCTAGTGAGAAAGAGCGCGCACATTGCCAATTCTCTCAGCCGAATGGGTACAATTGCCGATTGCTTAACACTTAAGAGACCGCGTGTCCACACTGCGCACCCACGGCTGTTTTGCCCCTCGGACCGCGTGTCCACACTGCGCACCCACGCCATAAAACTTTTAATATTTTTATATTTCTCTGGCGTGGAGTCTTTCTTAATTACGGATAGGTTCCTTATGATGTAGCCTATTGACACTCACAGTGGTCAAGCATTTTCAGTGTTCCTAGTAATTTTACAAGCATCTCCAGAAATGGCACTTTTTGATTTTTCGAGCTTCTTTGGCTGGACATAAATCGTTCCGAACGTGGCTAAATCGTTCAAAATTTTGCTGCATTGACCTCGAGGGTTATTCGAGTTGCTGCACAAGGTTCTGGTTTTTACTTTTCAATTTCCAATGAAATTTCCTTCGACTGCGGTATATTAGCCATTGGTCAACTTTGTTCAAATTTTCGCTAAATTTCGAGTGGAGGGTAACTTGGGGGAAAAGGGGTGAAAACCTAGAAATAGTTCAGTGCTTAAAATTTTACTGAAATTAAACTACGGGGTATGTTTGGAGGCGCTGAACAATGAAGTGGTGTATATTTCACAGTTTTCCAAAGCTTCGCTGGCGTCTGTCGTTCGTCATCCGTTTGTAAACGTTTCAGGTTTTTGGCGCGACTTTGCTCACGTGGCCATTGGGGAGGAGGGGGTGCTGATCATGAATCTGATTCCCATTTTGAGATTTCTGATAAAGTTTCTGTCGGTCGCATCATACAACTTGGTAGATCAAAGTATTTGAGTCCGCCGAAAGTTCTACATGAGGTTTATTTGGGCATCACAAAGAAGAAGTTCGTTCATTTTTCAAATTTTTAATACTCCAGGTCGGCTTAGCACGGCTCAATCCTAACCATTAGCTGTAACCTGAAAAAAATTTCAGACGTCAACAAACAAACGCTTATTTCGTTACCAGCCTTGTGCATGTAAAGCTGGAATAACTTCCAAAATAAAAAAAGCAGGTCCGCGAAAAAGCGGTGGATCATTGCTTCACCATGGCCTCACTCCAGATCTCTGTGGAGCGACATACTCTCAGGCGGAGTAGAAACGGAATACCGGTTGTCTAAGTAAGAAAGCCTGCTCCGATCAAAATGGTTCCCAGCGGACCGCGTGTCCACACTGCGCACCCACGGAAACGATTAGCCGTGGAGCGCACCGGTCCGCTGTGGAAATTCGCCGTGGAGCAGGCGGTCTCTTAAGTGTTAAGTACATGTTGTATACACGCACCGCACCGCAACCGCACGCGTTGAATCAGTCACCCTCCCTGCAGCGGGTGGTGGTTGTAATGTGCCGAATCCGCTAAAAGGGCGGAGCATGAGCGAAGGGCCGGTGTCTCCTCCAATCACGGCCCTTCGCACCTCCCCTGCCCCTTTTGCGGCTTGAATACATAACGACCGCTGCATTCCAGCGGAAGGCGTTCAGTCCAACATGTTGACTATAAATGAGCAGGTAACGTCGGCATGGATCGTGAAGAGACTTTGCGTTCACTGTTGGAGGTTGGCGCAAACTCGGTGTCATATGCTAAAACATAGGTGCACCTAGTTTGCGCCAACCTTCAACAGTGAACGCGGAGTCTCTTCACGATCCATGCCGATGTTAGTTATTCCGATTTTTGACAAGTACAGACAGGCTAGCATAATCCCGCCCTTTACCTCAATTAGCATCATTCCGCCCCTTGCCTCAATTACGGACTGATAATAATGAGGATGTAAAAAAGAAACCTCATAACTTCGCTCCCGGGTGAGTTTAGCAGAAACGAATGACAGATTTGGAATCAGAATCGTGAGTGGCATATTGTGGTGTACACCTCAGTTGAATTCCCCACACTCGGTTAACTGGGGTTTAGTACAGTGCCCTACAGTAGGTGCCAATAGAGGACTAGAAACACAAAACGGCATCTTCGTCGACGTTTTCGGTCGGTGTCTGTGCGTGTGCGATACACGATGAGTCAGTGATAGAGCGCTGACATTTGGGGTGATTTTCTGTGGCGCCAAATATTATGATGATTACTCATTACAATATAGAATTGCTCACAGACAAGATTCTAATGTGGCCACGAAATATTGCAACATTTGTGCCAAAAGGTGCCGCCGCGGCTCTTTAAACACATGTGTGTGTATGTGTGTTTGGACCTTTCTTCCCTCATCTGCCGAGA
Source organism: Aplectana chamaeleonis (assembly GCA_029168955.1). NCBI lineage: Eukaryota > Metazoa > Nematoda > Chromadorea > Rhabditida > Cosmocercidae > Aplectana > Aplectana chamaeleonis. Next base: position 773,686 of record JAPDOI010000317.1, read on the forward strand.
CCTTTCTGGAAGGAGCCGCTGTAAGAGAAAAAAAACAGATTTGTGAAGGTCACCTTCTTACATATAAACTTTGCCACCTGGTCCAAACGAGGTTCTGCACATCAAAGGCACTGTTCACGATAAAGAATCGTATTTTGGTTTTCGATGTTTTTCAGAAGCTAAGTCTACTAAGAAGGGGTTAATAGAGAAAAGTCCCAACAGATCACTCAAATACCGAGAGAAAAACCGTTCAGAGATATCTTTGAAAAACTTCTCTGTGCCTGTTTGCGTGTTGCGGAGAATGGAGACAATGCATCGAACCTGACGTCAGTGGAATGATAAGAGGGGCTATTGTATATGCTGTGATGTTAGAACCTTTCGCGATAAAAAATATTTGACAATTCGGTGTCTGTTCGTACGGTAAAACGGACGCCGACAACTGTTACAGGACGTGGGCGGGGTGGCGCAATGGGTTGGCTGGCCCACGAAATTCTCACCCACTTCCCGGCCGTTTTTCAACGCATATCCGTTCTCATTCTTCTTAAGAGGGACCCAAACCTTACGTTTTTGCCAAAAAAAACGGGCAAGTTTTTCAACGTGAGCACTGCCTTTAAAGGCAGTGTCCACGATAAAAACTATATCTGATTTTTTTGGTGGAGATCGGCAGCTACGGGGCCTAGCGCAACCCTAACGTTGCAATAAACTTAGAAAAATGAGCTCGAAACGGTCCTTTACGGCCCAAAATTGGACACCTGTCAGCTCTTCACACCCCAGATCCACCACGCCCACCGACGTGAACAAATGAATGCTCAAGATTGTGAGATGAGCGATGTTTTCCGATCAATAGCCCCGTTCTTCCCTTCATTCTCAATTTCTCTCTCTACTCAGGTCAGCTCGGCTACATCGGCTGCAAAAGACGGTAAAAACAAGCATCGGACAACTCGTCCACCATGCTTATCTAGCTCAGTTTTTGAGGGACCATAACTCCGTTCCTAGAAGGTCTTGTACGATTCCAAAAACATCATTGGAATCAGGACGGGACCGTCTTCAAGATAGGTGGGAAAGCAAAAAAAAACGATTTTCAATGTGAACACTGCCTTTAAAGACCCAGTCCAACCTCAAAATCTATTTTTCCTTTTTTTGCTTATCTTGGAGAAAATTTCACGCTGATCACAATGGCGTCTCCAGAATCGCTCAGAACTCACCACGAACGGAGTTATGGCTCTTCGAAAAGTCCGATTTTGAACGACTAGAAGTTCGCGGACGAGTTCTCTCGAGCCTGTATTTTCTCGTTATTCGCAGTCATCCTTCTGAAGCAGGCCACAATATAAACTCAGGCGATTCTCGGCCTCGAGCCGCACCGAATAGGAATCGGAGCCGCCTGACAGTTCGGCTCGTTCTCCCAATCTCCGGGCTACTGCTGTTGCTGTTCGGGCCAACCGGAATAGCCCGGACAGCAACAGCAGTGGCCCGGACTGCAACAGCAGTGACCCGGACTGCAACAGGAGCGGACTCGCAGATTGGAAAAACGAGCAGAACTGTCAGGCGGCTCGGGGCCGATAATCGCCTGGGAAGGCAGACCGAAAACAAATTGAAGAACATAGAATTCGAATAAAATCATTCACGCGTCTCTTCCCTGTTGAGGTCGGAAACCTGGCAGTGGGCGTTACCCATTTTTTCTTTCAAAGGGGCGTGGCCGACTTTTTCCTAGCTTTTTCTCGCTTATATAAGCGAATTGAGATTTCGCGCTTGGCAGGGTTGCTATAGGCGGCGACCGGACCATAATATCAAAAATTACCTCTGAGGTTGGACTGTGCCTTTAAAGGCACAGTACACCCTCAGATATGAATTTTGAGATTTTCATGTAATTGTGTAGAAGACCCCTCCTGTATAACACGTGCCAAATGCGTGATCACACTTCCTCCAAATAGGCGAGATATAGGCGCCCACCACAGGCCCCACCCCCTTCGCTAACCGCCACAGGCCCGACCCCCTAACAGACTTTCGAACTCGATAGCGGCTCGATGGATGGATGAATTCCAACAAGTCGTCGTTCTTCAGTCCATTACCGGACTGTCTCCTTATCCTGGCTTTCTCTCACGCGATGATTGCCAATGAAGAGAAATACAGGCCTGAGACAACTCGTCCACCAATTTTCCACCCTCAAAATATAGGCATCTTTGAGGAGCTAAAACTTTGTTATTAGGGGGTCTTGAACGATTTCAGAGACACTGTTGTGATCAGCGTGTGACTCTCTCCAAGGTAAGCATAAAATCTGGAAATTAATTTCTTGGGTGTCCTACGCCTTTAAGGCCGAACTCAGCCTCAGGAAAACGGCTGGGTCAGTTCAGTGGTTTGTAGAAACTAAACCATAGCCTCCTCACTGACCTTAACCCACTGGAGAAAAGGTTGGGAGAAATGAGGCGAGACTGGGAGCGCGCGTGTTAAATGACAACGTTTTCAATGACGTCTGAAGAGTATTTACGAGCGGAACTGTCTCGTCCGAGAAAGGTCGTTGGGTGGGGAAATAGGTGGGGGACCTACCCAGGATTCACCAAGAATAAAAAAGGGGCCCATTTTTCCGCAAAAATGTAAGCTTTGGGTCCCTCTAAGAAGATTAAGAACAGCAGTACGGCGAAAAACGGCCAGGAATTGTTGAAAATCTCACGGATAAGCTGATTCAGTGCATCATCCCGCCCACGTCATATAAACGTTGTCCACCGTTTGTTACACCAAAGGAACAGTCGTCGAACCGCTAAATAGTTCTCCTTACCCCAACAGATTCTAGCATCCAATCATGTTCATCGATCCATCTTGTTTAAAAAAAATCTTCCGGTACACAAAACGGAAAATAAATTCACTTATCCTCTGTAAAAAGTAGTAATTCTCACGACCCAAGGCGCGAGCGATTCTGCTCCCTCCGTCTGTCATGCGCTCTATCACTGTCTCTAACCTCCGCTTCGCACCAGCACGCGTAGAAACCATGGGAGTTTCGCGGTTTTATAGCCTTTACATAGGAACCGCGAAGCTCAAAACCATTTCCAACGTCAGGTTCGATGCCGGTTCTGCAGTCTCCCGAAACACACCAAACAGGCGCATTTGAATATTTCAGAGGTTTTTAAACAGTTTTTGTCCGACATTTGTGAGCTCAAACACTCATTTGTTCATGTGTTAGTTATGACGTTACGCTAACCCATTTTACCCCTATATCCTACCTACATTTACTCTCTGAGATCAAAAAGAAAAACAAACAAACAACATCAACGACGGAGAGATCAATAAGAGCAAAGAGAGAGTGAATGGAGTGGCGATGAGGAAGGGGAGGAACAAAGGGCCAGTCAAATCAATCGATAGACTTCGACCGTAACCGACCGAGGCTCGAGACCTGCGCATCTAACAAGGAAACTACTATTAGGCCTCTTTCAGAGTTCGATCGCCGCACGACGTGATGGAATGATAAACATGAGCATCGATTGAGATCGCGTCGCTGGTCGATCTGTATTCAAAATATGCCGTCGCGGCGATCAGCGATGAAAGTGTAAAATTGGCCTTAGCGGGTTTTTAGAGTTCCACCGCGGCGCGGTGCGATTTCATGATTCATATGTGAATCGACGAGCTTCGCGTTATCGATCGATGCCCACAGAAAACATCTCATTGCGCCGCGCTGCGGTGGAACTCTAAAATAGGCCTTAGGGCGGGCCCATCCTCCGTGCGACCAGCGACGCGACGCAATGCTTACAACCGATATCGATCGAAAATTGAAATGCCTGATGTGCACTGTCGCTGTCGCGCGTCGCGGGAAGTATGATTCCGGCCTTAGTAAAAAGTGCCCATTCCAAATGAAACCTACTAGAACCATTCATTGACGTAGAGTTCGCTTATGCCTTTCGAAGCTGTTTAGAATGACTCTGGAAAAAGTTATTAGCGTTTTTCAAAGCCCCTCGGCAAGGTGAGGGTGCGCACCTCATCAGGCAAAAAAAATCTCTGATTCCACTCAAAACTTGAATGCATGGGTTACCTAGGGTGCTGAACACAAATCTGGGGTCCGCTTTTCGAAATTCTGAGGTATACTGTAGGTTACGGTAGGTACCAAGCCATTTATGGGGCAAAACCTTTCTTCTTATTTTGAAAATCGACAAAGGGCCATCAAATTCGTAACCAGTACCCCAAATAACACCCACAGAGAAATTTTTGGGTCAAACCCGAGACTTTGACCAAGCTACCGTGTACCCACCGTAACCTACCGTAATCTGACAAAAATCGATGAGCGGATTGCAGATTCGTGTTTCGCACAGCAAATAACCCCTAGTGCATCAATTTTAGCCATATCTATCGCAGCATTCCGGAAATCAGCTAGCGTCGCGATTTGCCATCAAACTTTCCCCCCGATGGGAAGCTTTGAACGAATCAAGTCGAAAAGCTCGGAAAATCGTCAAATAGACACCAGATTCGTGATCAGCGCCCCAAATAACCCAACGGGAAGGATTTTGAGTGAAATCTGCAACATTTTTTAACGCTTTCAGAGGTACTACTGTGCTTCTCTGAGCCCAATTTCGGTCCGCAATTGCGTCTCGACACGCTTCGCGGTCGCGCGTTTTGGAGTCGGAAGAATTTCCAGCGCCGCAGTCGCCGATCTGTTGACTCCAGGAGGGTTTTAGAAACTGGAAACTAGACGAAATTGGAGTAAACTGTATAAGAAAGCCATATCGAGTCGACCTTAGCGCTGGAAACTCGACCGACCCGAGCGCGTGCGGCCGCAAAGCGTGTCGAGACGCAATTGCGGACCGGAATTTGGCCGAGAGGAGCACAGTGTATCAATTAAGGGGTACAGAAAGAGTTGAAGAAAAATAATCCAGATTTGACTAAAAATTCGCTCTGGGGGTTATTTGGGGTGCTGATCACGAATCTGAGGTTCCTTTGTCTTCTTCCCGAAGATTTCGACTGAATTTCTCCAAAGTTTCCCACCAGCAGAAAAAATTGACGGCAATATCGCCTTTTGACGATTTCCGGACTGTGACGACAAATGTGGCTCGAATCGTTCTCCGGGGGTTATTTGGAGTGCTCTACACGAATCTGATGTCAGTTCATCGATTTTTGACAGCTTGCGGTAGATTACGGTGGGTGTACAGTAGTTCGGTCAAAGTTTCAGATTTATCTCAAAGTGTTTATCTGGGGTTTATCTGATGTGCTGAATACGAATTCGGTGTCCATTTGTCGATTATCAAATTATTAAGGTAGGCTCTTTCTCCTAAATGGCATGTTACCCACCACAACCTAAAGTAAACCTTGAAAATTCGACAAGCGAACCCCATATTCGTGTTCAGCACCCCAGATAACCCCAACATACATAACTTCAGCGAAATCCGGAGAAAAAAATTTTAAACACCCTAAAAATTCCATAAGGTACCCTTACCTTGCCGCGAAGCTTTAAAAAACGCCCATAACTTCTTTCAGAGTGGGTCTAGACAGCTGCGATGGGCATATTCGGACTTTACGTCGTTAGAATGGTTCTGAAAAGTACATTTCATTTGGAATGGTTCCAATGACTTATAGTAGCTTCCTTGCTAGCAAGCCAACGCACAGGTGAATGCCTATCGCAGCGATGTAATAGGACGCCGTCGCTCCTCAAAAGATCAACCTGTTGAGAAGAATAGTTACACTACAGGGCGGATGGACCTATTTTCGACCATTCGAGTTGGCTGAGCTGGCGTACATAGTGTTGGCTGCCAACAGCGAATGCAGGGCCAAGCGGTTGCTGCACAGCAGAACAACGGTAGGGGGGGGGGATAAAAATTCTCCGAAAATTAGTGATGTTTTTTTTTCTCGGGGAGGGGGGTTTCGTAGAAATTTTGGGGCAAAAAAATGAAGATTTTGGGAATTGGTTCAATACATATACCTACGAATGACTTAAAAATTCATCATTTTTCAAAAAAAATTGGTTTTCAAGGAGAGAGGAGCAAAGCTTCGTGGAGTCCGGGGCAACGAACGCTTGACCCCGAGCAAATGGTCTGTGCTGTGACGTTCTATCGACCTGCTGTCGACAACTAAGCAGGAATGAAGTCGCCCTGAAAGTTGCACCACAGACGGATTCACCCACGATTTCGCTCTCTGCGGATCATAAGGGCGGATATGGCTGGCGCCTGGGAGCGTGGTGATTTGTCGGTAGATGGTCGTGCGAGATATGTGTGGTAGGCCGTATACGGTGCTGTGTGAATAGTCTGCCGCCGAATCCCGCCGTTCACCGCTCACCTCCACTGCCCCAATAATTACAACCGACCGTATCAAAGCGGGCGCGTGCGCGTAACGCAACAAGGTCGCAACCGAACGGTGAAACTTTTGAAGGGGCAGCCATCTGGGTGAGGGGTCATCATGTTTGGGTCTCTAATAGGGCTTTCCGCCTGACCAAGAAAGTTGCATAAGATGCGGCAAAACTATGGGGACATGGAAAATTACAGAGATATAGCCCTCTGTCCGCCTGCGAAAGGAGGTATTAGACGAGGCAAAACTATGAGGACAAGGAGAACTGCACAGATATAACCGTCTGTCTGACCAAGAAAGGTTGAATAAGATGAGGTAAAACTATGGGGACATAGAGAATTACTGAGATATAGCCCTCTGCCCGCCTGCGAAAGGAGGTATTAGATGAGGCAAAATTATGGGGACATGGAAAATTAGGAGACAGAAGGCTTATGGAACAAAAATTTGTAAACTTATTTTAATCCACATTATATAAACAATAAATATAAGCATAAACAGGAAGTTTTAGAACTTCATCGATTTCAAATTTATAGTGAATGTGACTGTGAAACGCCGTCACGATCCTCGTAAAACCTCTCACCCGGATCATCCCCTCTACTGCGTGGGAACCGATGCAATCAGGCGTTTTTACAACCTACTCCTCCCTTATTGGTTGCGCGGGTGATCCCAAAAAGGGATGCACCTGGAGATCTGTGAACTTTTATTGAAATATGCAAGACTCTTATATATATTTTCGGAGTATTTTCTATGCGCCAGATTTTCCTGTAAAAAAATGATATTTTAGTGAATTCCTGAACAAAAAACTATTAATTTTTATTTCAAACTGTTTTTCCAAGATTAATTTTCAGACTCATTGAATTTTCTAAAATTATATCTTCATTTCCATAAATTTTTTAAGAAAATTCGAATTGATTTTTATTCCTGACATCTATGGGAAAATTTTTTCTTGTAATTGGTCTTTGCACTTTTTTCATATTCCTTGACAAGGAAATGATGGACTTTAAGAAAAAAGTAGCTTTTTTCAGTCTGACTAAAAAAGATAAGCAAACAAATGACACTGCAGGTTTTGTACAGTGGCATTCAAGGCGTTGGTGGTAATGGCTGAGAGGAGGAGGAATTTTATCTGAAGGTAAATAAATACCATACCTTTGCAAATAATAAACATGGACTAGTGATAGTGGTGGGAAGTTTACTCAGCCTGTGTTGGAATTACTACTATGAGTAATACATACTAGTAGAAAACTTCACAATAACATTCCTTCAGGGTTTTGAGAAAAAAATTGCAAAACTTTTTTTGACATTCAAATTAGCTAGCCTGAATTGGATCATTTTATGCGATTTTTTAAAGATTTTCAGCTGATTCTTGGTCGAAGATTATCTACATCGAGACTTGTAGACAAGTATTTCTTTTGTTTTATTCATATATTTTTCCTTCAAGCGAGAGATACTTTACCCATGAATAAAGTGTTCAAAGGTTCTACAGTCTGGTCCGTGGCTTGTTTCCGCAGAAAAAAAAACATTTCAATCTCACGCGCGGCTGGCGCGGGCGGTTTAAATCTCACCGGTGGCTGGCGGTATGGTGAGATGATCAGCTGCGTTCTTCTCTCGGCCTGAGTCGATTAGCGGGCGGGCGCACGCGAACGCCGCGTCAGCTGCGGGTGAGATTTGGATGTGTTTTCTTGAGGAAAGAAGGCACGGACCTAACTACATTAAATGCGAAACAATAGTATAGAACATTTTTAGCATTGTATCAATAGTATCCGAAAAATCAATGAAATTATGTCTGTAAAGATTTCAGCGCTTTTAGGTAGCTAATTAAATAACGAAACATTTGATTTTCATATCCATTGTTAACATATGGTATAGTTGTACAATTTCGAAAAAAATGTCGAACGAACGAGAATCGAAATTTTTTCGTTTGAAAGGCTTTCGAACGAACGAAAAATGAAAAAAATTCGTTCGAAAAAATTTCGAAGGAAAATCGAAAAATTTTCGCTCGAAAACATTTTGAAAGAACGAAAAATAAAAAATTTTCGCTCGAAAAAATTTCATGCGAAAGAAAAATGAAAAAATTTCGTATGAAAAAAATTTGTTCGAAAAAATTTCGAACGAACGAATTTCGAAAAACTTCCGAAATTTCGGAGGTCGAACGAACAAGAATCGGAACCAACCAAAATTTTGATTTTTTTTTCGAAATTTCGTATTTTTTTCGAAATTCGTTGAAAATTTCGATTTTTTTTTTCGAAATTTGTTCGAAAGTATTCCGAACGAACGAATTTCCAAAAAATTTTGAATTCAAAAATTTCAAAAACACGAATCCAAATTTCGATTTTGAACGAACGAAATTTGAAAAAACTTCGTTCGACGAAATTTCGAACGAACGGAACCTAAAAAAATTTCGATGGACGAATTTTCGGACGAACGAAAACAAACGAAAAAAAATGCCGAAAAATCTTTCGAAAATTTTTTGAAAATTTCGTTCGTGTACAACTATGGATTGGATGATGAGTGAAAATAAACGAAAAAAATGACAAAAAAAAAGGTTACGGTGGATATAATACCATTTAGCTGACTCAAAAATTTTCTAGTGTCTAGGAAATCAATGAATGAACTTCAAATTCGAGCTCAGCACACTAAATAACCTCAACTGAGAAGTTTAGAGCCGAATCTGACTATTCACCGAACTAAAGTCTGTTCGAATGAGGCTCTTCGCCCACGCGGTCGGCGTGCGTGCCGAGCGGTAGTCGATAGGGCATTTGTCGGACTTGTGAATCGGTTGGCGAGAATATTCGACAATCAGGCCTCTTTCAGAGTTCGAACGCCGCGCGACGCGACGGGATGATAACCATGAGCATCGATCGAGATCGCGTCGCACGTCGATTAGAATTCAAAACATGCCATCGCGGCGATCAGCGATGGAAGTGTGAAATACCCTCTATTAAACGTCGTAATTCACAGCATTCAAGGCGCGAGCGGCAAGCGCGACGCCTCGGCCTCCGTCTGTCCTGCGCTCTCTCACTGCCTCTAACCTCCGCTCCGCACCGGCACGCGTAGGAACCATGTGAATTTCGCGGTTCTAGAGCCTTTACATAGAAATCTCAAAGCTCAAAACCATTTCCAACGTCAGGTCTGATGCCGGGTCTGCAGTCTCCCGAAACACACCAAACAGACGTATTTGAATATTTTAGAGGTTTTATAGCCTGTAGGTCTTATTGAGTACCATTCCAGTCAGCTGCTTAGAGGCGTGAGAAGAATTTCTCTAAAAATTTTCGTGTGACGGCCAACACGCACGCAGACCGCTTGGGCGGACAGTCTCATTCGGACGGACTTTACATTACCGCAATATATCGAAAATCGATGAGCGGTCCTCAGATTCGTTTGAAGTTTTCCGAATAACCCCAGTATGTAGCTTTCGGACCTAGCATGTCCAAATTTAACAAACTTTTCGCTCATCTACCCTAAGGCCAGGATCATACTTCCAGCGACGAGCGACGCGACGCAATGGTTACCATATGTATCGACCAAAAATCGATATGCCTGATGTAAACTGTCGCCGTCGTCGGTCGCGGGAAGTATGATCGCGGCCTGAAATCACGAACAGAAAAAACACAGGCTTAAAAAATAAAATAAGAAAAGGTAGAACAAGAAGGGAAAAGGAGAGAAAGATTGTAAAAGAGAAACTTTCATAACATGCCCAAGTGCGACTCTCAATGAATCTTGGCATTGATATGTAGTTGACCTTCGATATATGTAAGCGCATATTCTACCTCGGATATATTCCCACTTTCATAGGGCTTTCCTCAAGCGCGGGTCATCTCCAGGCTTGTTGATCAAATCCACAGCTCACGGCGGCGTGGATCCCCGCTGTAAATTGCGCCGCAGTGATGAGAGGGCAGTTACGCATTTTGAGCTGTGGATTCGATCAATAAGCCCATGCCCGTGCATATGGCTGGCTTAGTGTTTTTGTGAATCGAGTCAGTCTAAACAGTAAAAAAGATCGGATTAGTACTGTTATTAATAAGCAAGTTGGCAAGGAAGTAAAGAGTCAATGAAAGACTCTAAGAAGCGGGTTTTAATAAGAAGACAGCACGAAATGAAAAAAAAACAAACAAAAATTACTCTCTGCCTCGTTTCCAATCCTCAGGACGAGTTGTGGTGATTGTAACCAGAGAGCTCGTCCAAATCAGGGTATTCCATATGGGACCCTACGTGCGTCTAGAAGCATTTTCTCGCTGGACCTTGTTCGTTCAGAAAAGCTGTACGCAGCTCTAGAGGGTCCATATATTCGGATTCTGCATTCAAAATGGTTCAAGAAAAATACATCTCTATTAGAACGGCTATACTTTGCAAAACCTTAACCTGGTAAGAAAGGTAACAGAGTATAGCCACGGGGTAGCTAGGGATATGAATTTACTGAGGACAGGAGCGAAACAATTCATATCAAACCAAAAAATACAAAACTGAAGAACAAATGTATTCTGTTTATCTTAAATTGCACAAAACACGGTCCGCCAATAGTCCTCTAATTGGCCCGCTAGTACCGTAGTGTACGTCCACGACGCGTACTCGGCAGATCCGGGTGGCAGGGTGTGTGGCCGAGTGACGGCATTGACGGATCGATTGCTCTGCACACCGGGTGCACACCCGGGTCGGCAGAGAACGCCTCGTGGACGTACACTATGGTACTAGCGGGCCAATTAGAGGACTATTGGCGGACCGTGTTTTGCGCAATTCAAGATAAACAGAGTATAAATAAAACGAAGGTTGAGTAAACCAAAATAAAATGCAATAATAGATTATAAAGAAAAAATTTCAAAAATTCAATAAATAATTAAATAAATAAATAAAATAAAAAATCAGTTACATAATAAAAGTTCTATTCTTTTCACCTATAAAACGCAAAAATACTGTTTCAATATTGACATTCTATTATTTCTCTGCCTATGGAATAATCTATTATTCTTGTTTTTCGTCTTCAAGTGCGATACCTGACTTTCTCTCTCTCTCTCCATCTCCTCGCCCCACCTAGCTGACTCGGCCGATTTCCGATTGGCAAATGGCCATTCGCCTTAATTTTATGGTGTCCGCGATATGGTCGGCCGACCTTGTACGCACTGATTTCTCATCAAATTTCGATCCACCTTCTCCTTGTCTCATAAGCCGACCGCAACTTACAGAATTCAGTAGCTAGACCCCGAACGATTTCTGGGGAGTTTACTAGTTTTCTCTGGGCCAAGTGTTCCTCAAGCCTAAAACTTGAGAATAGTTCAGAAAATTTGTGGCTAAGGTGAACAGGAAAATGAGAAAAGTTCGGTCTGTCTGTAAGTCGGCGGCATGTCAAAAAGGCAGCCGAAAATATCGTGTTTTGAATGGACAATACGGCCCCGACTGATCCATCATGCTCACCCTAAAAGATCATTCGGCTCGCTTTGTTTTAGTCGTCTGGCATAGATTGATTACAAGGGAACATCCATAGAAGGTTCTATCAAACGAAATCATGCCTTGTGTACGAAAAGAGGGGAATGGAAGCGAATTCGTCAAGCATATCCTTTTGGGTGAACCGTTCAGAGATGCAAAAAAAATTAGCGAATGTTGACAGTTTTCTAACTAGGGAACCTCGCATGGCCTACCCCACCATTTAAAAGATGATGAATGTTTTCTGGTCAACTATGGTCCGCTGTCGCCGAATCTGCCGTCGGATTTTGCAACGGACACCTCTGAACGAAGTTATAAGCGTTTTTAAAGCTTTGTGAAAAGGCTACCCATCAGCCAATTTTTAGGCTGCTTGAAAAAAAAATTCGGATTCGGCTCAAAACTTTCAACTGGCGGTTACTCAGGGCGCTGAACGCGAATCTGGGGTCTGGTCGTCGCTAGACTTGTGGTTACTGCAGGTTACAGTGGGCATAATGGCTTTAGCTACCTTAAAAATTCGAAAATCAAAAAATCGACCTCAAATTCGTGTTCGGCGTCCCAAATAACATCCAGAGAGAAATTTTGAGCTAAATCTGAGATTTCGACCAAGCTACCGTATAACAACCGTAACCTACCGTAATCTATCAAAAATCGATAAACGGATTGCAGATTCGTGTTTAGCACTGCAAATGACCCCCAGAGCAACAATTTGAGCCATATCTATCAAACACTTCTGAAATCGGCAAACGTCTCGATTTGCCATCAAATCTCCCCGATGGGAAGTTTTGAACAAATCAAGTCGAAAAGTTCGGAAAATCGTCAAATAGACCCTAGATTTGTGATCAGCGCCCCATGTAACACACCTGGAAGGATTTTGAGTGAAATCTGCAACATTTTTTTTCTAACGCTTTCAGAGATATAAATACAGAAAATACCCAACAGAAAATCCGCACAAGTCCAAAACACTATCAGTCTGTGCAAAGTTTGGAAAATGAGCCTTCACCCGAAATTTTGCTCAGTGGGATAGTTTTGGGAGCTGAACACAAGCATGAGGTCCGTTTCCGGATTTCGTAAACAATAATGCGCGTTTTTGATAGAAAAAAAGGCGGGAAATACGAATTTTGACCGGCTATAACTTTTTTTCGCACATATCCGCTGCAAAATCCGAGTTCAGAATCGAAGAGGGCGTGCTAGAGTTGACTAGAAAACATTTATCAGCTTTCTGATCCGGGGGATCACCATGCGAGGCTCCCTAGTAAGCACAACTAGGATGGAACTGTCACTCATATACTTTCAAGGCTTTATATGTATGTACAGGCCATAAAACGGCCAAACTCTCACCGTCGACTGCGGACTACGCGCTGCGTGACCGCACGCGCTCGGAATAGGACAGGTTTTGGTCGCCGCGCGCGACGTCGACCAGCAGCTGTGGTGGTTTTTTTTTAAATTTATTCCTGAAACGAAATAGTAATTTGCTTAATCCTAACACATATGGAAACATCAACAAACATTACAAAAACCACTAATCCAACGAAAAACAAAAGAATACATAAAAAAACCCACCACAGCAGCTGATCGGCGCCGCGCGCGCCGACCAAAACTCGTTCTATTCCGAGCGCGTGCGGTCGCGCAGCGCGTAGTCAGCAGTCGACGGTGAGAATTTGGCCGTTTTATGGCCTGTAGAGCATCGAATTTCGCGTAAAACTGTGTTTGAGGTTGACTATCAGACCGTAGATTGGTGAGTTATCATTTTTAAAATGAAATTTCAGGGGTTTCGGTTAGCAGGGTAGGCAATTTTCCGAAGCAATCTCGTTGGAGCTGCAAATTCTGACTATTAATTCGCTATTAAACATAACTCAAAAACCAAATGCTGGAAGAAAGGGTGAAATGCTGCCAAAGGAAATGGTTATCCGTGCAAAAGGGGCGATTTTCGTTGATTTTCTCAAAAAGAAACTTCTTATGAATCAACACGAAATTAATACGCATAATATAGTGTGTTTCATAATCATACTGTGCTTCTCTGGGCGAAATTCCGGTCCGCATTTGCGTCTTGACACGCTTTGCGGCCGCGCGCATTCGAGTCGGGAGTGTTTTCAGCGCCGCAGCCGCCGATCTGTTGACTCTAGGTGGGTTTTAGAAACTGAAAAAGTAAGCAAAAGTGGAGAAAACTCTATAAAAAAGCCATATCGAGTCGGCTTTGGCGCTGGAAACTCGACTGACTCGAGCGCGTGCGGCCGCAAAGCGTGTCGAGACGCAATTACGGACCGGAATTCGACCAAGATAAGCGCAGTACGAACACCCCCAAAAATGGTTTTTTCAAGAGAACGTTTTTTTCAGATTTAACGCCTAAAATAAGAGCGGAGTACAGGTTACCGTCTTTTCAGCCAACTCCAAATGTTTTTGAAACAATTTTTTTGCCATTCTTACCGTTTCAAAATCATACGAACACTTACAAAAATAACATTGATCAAAAACAAAAATATCACCATTGAAATCACGCAACAACTTGCAAGTGAAGGGGGCGGGGTTTACTGTGGTTAGTGTAAGTGGGCGGGGCTTCCTCTTACTAGTGTAAGTAGGCGGGTTTTCCTGTTAGTGGCGTTAAATGTCGCAAAGAGGGGCGGGGCGTCGGGATCGGTGAGTAAAATGCGTTCCGTGCTTCGAGAACACTGCGCACAACTTTTTTACAGTGGGCGGGACTTCCTGCTGTTAGTGTAAGTGGGCGGGGCTTCCTGTTGTGAATGTAACTGGGCGGAGCTTCCTGTTGTTAGTGTAAGTGGGTGCGGCTTCCTGCTGTTTTTGTAAGTGAGTGGGCTTCCTGTTGTTAGTGGAGATCGGTGAGTTGAATGTGTCAGCGCTTTGAGAACACTGAGCACAACTTCCTGAGAGTGGGCGGGGCCTCCTGTTCATTGCGTTAAAGGTCGTAAGAAGGGGCGGGGCGTAGGGAGTGATGATTAAAATGTGTTATGGGATTCGAGAGCCGCGCGCACAACTTCATGAAAGTGGGCGGGGCTTCTTGTTTGGCATTCGAGTTGGGCGGAGCTTCCTATTCATTGCGTTCAAGATCCTAAGAAGGGGCGTGGCGTCGGGATCAGTGAATAAAATGTGTTGCGGGCTTCGAGAACACTGCACACAACTTGAGAGTGGGCAGGGCTCCATTTTCCGAGTGTAAGTAGGCGGGGCTTCCTGGTCATTGAGTTGAATGCCGTAAGGGCGGGGCGTCAGGATCAGTGAGTGAAATGTGTTACGAGCTTCGAGAACACTGCGCAGAATTCTGTGAGAGTGGGCGGAGCTTCCTGTTCTTAGTGTAAGTGGGTAGGGCATCCTATTGTAGGTGTGAGTGGGCGGGGCTTCCTGTTCATGGCGCTAAAAGTCGTAAAAAGGGGCGGAGCGTCTGTGCCGATGAGTGAAATGTGGTAGGGGGTTTGAGAACACTGCCCACAGCTTCGTGGGAGCGGGCGAAGCGTTCTATTGTTAGTTTAGGTGGGCGGGGATTCTTCTTCTATGTGTAAGAAGGCGGGCCTTGCTGGTCTTTGTGTTAAAGGTTCTAAGTAGGAGCGGGGGGGGGGGGTCGGTGAGTAAAATGGGTTACGGGGCTCGAGAGCAGTGCGCACAACTTCTTCAGAGTAGGAGGGGCTTGCTGTTCAATAGTGAAAGGGGCAGGGCTTCTTGTTCATTGCGTTAAAGGTCGTAAGTAGGGGCAGGGCGTCGGGATCGGTGAATAAAATGCGTTACGGGCTTCGAGAACACTGCGCACAACTTCTTGAGAGTAGGAGGGGCTTCCTGTTCAATAGTGGAAGGGGCGGGGCTTCTTGTTCATTGCGTTAAAGGTCGTAAGTAGGGGCGGGGCGTCGGGATCAGTGAGTAAAATGTGTTACGTGCTTAGAAAATACTGCGCACAACCCAGTTAGAGTGGGCGGAGCTTCCTGTTCTCAGTGTAAGTGGGTGGGGCATCCGTCTGTAGGTGTGAGTGGGCGGGGCTTCTGTTCATTGCACTAAAAGTCGTAAGAAGGGGCGGGGCGTCTGTTCCGGTGAGTGAAATGTGTTAGGGGTTTTGAGAACACTGCGCACAGCTTTATGAGAGTGGGCGAAGCTTTCTATTGTTAGTTTAACTAGGCGGGGATTCTTCTTCTAGGGGTACGTAGGCGGGGCTGCCTGGTCTTTGCGTTAACTGTCGTGAGAATGGGCGGAGCGAAGGGTGAGTAAAAAATGTTACGTGCTTGGTGAACACTGCGCACAAACAACTTCTTGAGAGTGGGCGGGGTTTCCTGTTCATTGCGTTAAAGGTCGTAAGTAGGGGCGGGGCGTCTGGACCGGTGAGTAAAATGTGTTACGGGCTTCACGAACACTGGCGGGGCTTTCTTTTACTGGAAATAAAATAAAATTTTTGTTCCGTACTTGATTTCTCTACTAACTGCTGAGCGATTTTTGGCGACAAAGTTGATACGGAACTGGAACGAGCGCAGGGCGAGAGTATATGTGCGACTACATGATCATAGCGTGATGTTGTAGAAATGCGATAGATGTGATTGAACAGCTCTGATAAATCGCCCCCTGCAGTTTTTATAAACTGCTGATGATATCACCATCGCATGATGAGACCATCAGAATTCCAACGGGCCTGCAGCACACAGTCCAAGGTTCATCCCGACGGTGTAGAAGATTCGAGAGAAACTTTGTGTTACGAAATTTCATGGGGGTCACATATCCGACATAAGTATTATACTTTGGTTCGAATCGAATAATATTCGGATAATCATTCTGAATTATTCGATATTCGATTGAACGGTCTCAATGGAAATTTGGACAGTTGATACGGAAAATCAGATTATTCTTTTTTTCGAATATTCGGTTCATTCGAAAACTTAAAACACCCGTTTTTTTTCGAAAATTTGTCCTATTCGGAAAGTTCTAATATCAATTCTCTCTAAAAATCGGTTCAATCTTAGAGTCCATATACTCTTCCCTAATCTTCGGTACACTCGAAAAATTATAATAATAATTTTTTTTCAATGTTCTGTTCATCCCGATAGTTCCAATATCCGTATTTTAGAACACCCGACCAATTTCAGGTGCACTCAAAAGCACAGTACGCCCCCAGAAAGAAATTTCGTGATTTTCATGTAATTTTGTAGTAAGCATATTTGGACATGTCGAGTATGACATTAGCCGGGTGCGTGATCTCAATTCCTTCAAATCAGCGAGATTTATGTAAGCGACGAGCACGGGCCCACCCCCTCAGCCATCGCCATGGGTCACGTCCATTTTCTGGATTTTCAAACTTATTATTGGATGTATGAACCGTGTTATCGAGTTTCACTTCCTTTCCGGGCTCTTTAATAGAATTCGTCGCGAACCTGCCGCGAACCTGCCGCGTAGTGGCCTATCAGGCTATGAACCGGCAGGTTCAAGGCATGTTTGCGGCTTTGCGAAACTTGCGCGAATCTCACTCTTGGCACTTTCTTCTGAGGTCTTATCAGAACTACTATCGAGATACCATCGTGATCAGCGAGTGAAGATATCCGAGTTAAGTATAACATCTGAAAAATAATTTTTAGGTCTTTTACACCTTTACCTTCACATTAATCAGCGCCAAAATTTTTTGCGCTCATATCAAATAAAATTTATTAGTGTGCTGCACTAAACTATGATACCGCAATCAACTTCCTTAGGAAAACAATACGAAAACTTCATTCATAGAGCACTTAGTTTAGTGCGAGTACTGTGCTTCTCTGGGCCAAATTCCGGACCGCAATCGCGTCTCGACACGCTTTGCGGCCGCACGCGTTCGAGTCAGTCGGATTTCCAGCTCCAAAGCCGACTCGACGTGGCGTTTTTATACAATTTCCTCAAATTTTTCTTAGTTTCCAGTTTCAAAAGCCCACCTAGAGTCAGCAGATCGGCGGCTGCGGCCCTGGGAGCTCTTCCGCCTCGGGAGCGTGCGGCCGCGAAGCGTATCGAGACGCAATTGCGGACCGGACTTTGGCCCAGATAAGCATAGTACATTAACTAGATTGCGACAAAAATATAATATCTATGTGTACGCATAATCAGGGTTTGGTTTCCGTGTGGTTAGATGTCTTTGAGGTAAAGCTTCAACATGTGGGCATCGTATCTCTCCATGCAGTCAAGATGGATGAAGGAGTACTCGCCCGGTGTTACAAAGTAGCCATTCACCTCACGACTGAACAGCGCATAATTCAGTCTGAAAGATGATGCTCCGAAAATTGAGAGCAATATCGATAAAACAGGGAACCTGACTAACTCACAGTGCTATTTGACGCAGAAGCATAACGTGTACTTCCGCATCACCATGGATCTCCACAAATATCTGGAAAAACAATAGTGTACTTCGAGGTGCTGGCTAGAGAGATCATGTACTTGTGAGTATAAGGATTCAAGGAGAACGGACCTTTACTCCGCGAATCATAAAGACAGGATGCGCCCCCCCCTCCCCCAAATTGTCGGCCTCGTATTTGTTGTGCAGGATAGATATTTTTCGTAGGTACTTCTGTGATCAGGATGAGAAATAAGGCCCCCGTCATAGTCGGTGGATCTACTGAGTCCCACCCAGTCGATACACACCGAATTCGTGGGAAACGGGTGCAAAAAAATCAACCCACTGAGTCCGACTGCGACCGTCTGATGCCCACCGCAATCCCCCCGGTCGATACTGATGGTTCTCATGCGTACAAGGGCGGGGCCAATGCACCGACTCAGTCCCACCGAAATCATCCTCACCCCACCCGGTCGATATAGGTGTTTCTCACGTGAGTTGGGTGCATTTTTTTCGGCCGACTGCGACCTGCCGAGCCCCGCCGCATCACGACTCTCGTCGTCTGCGCTCTGCCCCACGTGCTGCTGCCGCCGACTATCGGTTGCGGGTTTCGCAGAGGAAGTGGTTGGCGCTGGGGGCAACCGGACTCAGTCGGACTCAGCAGGTTTTTCGACGAAGTCTGACGGGGCCTAAGCCCGTATACTTCTTTTGAGCAATGTCAAGTCTTGTGCATTTCTCAAGAGTGCTGTCGAGAAATGCTGTTTAGACGGCAGCTTGTGTATTTCTGGCTGCGGGTGTGCCATAACGAAGATCTTCATAATGATATTGACGCACTGCATCAACGCTTGACACAAGGGAGGTGCAAACATCTCCCCACACAATCTCAAGTGGCAACGGAAGGTCGACTTTGACTGTTTGGGTTTATTGTGATAAGACCGCCAGATCGTCAGGTTCAATGCGCTTTAAGGATACTTTCGGGTCCTGTCTGGAATCGACCGACTCGACATAGGCAGAAGTCTTGGACGGATGTGGTAAAGGAGAACTTGAAAACAGCTACCACTAAAAGACATTCAGCCGCAATGTTTTATTCCGCAGGAAGTGAAATAGCGAGCAATCGATTGATTGTGTTCAAATTGTGGCTCCGGACCGTGACAATTGGACACGGCTGACTACTAGGACGGCACACCTCGGCGAAGATGCGTACTGACCGCGTAAGGGGTCGTTCATACACCCGCCGCGGAGCGGCGCGGCAATAAGTGGGGCGGCGCGGCGCGCCGCTTGAAAAATCGCGCCACCAGGATGTATGATCGGGCTGTGTCAACTTTACGCGGCGACGTCGCAGAATGACGTTGAACACAGCCTGGAGTAGCTCTGACATGACACAAGCCGATTGTAGTGAGTGATTTCTTGTGCAAAAGAAACATCTATAATCTTTCGTACCATAACACAGCACCCGACATCGGATAGAGTCTTAGAAAATAATTTCTCTATAGAAAAATGATTTCAAAGGCCAAAAAATGAACTTTTCACAACCCAGCATACTCTAAACAACGCCCAGGACCTCGGAAGGAATTTTAGAGATGAATCAGAAGAATAAAATTGAGAATGCTCATGAAAAACCAGCAAAAGAAGACGACTATGTCAATGCGGATCGCACGCGGCCGCCGCGCCGCCTGCTTTCCTCGGGCGGCGCGGCAGCACCTAGGCCGCGTGCGGCACCGTTGAAAGATTTCGAGCAGAAAAACTTTGAACGCCTCGCGGCGCCGCTTGATCGATATGGCTGCATTGCGTCTCGCCGCGCCGCGGCGGAAGTATAAACGACACCTAAGGCGGAAGCCAGCTGATGAAGACAGATTCTAATGAGATTCTAATGAAGACATACAAAACATACATATGTCAGACCTATAATTGAAAGTGGAGTCACGGCCTTGACTCCATATGAAAGGAGGGATAACGATGTTTTAGAAAGGGTTCGGAGCAACTACACTAGGGGACTTTTGATTCGGACAGAAGGATTTGATTATTCATTGATACCGTGTGCTAAGAAGCGAAACACAATTCTCAATTTAAGCTCGTTAGAATCTCGTCGAAAGCTAAGAGACGCGTGAATGGTATTCAAACTATGTAATATCTGGGCAGCTTGGTGTTAGAGTGTGCCGATTCTACAGTTTGATACAATCGAGAACCAGGGGACGACAGATAAAGATATCATTTTCAATCCCTACAACCAATTTGAGAAGGCACATGTTTACATGCAGGGCAGGCTTAATCTACATATTTGGAGCTGAAGTACACCGCCTTACCAAATATGCTTACATACGGTTCGTTCAAACGTATGCCTGGTACGAAGTTATTGAGCTTTTAGGTGTGCATGAGGGTTGTTTTACACAATTATTGCAGCGTTTTATCTCACACTTGTCCTATACAACGTAATAAATGAAATGAAAAGAAAAAAGTCATCAGAAACATAGGGCACCCTTGGCGATATCGCAATTTTCTTTTCATGGAAATAGATGATCACAAAGATGATGATGACAGTGGCAGTTGTTTTGTGCAGCTTCCTACAGAGTATTGTAGAGATCTATTCAGCTGACGTTTTGACGTCTTGCCAAAATCAACTTTGCCAATTCCACAATTTATGGACAGTCGTACATGAACAGTGGTTTTTGAGATAATGGTCAATTGACTTTCCTCTCACCCTTCTTGCATCAAATACGAAAAATGAAGAGGAAGATGCTCGGAATCACACATCTCGACCGCCGGACAAATGAATGGTTGTAGAGAACAACAAAGCTTCCCGAATGAGGAAAAAGAGTAGTTGAAAGGAAATGAATGTGAGCCGGAAAAAATGTGTATCACAGAAAACGATCGATGGACAAGGACAATAACAGAGTGGAGGCCATGGATATGGGCGCGTTGTTCTGGTCGACCCATGACCAGGTGATATCGTTCAACAATAAACTTGATTTGAGATACTATCGACCAAGTTGATCAGTCTTTGCGAGTCAATCTCGCTCCATACCGCGATTAGAACCAGCTGAAGTACAGGAATCGAGAAATTTCCCCGCTCAATAGGTGAGATCCGGCGAAGCACAATAACGCAGTTCTTCATGAGGTTAAGAGATCAGGGCTGTGGGCGAGCCACTCGGAAAGATTGTTTTCGCCGAGTAATTAAGTTCACCTCAGATTCGCTCACATGAACGCTCACGTTTTCATGCTAGAAACAGCCAAAAAACATAGGGAGATGAAGGTACATAAGTATAACTTTTGCATCGCATGGTACTTGCTAGAGTTCATATGACAGATGCAGGATACAAGTAAAGACGTTCTTCAAGACCAAACGCCCTCACAGATCATGTAAGATCTACCTACGCAGATCTGACGGCTGAATTAAACAGGACCTTTTCTCGAATTTCTTCAGCAGCACTGCCCACCGACAGGCCCATCGAGATTCAACCTCAGAAAAGAGCATCATCTATACACAAATAGTCGAAGTCACTGTCCACTTGAACCGTCAGAACTGTGGAGGCGAACGTGCACGATTTTTTAGGGTTTTGATTGATTGATTGATTCGCTCACGTCTGTTTGAGACAGCCGTGATAGAATAATACAGCAAAACCAGCATAGAAACATAAAAACGGAATCGAAAAGCTGATAACATGAGTCATTCACAAATTGAAAGCTGAGAAACACATTGAATCGCAGCACCATAGAACTTTAAACTCGAGCAGAGTTTTTTCTGTCATTCGTTTGAAAGAAGAGAAACTCTGCGTGGTAGGAGGTACGTCAGATTTCGGAGCTAAATAAGCAGATCCAGCTCGGACTGTGAATGAATGTGCCCTGGCGCCTGATCTCGGCTTTGAGTACCATATTTTATAGGGAGTGCCTCTAGTCTTCGAAGGAATGAGTTTATAGAGTTCAGACGAGCGTATTAACCAGTGAAGGACGTCTACAGCACGCGTTCGTCAGCTAGAGGATGATTTTCATCTAGTACCAGAGGTCCTGAGAGAATTACCCATGTTCTCCTTATTTAACTTGATTTTGTGAATGGACAAGGCGCAATCATTGCGGCAAGCCTTGCGGCCTTAGCGACACCACCGACCAGCGAAGGTCCCATCACGCGCGACGATTTACCGTTTCCGCTCCGTAGAATTTCCAGCGCGTACGATGCCTTTCAAGCGAGAGCCACGTGCGTTTGAGGTCTGTACAAGGAGTTGTGTCTCAAAAGGACTGAAGGTAGAGGTATGGGAAATTCCAAGAGTGTCATGAGTCATGATGTGATTCTCGTCAGTAGTCTGAAAAGGTGGTAGCCACCTCTCTCACCTCCATCTGGCTTGCTCCCGAAAATCAGTAAGCGCTGAATGAATCTTACCTGACAGACTTCATATTCGCGAAGAAACGGGATGAGTGAATCTAATTCTGCGCCTTCCACGTCCATTTTGAGGAACTCTATCTTTGTCCCGTCATTGTTCCTCTTAACGAGGTCAGCTGGAATCAGAGGGTTATGAGGGATAATCAGAGAACCCGGCATCGCACCCACCTATGGTGTATTTCTTTTCGCTAACACTAGTCTTTGGCGCGATTGCCGCCTGTATAAATTCACCATTCATGCGTTTATACTGCGAGATGACATACTCAGGCTGATTTTCCTGCAACTCTTCATGTGTAGGCAAGAGACTGGTCGGATTATACACCTTGACTAATGTATCAGGTTGTCCGGAAATTTCTGAAACACCAAAGTCATTTTTTCGGTACCTTCCAGAAACCTAGAGACTTCTATTCGTGAACGATCGCGGGGGATTCTGTCAGTGTGCGGATGTGGAATCTATCTTGAGACCGAACGTTGACAAATGGTTGTACAGCTCATGTACGCAATCGCGTTCAGCCCACAATGTGCACACTGATAGCGAAACTCTGTAGCGACATGGTTTCGAGGATCTTCAGACAGGGATGTCGGATCACCCGAACGGATTTGCAGCGGCGAAAAAAGGCGAAACCGCCCGGGTGATCTGACATCCCTGTCTGAGGATCCTCAGAACAGCACCTGAACACGCTTTCGCAATCAGCGTGCGTTTTACTAACTGAACGCGATTGCTTAGATGAACTGTAGACTTTAATACTGCTTGTATTGTACCGTGATTGTTGACAGAGAAGTCTAAAAATAATTTGTATATTTTCGTCTCAGGTGTTTCAGACCTTTCCGTACCACTTGTTGCAAATACCATGTCGATCCCATATATTCGACACCTATTCTTGCTGAACTTCTGAATTTCCACATCAAAACTGATTTCGTTGAGGATTCCAAGAGAGTATATGCTGGAAAAGAAATGAATGAATATTTCATTAGGCCGTTTCAAAATCAGTTAGAGGCCTAACCTACAATTACTCTCAGGCATTCGCGCAGCATTACAAACATACTTCCCTCCATCGTCGAGTGAACCGAATCGGACAAGGTTCAAGCAGAACACCTAGAATTCATTCTTTCTCTAGAGAGCCAGTGTGTTTTGAATAGAGAAGAGAACGAACCTCTGGCACTACATGGTAGAAGAGCGAGCCTAGAGCGAATTTTCCCCATAAGGAACCAAGACGACGTGCTCGTTCTTCAGCAGTGTCATTGTAGAATTTCAGAACCCAGTCGTCAGGCAAAATTCTTCTGTTTGATGCAGTTCCTTTTAATGATCTTCCAGCCCGAAAAAAGAAATGTTTGTTGCATCGCCTCCGAAGGTCCCTAATCAGGTTGCGAATAGTCGTTATCCTTGCTTTTCTGACCCGGCCGAGGTGTGTTCAACAGCTCAATACGTGAAAAAAAACCAAACATGATCATTTCAATGAAGCGACTAGAACTGACAAGGTCATCCGCAGTGCAAAGTGAGTCGCCAGTAAACCTACAATTAGTCCATCAGTGGCTGGCGTCCCACGGGATCATAAAGAAGAAACCTCATTGGACAAATATGAAGCCTTTTGTATTCCACCATAGAACGCCTGAGGACAAGAACAACTTCAGTGTGCTAGCGGAGAGTATATACCGTGAACTTTGCCGTGAAATTAAATGCTCAGCTGCTGTTGTTTGCAGACCAAACAGCTAATTTGACGGCAACTAATAATTTTTCCACCTTTTTATTGCTCCATGTGTTTTTTGATGAAAATGCTGTTGACTAAATCAGTGAGAGCTGTTTGGTCTACAGAGGCCCATGCCTCCACATTGGCAGTCTTCAGTTCAGATTTGAGGAAAACGTTGCTTTGGGTCTGTAAGCCTTGCGCACAAGAATACCCCAGTTTCTCCATTGGATCTAAGTCAGGAAAACATGAGGGGCCATTCCAAAACGTGCACGTGATGAGCCCTCTAGCCGGTGTGCGTTATGAGCCGGATTGGTGTTATAAATTCGCTTCCGCACACAAAAATGGGTGTGGCCAAGTGCTATAGCCAAGTTCCTTCCCCCCTCTGCTGCGATAGCACCCGGCTTGTATGTGAACCTCTTCAAAAAGCCCATAAGGGATGATGAGGGTTTAGAAATTTTTCTTCGCCGTCCATTCAGTTGTTTTGCCCGCGGCCAACACTCCCAATGCATTTGAATTCACAGCAACGATTACGGTACCTGAACTCCGCTAGCGCACTAAAATCGTTCTTGTCGCCTGGGGCGGCATGCACGGCATCCGAATGTCACGAAGGGGTTGGGGCAAGGGTAGGGGCGTCAGAGCGTCTGATGATGGCAGTGCGAGGGCTGAAAAGGGGTCGGGGTAGCACTGAAAAATCGTTCCCTCGCCAGCCCTACCTAGGAGGGTGGAGCAGCCGAAACGCTGAGACACCAATTATTGATTACCCCCAGCACTCGCACTGAGATCGTCAAAGGCGCCGACGCCCCAAACCCTGCCCTAACCCCTTCGTAACTCTCGCGTGTGTGCATGCATGAACGCTACGAATAAGGTCAGGCGCTATTCATGCTACTCAACGCCAGCGCGGCACGCGCGTGCCGCACTGGCGTGGCGTTTGTGTATGAATACTTTCTACGCGCGTGACGCGCGTGCCGCGCTTGCGGAGACTATGAATACTCCAGCGGCGACGCCATGGCGAAGCGGTGAAGCTGGAATGAATGAGACGATCGATAAATAATATCAGTGGATGACAACGTCAAGGCGTTCCGGGTGGCAGTATGAATACTGCAGCGGCGACGCCATGGCGGAGCGGGCAGAACGTGACGCGCGTGCCGCGCTGGCCTTGAGTAGTATGAATAGCGCCTCAGGGAGCCTCTCCTCGCCCTATGCGCGCAGCGTCGAGTCACGGAGCGACCCCGAAGTGCATGGCGTATATTAGTGTATCGCAGACGTATGAGCACTTTCCACTGCAAACTCTACGCGCGCATGCTCTGTCATCCCAGTCGCGTTTGCCCCAATTATTGAGATGCACGGGATGATAAAATTGCCAGAACAGAACTGTGACGACAGAAAAAATGCGGCTAGGCGTAGAGTTTCGTGTGGAAAGTGCATTCACGTCCGCGATCAACCAATATACGCCAGGCACTTCGTGGCCGTCCCGTGGGTCGACGCTGTGGGCATACGACGCAGAGCGGCTCCCTGACCTTCGCAGCGTTCATGCATGCCGCCCCTAGAGGATACGTCCCGCCCGGCACCTGTGGTTGCGTTTAGTCCCTCGGGGTAAGGCCGAGCCCATCGGCTTGGAGTCGATCCCATGCGCTCACCAAAGTTGCCATTGGGAGTAGAAACTGTGAATGGCTCGATTACAGGTTCAGGGACTAGCCACGCATAAGTTGCTACTAGTAGCAGGGGCGACTTTGCAATTAACTCCTTTCTGCTCTCTTCGGAGTACGCTCAGGCTTTGTGTGGTAACTTTCCCTTGTAAGTTACCACTCAAATGCGATGCTAAAGCAAGACTAATCTTTCTTTGAAAGAAAAAAGAGTTTGATAACGAATGTTAGTTAGCTGAAAACACATTTCTCACTTGCTAACCTGCGGATGGTAAAGCTGGTCCCATCAGACCACCAAACAAAGCAGACCATCAACGGCAAAATTATTGCAGCCGCACATGCAATGATCCTCTTCTGTTGCATCTGAAGGATACATTAGTCATTTGTAAGAGAAAATAGTTCTTGAAATAATACATTTCTCTCTTTCTTTTCTTTGTGCCAACAGAATTCGAAGCCGGCTGAATACAGCATTCCATTATGAGTTCATGAGGTTAACGATTTGCCATCGCTGAGAAACAGTGATGCTCCAACTCGTTCGAGCCAGATTTTCAGTTTTGACACTTTTGTGCAACTCTTCACAGCGGCAAAAACCTGCAAGAAACAGTGAACGCGTTGAAAGTCATAAAATTTATGCTGTGGCAGAATGTCAACCTCATGAACTTATGATGGGCGAACACAGGGTGCATGAAGATTTTTGTAATGTTAAAAAATGGTCAGGGAGGACCAAATCCAAGGGCGGCATGCATGAACGCTTATGAGGAGGGCATGAGCCGCTACGCGTCTCCTACGCCCCTATGACCCCGGATCATCGATCGTGATATGTAATTTAGTGGTGTTTCCTTCCTCTATAATGTGTACTCTATCCCTTTCTCTCGCCAGTATTCCTCAAAATTCGCTTCGCAGTCATTTTGTAGAATGAACTTATATAATATTCGTGTTTTGTCGTGTATGCAAGAGGTTCTCATGTATTTCACAATGTCCATACTACAGTCGTCATGCGTATTGATTAGCAAAGGCAAGTCTAAGCTGGTGGCATTGGGTTGTCAATCCTAGGATGCGGTGTCATCGTATTTATGCAGTTGAGTTGAATGCCCACGAGTTTGTTCTTGGTGGATTATGAGGGTGGATATGGCTGTCGCCTGGGATCCAGGTAAATTGCCTGCTCATACACTGGAGGGGCTAGCGCAGCTCTTCAGGGGGGCAACCCTCCGGGCACCGGCGCTTGCCCTCCCCCAATCGGGGAGGCTACCGCCGGAGTGACAATTTAGCTTGATCGGAGCCCCCTTCACTGCATTGAAGCCCCCCTGTCACTGCCCTGAAGCCCCTCTGTGACTGCCTTGAAGCCCCCCCCCGTCACTGCCCCGAAGCCATGACGTCCCGGCCCGGAGCGGTGACGTCACCCTTTCCCCGGAAAGCGTCTCCGCTTTCCTCCAAAAATCTCCCTTTCTGACAGTGACTCGAAGTCGCCGTCCAGGGCCGGCCCTGTTGGGCCGAATGCGACTCTCCATGAGGTGAGGCGCCTTTTATACCGGTCGAGCACGTGCTAGATCACAGGAGAAATCACGTCAAATCGGAACAAAACTCGACGTGAATGACTATGCGTGCGTTTGGCCTATTATGCTTTCTCTGGCCTCTATTGTCGTAAACTACCTTCTACGAATTCTTCCCATCTTTTCCCTCTCTTTCTCTCGGGGGGGGGCTAGCGCCGGAGGAGAGCAGGGGCCTCCCCTGAAGCCCCCTCGGGGGAGGCCTGCGCTGTCGCTCCCCCAAGTCGAAAACGGGCTCTATTGTCCGGCGCTTGCCCCCCCCCGCAGAGTCTG
Source organism: Aplectana chamaeleonis (assembly GCA_029168955.1). Classification (NCBI taxonomy): domain Eukaryota; kingdom Metazoa; phylum Nematoda; class Chromadorea; order Rhabditida; family Cosmocercidae; genus Aplectana; species Aplectana chamaeleonis. The sequence goes on from JAPDOI010000317.1 coordinate 801,135, forward strand.
AGTAGGTCGTTACGGTGATGTGTGAAGTGTCCGCCACCGAATTTTGTCGTTCGCCGCTTACGGCTACTGTCTCAATAATTACAACCGACCGTATCAAAGCGGGCGCGTGCGCACAAAGCCGCAACCAAACGGAGAAACTTGTTAAGGGGCAGCCATCTGGGGAGAGGGAGAACTATTTATGTTTGGGCTTTCATTAGGGCTATGTGCTTGTTTGAGAAAAGTGGTATTAGACGAGACAAAACTATGAGAACATGAAGCACTTGAGGGATTCAGTTCTCTGTCTAATCTAGAGAGACTGCATGAGATGAGGCAAAATAAATAGGGCGTGGATGTAATCAAGATTTAGCTCTTATGGAACAAAAATTTACAATTTTCCTTGCATATACATAATATACCAATCAATATAAACATAAACATGAAGTTGTAGAATTCTCTTGATTACAGCTTTATGGTTAATGTGACTGTGAAACGCCGTCTCGACCCTCGTTAAACCTCTCACCCGGATCATCTCCTCAACTGTGTGGGAACCGATGCAGTCGGGCGTTCTTACAATCTAGTCCTTCACAGTTGGTGGCGCTCGTGAGTCTAAAAATGGATAAACATGGGAAGTCTCAAAATTTTTACTGGGTTACATATAAATCTCACTAGAGGTGCTGGTTTGGATCACCCAGCCAGTCGCAATGAAACGTATTCCGTTTATATATTTATATTTTATATATTTATTTTGCACTCATGGTGCGCAATCGACAGGAAAGCAACGAACAAAAAAGTCGACTGCGACTTTTCCGACTCAACCAAAAACAACCACGCAAATGAGGAGAAACACAAAACAATCAGTAAACAAAGAATTAACAGAGCTCCACGTGCTTGCTAGAAAGCAGAAAAAAAACGCAGCCACTACGACCAAATAACAGATCAGTATTTTTTTGAAAACTGTGTTCAGTATCAGCAATTTCCTCTCCAGTCATATGTGGAAAAACGTGTTCTGGATGCAATTGATTCCACAAGAAGTGTGTAGGCTTAGAACAGAGGATACGATCAGCCTGGGCAACACAACTAGCCGGAGCTATTCTGGGGCGGGCCAATGGAGGTGCCTCTTTGATCTGGTACGAACCTCAGGCGTAAGACCCAGACTCCAAGCAGGCAATGGTAAACCATTCCCCTTGTTGACCTGTACCTCCAGCTCTGGACTGTGGTTTTTGCAGTGCACAAACACGAAGTCTACTGGGCATTCAATCGCTGGAGCCGATATTCATTTTCAAAGAAATTTCTGAGTTTGGAAGTGGTTGCTCTATCGAAATTGATAGTTGAAAAACATCTTAGCAAACTGGGGGCAAGCACATAAAGAGAAGGCCTATAAATGGAACACTAGTTACACATCAGGCACGCCTATCAATTCCATGAAATCAAGCTTTATGAGAGCCTTTGAAAACAGAAGTGCTTGGTTTCTGCAAAAGTTCAATTGGCAGCTTGTTCAACCACGCAGATGTTCGATGAAAGAATGAGTTGCTGTATTTGTTGCTCTTGAGAACACTACGTCGTCTATGTCTGGAAGTATCGATATTAAGACTGGTCTTCTCAGAGAAGAGGGCCTGGAATGCCAAAATTGGAAGCAGGGAGGCGAAATTCTCCTCTGAGTATTTTGAACGCCATGACAATGTCGGCATAGGTCCGCCTGTACAAAAGACTTCTTAAACCAAGCTCTCTCAAGCGAATTCTGTATGATGGCATGTTTCGAGGATAGCTGGGATCAGGAAAGGCACGGAAATAAACGATCCTTGTGAAAGTCATCTGGACCTTTTCTATCTTGTTTATGAGCTTTCTAGTGTAGGGGTTCCAAACTTGGCTACAATACTCCAAAATAGGTAACACATATGTTTTGTAAAGTTTGATCAGAACGGTAGTATCACTAGTTTTAACCGTTCTGAGCAAGCTATAAAGGCAGCGCATGGCTTTGGAAACGATATTGTCATTATGTGTTTCCCAATCAAGAGTGTTGGTGACGATGACTCCAAGATCGCGGATTTGAGTAAGTGTCTCTGGCAAAGCAACCCCATCAAGAGATTCGCTTCGTAAATTCGAAGAGTTTTGGCCAAGAGAAAGCAGATACGTTTTACTTGAGTTGAGCTTTAATCCCCAATTACTAGCCCAGATAGACATACGCTCAATCGCACTACACATTCCTGATTGGATAATATGTCTGTTACTGTCGCCGGAAATTGTATAAACCTTGATATCGTCCGCATATGCACATATGTGAATATCTTGGTTTATTTTCAGGAAGGCCGGGAGATCTGAGGTGTATATGTTGAACAGAAGAGGTGAAAGTACTCCGCTTTGAGGGACTCCAGATGTACAAAAATGCGTTCTCTAGAGAAAGTGCCATTACAGTTAACAACAAAAGTTCGCTCAAAAGGAAAGATGTGAGCCAGCTCAATAGATTTCCTGAACCCTATACTTTCGCATTTTCTGGAGTAAGCTACCGTGATCGACGGTGTCAAATGCTTTGCTAAAATCAAAGTAAACAGCATCGACAGCTTGTGACGAGCTTAGTGCACCAATCCAAGAGTGATTACATTCTAGAAGTTGCAGGCAAGTAGAAGAGTTTTTAGCAAAACCAAACTGTTCAGGGGGGATAACATTAAATTTGTCTAGCCAATCTTGAAAACAGACTTTCAAAATTTTTTCCATGACTTTGCAAGGCGTTGGTGTAATGCTTATAGGTCGAAATTCATTAGGTGATGAAGCAGAAGAGCTTTTAGGTATTGCAGTAACTATCGATCTCTTCCACAAAGCGGGAACCTGGCCAGTAATAAGCGAGATGTTGAAAATGTGACACAGAGGGATTGAGATTTTCTCAGCGAACATTTTATAGAAAATTGCAGGAATTCTGTCCGAAGGGATCGAAAAAGAGGCCTTAACTTTACGCAAGTACCTACGGACCAGTGAAGGATTAATCACTGGTAAGGGGCAATCAGGGATAACATATGTCAGGAAGTTTGCGTTAGATTGACATGGAGGTGTGAAAACACTTGCGAAAAAGTCAGCCAGTGCATTGGCTTTATCTTCCGCAGTAGTGAGGACACCTCCATCTGAACCATATGAGCACGTCGAATTGTTCTTTTTACCCACACGTTTACTGACGTAGGCATAGAGCTTCGTCATGTTGGGACTATTGGAAAGTTTTCGTTCTTTATAATCAAGATAACGTTTCAGGTGATAACTCAGATTCTTATTAACCGTTTTGTATTCCTCAGATTCAAGCTTACTAATGGGAGTATTTCCGAATTCAAGTATGTGACTGCTTCGGAGATCTCCTAACCGGTCATGCTGGGCCTCCTTTGCTGGGCTAAAAAGTAAGGGACTTACCCATCAGAAATAATTGTGATTGTTAGTAAAAAAATTTTTCCGATGCGGCTGAAAACCTTTTTCTAGGGTCAGTTCGGTGGGGGGTCAGCCTGTAGATGTTCTGGGGATACTGTAGGTGGCGGTAGATATAATGCGATTCGCCTTATTTCGAAAATCGATAAACAGACCTTGTATTTGGTTCAGCACACTGAATAAGGCGGCGTTTAGTGTTCATTCGCGGCGCGACGCGACGTTATGATTAGCCGACGTATCGATCAAGCGACGTCGCGTCGCGTCGTCGCTAGGTGTTCACGGTGAAGAGGCGCGATACATCGAATTTGACGCGCAAATTATAATCGCTCCGCGACCATCGCGTCGCGTTGGAATTCAACGCGACGCGATGGTCGCGGAGCGATTGTCATCATTTTTTCTTCCATCATCGGGGACTCAAGGGGCGGTTTAAATTTTCTCAAGCCTTTTCAAAGACTGGGTTGATTGAAATTGTCATGGGTTACTGTATTGTTCTTAGATGATACTGCAAACAATTTTGTCTGCATATTTAAGGACAGTGTGATGAGGGTGATGGTTTCAAAGAGTTGACGAGCTATAAATTTTTTTTACGGTTTACAAGCGACACAAGCATAATTCGGTCTCATCTCACCTAAACATCCCTATTCTGTACTATCAACTCCAAAAAAATTCTAAGCATCATTTGCTCCCGATGTCTTTTTGATTGTTTCGTCATTAAAGAAGCAAGTTGTCGCAACGAAAACAAAAATGTGCCATAACAATACAGATAAAAGATAAAAAAAGGTACATCACACTAAAGTAAGCAGAATAAGACCGAATATTGATTAGTTTTGCCTGGGTACGGAAAATTGCGGAAACTACGCAATCGCGCGTAGTGGCCTAGCGTTCGCGCGCCGTTCACACCTTGATTTCCGCGCAACGCGATTTTCGCGTCGCGCTGACATGTACCATCGCCTCGCGCCGCGAAAACTCTGAACGCCGCCTAACCTCCACAGCAAAGTTTCCAGCTGGATCTGAGACTTTGATCTACATATCTACCGCATACCCAGCATGACCTACGGTCATCTATCGCAAATAATCGACGCCCCGATTTAGAACCAAACTGTCGAAAACTTTCTATCTCCGAAAACCAAGTTCCATGCTCTTATTCGGGATCCGATTAACTTCCAGGAAGAAGTTATGAGTCAAATTGAAAACATTTTCTCTAGCAAATTTTTTTTCGTCTAAACCCGATTTGGAGAGCTCCGTAGCAGCTGAAAATTTGCTTCCGGAAACACTTCTAGAAGTGCACCTAATCAGAACATATTTCGTTGAAAACGGCTGGGTGACTGCTTCCTCCGTTAGAGATATTGTATTTTCAGAGATTTTTTTTGTGAATCACCAAATTTTGATGAAAGAAAATTCTCGATGATTTTCCGAAGAATTTGGAAGTCTTTTCAAACAATTATAGGACCGTTCTCAACAAGGAATGGATGTAGTTCAAGAAAAAAAGCAGTTTTTTCTATCTCATGAGTTAGATAAGTAAACAAATTACACTGCAGGTCCTGTGTAGTGGCATACATGGCGTTGGAGGTGGTGGTTGGGTGGAGGAGTTTATCTAAAAGTAAATATCTTACCATTGCAAATAGTAGGCATGCAATTGTGATAGCGATAGGAAGTTTACCTCTATTGTGTTAGATCTACTACTATTAGTAGTTGGAAATTTCACAGCAGCATTCTGTTAGGGCTGTCAGAAAAAAGATTCCACAAAGAGCCAAGTCTCGGAATCAAGCCAGCCAAAGCTGCAGTACGCTTAATGAAAATACGCAACTGCACCACCGCCTTTTTCCGTTGCCGTGCACTGTAACTCAACAGGAAATTAATTTAGGAAAGTAAACTTTCAAATAAAGATGTGCATTCTGCACGGATCATACTGATTCTTTGGGTTCATTATTAAGCATTGGCGCAAATTCGGCACAAGTATGTTACAACATATGCGCACTGACTTCGCGCTAACGCACAGTAGAACATCCTACTGTGCTTCTCTGGGCCAAATTCCGGTCCGCTATTGCGTCTGGACACGCTTTGCGGCCGCGCGCTTCCGAATCGGAAGAGGTTCCAGCGCCGCAGCCGCCGATCTGTTGACTCTAGGTGGGTTTTGGAAACTGGAAACTTTAAAAAATTGGAGAAAACTGTATAAAAAAGCCGCATCGAGTCGGCTTTGGCGCTGAAAACCCGACTGACTCGAGCGCGTGCGGCCGCAAAGCGTGTCGAGACGCAATTGCGGACCGGAATTCGGCCCAGATAAGCACAGTAAGAAACATTCTGTGATAGAACAAGAGTTAAAACCGACCGGCGATGCAGCCCTCCACATTTTGCAAGTTTGGTGGCGACCCCCCACTTTGGAAGATTTCTAACATTGCTTGACCCTGCTCGGAACCAAGCCAGCCATGGCTACAGTATGCTAAACGAAAATACACAACCGCACCACCGCCTTTTTCCATTGCCGTGCACTGCAAATCAACATGAAACCAATTTTGGAGAGTAAACATTCAAATGAATGCGTACAGTCGGCGCTGATCGTACTGATACTCTGGGTGCCTTGATGTGCGTTGGCGCAAACTCGGCGCACGTATCGTGCTTCTCTGGGCCGAATTCCGGTCCGCAATTGCGTATCGACACGCTTTGCGGCCGCGTGCTTTCGAGTCGGAAGAGTTTCCAGAGCCGCAGCCGCCGATCTGTTGACTCGAGGTGGGTTTTAGAAACTGGAAACTAAACAAAATTGGAGAAAACTGTATAAAAAAGCGATATCGAGACGGCTTTGGCGCTGGAAACAAGACCGATTCGAGCGCGTGCGGCCGCAAAGCGTGTCGAGTTGCAATTGCGGACCGGAATTTGGCCCAGATAAGCACAGTAAGTGTCAATGCGATTCGTGAAGACTGTATATCGAACTGTATGTTGGCACAACTGTCATGACAACCTTCCTGATTCGGTAAGGTCTTCATCCAT
>JAPDOI010000317.1:812500-819253 GCA_029168955.1 Aplectana chamaeleonis
TCACCCGGTTTTTCAGTGCAGTTGCTGGATGATATCGCCCTGTACGACACAGCATATTTTTTGGAATTCCAACAGCTCCACTGTCTGCAGCAGACGGTCCAAAGTTTACCCCTGATCGAAGCAGAGGATTCCTCAGAAACGACGTGTGTCTCAAACATTAGTGGTAGAGAGTTACACACAACACACGATCACATGTCCGATAAACCCCGGAAAGGATTCATATAAGCGCTTGCCACAGTTCTGCCGCATCGACGATTTGTCCGGCACGTTATAAGAGTTGCCGCAGTGCGAGGGAAGCTGCGGTGAACAAACCATCAGTTCCGACTCATCAGTACAAAATGTAAGGCGAAACCAAACACGTTTTGACCCATCATAATCTTGCTCCGATCGTCGTGTCACGATGTTTTCACCGCACTGCGTATTCGATCGGCCGATACCGCAGTGCGGGTCTCACCGAAGCCGCAGTCCTATCTCATAACATACCGGACGCCGTCGTCCGGCAGACTGTGAAAGACGCTTTAGACAGACTGAAAATAATTTCCAGATGTCATCTTACCTCTTCAATCGGTAAGGTAAAGTATTAGTGGTGTTAACCTTCAACGCACCAGGCCTGAATCTCACAAGAATTTATAAATGACAATAACAAACACCATAACAAAAGAAAATGTGTGCAATATTGTGTGCAAATCGATGGAGCACAAAAACATCTGTAATGAACCAATCTTTAATGTAAGTATGGTTTCCGGTTTCGATTTAGTCCCGGGACGCATGGACCGGGAGGCTTTACGTGCGGGATTGGCGGCCTCACTGGAGTAATGGGGTCTTCGATTCGCGCGGGCATCTACCGTTGCAGCCCCGTCCATTCATCAGACTAAAATTATTGCGCGAACTCTCTACAGAATGGAGCCGCAACTAGCGAAAACTCCCAAACCCTTTTTTAGATGACAATAAACACACCCACAGATCTATGTAATGTAAAACCTAGGAGATAAAATGCTGACCAGTACCGGCGGACGTCGGGATTCTTGTAGTAGTTAAGAAGCTAGAGACAGATGAATAATCAATCCAGAGCTAAGCCCATATGCCTTTATATGCGTGCCCGCGTGGTGCGCTTTATCGATTAGGTAAGTCAAACTGTCCTCGTCGGCCTCACCAGGCGCACTCTACCCATCATGATCGCTGAAACTTGATTGATTTCTTTTACAACATGTCAAACAATCCCGTTGTCGACAGCAGGTGGATGGAACGTCATCGCTTTACTGTTGAGGCCAAAACGAGCAGTGTTGGTGTTGGCAGCTTTAAAGGATCTAGTTTCACAGTACGATTTCGGGATTTAGGAACAATTATTCCAGCTTTGTGCTTGCTTGAGGTCGGCTGTTCAGAATTGGAAACTCAAAATCCATCGGAAATCAGCTCAGAAAACGGGAAATTTTTCAACCCTGATGGTATTATGATTTTCTTCCGCTTTCTGTAGCGTTTTTTGGATAGTTCGCACCATGCGCGGGGACAAATTCCACTAGCGAGTTTTGCACTCGCCGTGCTTCTTTCCATCTATCCGGCTCTCTCCACCACTGGCGTGTCCTCAGTCACTGCTTCTGCCTGCGTCTGTGCAGCGTCACGTTCAACAATGACTCGCTTTGTGTAATCTTCTCGCCGGCTTGAAGATTTCCGCACAGACGAACCCCATCCATCCGTTTCGCATTTTTCGCAAAGCACAAACACTGCCACACAAAGTGCTTTCTATTTGTCATGATAAGGAAAAGGTATACAGCATCTAAAGCATGAGTGTATGATTACCCACTACCTCAACAAGTTTGGATTATCTTCTTTCATAGGAACTGAGGGCCGCCTGAACAAAGGGTGAACTAGATGAGTTAGTGAATTTTGATATTTAGTATAAGTCTAAGGTGCCAAATCCAGGCCTAAATAACTTGCGTTTTCTATTTCCGGTCGATATGTTGCTTTTCTGTAGAGCCTCTTCTGCTCTTTCTAAAACTGTATTTGCGTAGTTATCAGACATGCTGCTCTGTATTTTCGGTCTCACAGAATGTGGATATCACTCCACTTGCGATCAGTCTTCAGCTGAATCTAAATTCTTCGTGCATTTGTAATCCAAGTTTTTTTCTTTTTTCCAATATTTTGTGCCATCAGTTTGCCATAGAATGTGTGAATGCTAGTTAATCCGATAACCAAACATTCTTCAAAGACAGGTCTTCGATCCGGGTGATGGATGGAGGGACTCAGAACATTTTAAAAAGATCAAAGAAATTCTTTCGAGCATTTTGGGAGGAAAAGAAAATGCTTCTGATTTTTTCTCTTGGTTGGTCAGGGTACACGGAATTGGGGTCCATTCATTTGATTTTACAAGAGCTTTAGCAGGCTTTGTTCGAGCCTCCTGCACCTGGGCAAACTTTGGGGGTGATATGCAACTCTTTCATGTTTCCAAACCCTACGATAGAATAACAATGGGGAAATCGCATTTCTCTCAGCACGGACTAAACAAGGGAAGTATACAAAGCGTGGTGGTCTGATCTGCCAAAACGACTAGTATCGTTAGTATCTCTTGTGGCTCAATAGTAAACTGCGCAGTATCCCGCCGCGACCCGCAGGTTCCAAGAAGTTACAAGCGTTAAAAGCTCATTTTTTTGTGCTTTTGTACCTTCCAAAAGCGCGTTATTCTTCGGAAAATCCGAAACGGACCTCATGCTTGTGTCTCAGCGCCGAACAGTACCGGAGTGAGCAAATTCTTGGACGAATTCACATTTTCCGTACTTTGTCCAGACTGACAGCGTTTTGGACTTGTGGGCCCGCAAAAAAAAAAAAAAAAAAAAAGGATTTTCTGGTTGGGCGCTTATTTCTACTAATTGAGGGCTCTGGAAGGTTTTTTTACAAAAAAATGTTCCAAATTTGACTTAAAATTCTCCCAGGGTGTTTTTTCGGGGGCGCTGATCACGATTCTGTGATTTATTAGTGGATTTTCAAAAGTTTTCGTCTCATTTCGTTTTGAAGCTTCCTCTCAACTCGCGGTAAAATTTCGAGGGAAAAACTGCCACTTTCTGAGATTTCCGGTTTTGTAGGATAGATATGTCTCAAAATCAGTTTGCTGAGGGTTATTTAGAGTGTTCCGACACGAATCTGGGAGTCCGTTTATCGATTTTTGCAGATTACCGTAGATTACGGTGGGTATACGGTAGTTTGGTCAAAAATCTCAGATTTTGTACTCAAAAATTTGTATACGGAGTTATTCGGGGTGGAGAATACTGAATTTAAAGTCCGTTTGTCGATTTACAAAATACTAAGGTGGGTTTTGACCCCTAAATGACATGTTACCTACCGTAACCTCACAGTAAACCTCAAAATTTCGACAAATGGACTACATGATTCGTATTCACCATCCTAGAGTTACTCCTGCAAACAACTTTTGAGCTAAATCCAAGAAAATTTTGACACTCCAAAAATGCCTGATGGGTACTTTCTGTGCCTCTTTCAGCTTTTCTGTGGCTTAAAAATGCTCATAACTTTTTGAACCCCTGGGTGGCTCGCGGCGGATACTGCGCATTTTTACTATTGAGCCAGAAGAGATACTAACCCATACTTCAGTCGTTTTGGCAGATCCGACCTACGCTTTATACTTCCTTGTAAGAGTAGCAAGGTTGTTGCCCATGCACCGGTGCGGCGGGAATTCTTAAATTCGCAAGTGCAGATCAAAATCGTTTTCTGACTGAACGTGCCGGCCAATCGTTCTCTGGAGCCAATTTCCGATCCGCACCATTGCGGACTGCGGCTGCTGCATCATTGCGTGACAACGTGATAATCGCGCTGGGAGAGGAAGGCACCGTGCCGGGACCACAGGGTCCTGGCACGATTATCACGTGTCGCATTATACACAGCCGCAGTCTCGCAAATGCGGACCTAAATCAAGCTCCTCGAGAACGAAAATATGTGATCATTCAATCTTAATGACACCCCTTCACCCTGCAGCAAATCTTGCCTTCCTTTATACTTCTTACCCTAATCAACAGATAACCTAAAGTACAATACTCGAATCATCTCGGTCAATAGTTTAGTTTTCGGAGGAAAGAAAGGTATTGACCAGCGTAATCTCCTCATCGAGATCTATACGATGGTGTCGTGTCTTTGTGATAGTTTTAACTATGCCTTGATATTAGGAATGTTGCTCTTTCCGCAACACGCTTTCACTCTTCGTCAGGATGCTCTCCCGACACTTTCATTTTGGAGAGTCAAAACGTGTTACAGAAAGGAGCAAACATGCCTATAATCACGGCATTTGTTAAAACTATCACTGAAAATTTGACACCATCTTGTGGGAACTTTCTCTTTTCTCTGGAGGAGGAGATTTTAGCAATATCCTTTTTCCCTGAAAACCTGTAAATTTGACCGAGTATGACTATAGGGGCAAAAAACGCTTTCGCAAAGTCTTGAGGGTGGGCATTGTGGTTTCAGAAATATCGAGAAAGATACCGGCCCAAGATTGGTCATTCAGTGGACCGATTATTTCCCGGAAAAAGGTGTTTGAGCCCAATACTTAGCAATTTCTAGCATTTTTTCTGTTTCTCCAATTTTTGGCCCTTCTGATAAAGCCCTCCGTGACCCTGTTCGACCTTTGATTGATCATCATCCATCATATGATGCTTGACGTCATCTGAAAGGCATCATACTCACAGAAATCATATTATCCTGTTTTTTTTTTTCTTTATTTTGATTATACAAACGTATTATTGCAAAAAGTGAAAGCAAAAATCGGAACGGGTCCTTCAAGAAAATGGATATATTCTTAAAAAAATGTTTTGATGTAGTTTGAAGGTGCATTTTAATTCTCGAATAACCGTATTCTAGTGAACACCTGTAGGGTTGCATTGCAAACTATTGTACCAGGTCGTCCAATCATTCCTGTCCGGAAAATTTTCGCAATTCTATAATTTTCCTTTAGAAGTAAGTTATAACATCAGGTATGTAAAGAACCTTCTAGAAGGTTCTCCAAAAGTTCTACGCTAGGTATATAAGGCGCATGTCGCCGCGTCTAGCTACCAGTACAAAGCTTAAAATTCTACCAAGGTCACCAATTCGCACGTTCACATGTACTACGAGTGGCTGGCTAAGCAACGACACGGGCAACCGCAGTGGCCAACAAACTGCAGAGCGTGCAAGTAGGATGCAGTGTCTCCAACGCAACAGTCAGCCGCTGGTTCAATCGTTTCGAGAGGCGGCGACACGAGTTCCTGGCGAGGACAGTGGAGCACAGCGGGGAGGCCTTCTCACGGTGGATGATGACGAAGTCCGTCGCGTGTATCAAGGAGAAGCTGGAAGCCACCACCTCGTAGAACCGGCGACGAGCGCTGGGCTGCAGTAAGTCCGCCATCCACAATCTGATCTCAACTTACTCTTAGGCTACCACAATGTGTCTTGGCACTCATTGATCCCCACCGTCTGACGGATCGCCAACAAGCAGAGCCGCGTGGCCGTCTGACAGTCCCTCCTCCTTCGTCCGCATCGCAAGGAGTTTCAAGGACCTGGTCACTGGGGGATGAGAGCTGGGTCTTTCTACGACAACGTCGCCCGCCGTGCCGTCTGGATCCCAGCGCGGAGAAGAGCCGCCGACGACGCTTCGGAAAAGCCGACCTGCGGGCACCCGCTGAAGATCATGGCGTCACGTGCTGGTGGGACACCAAGGTGCATGCTGTACTTCGAGCTGCTCCTGCAAGGCAGGACGGTCACCGCCCCATCTACACCGATCATCTCGAGGAAACCAGCCGCCGCCATCCGAGTAAAATCGTCTCCTTGTTTTTCGACGCGCTCGGTCCACCTGCTGCATCGACGTCAAACGCGCGCCCCCACGTGGCTGAAGAAGATCCCAGCAGAAGTTGGCGACGCTCGGCTGGGAGATCGGTTGCCTCATCCGCCGTATTCCCGGACCTCGCCCCTCCGGATCGCCCACTTGTCTCCGGCCCGCTGCAACACCATTTGGCCGGAAGAAAATTCACCAACCAACGATGCAACCTCAAATCCGACATCGCGGATCTTAGAGTCGCAGCCCCCGGAGTTCTGGGGCGAAGGGCCACGCGCGATTCCTGCCCAATCGATGGGCCACCGTTGTGGATAAAATTTGTGTGATTATATTGTTTGGATTAGACTTGTTTTTCGATGAAGTTGAAAAAATTGAAAATGGTGAAATTTTCGATTTGACAAGAGTTATTGGACAACCTCGGTACATATAGTTGTCGTGGAATATGAATTTTGGAGAGAGAAAACTAATGAACGGCCAGTCATTTTTTGGTGAAATGCTTTAATATCAGGTCCCATGATTTTCAGAATGGTGAGTTATCGACGAGACGAATTTTCACCAAAAATGCTAATCTCAAGCGAATGAAACAGAACTGATACGAAAAAGGGGGTGTTCCACATTTAGCGTAGAATGCCTCATAGGAATATTTCCTTCTGATGCTTTAATGTTCACTCTGCATTTAATTGTTTCCAACGGATGGAGATGTTTCGAAAAAATAGGAATATCAAACTGAAACGTGTGACCGTGCAGTAGAGTTTAGATTCATTCATTCGCGTCCTCCATTCCCTTGTAGTCCTGTGGTCGGAGTTTTTTCCATTTCCAAGCCCTTTTTCGGTCGATTGGTTGGCTCAGGTGGTGGTGAGCAGAGCTGACGCAACAACTGACGGCACCGCGCAGCAGCAGCAAAGCAGCAGCTCGCATGACACAATTTGTCGTCATCACGTGATTGG